>JAWDGP010005301.1:1282500-1430000 GCA_033675545.1 Elysia crispata | reverse complement strand
ATACTTTGGTATTTGATGGTTGGCAAGACAGACATAAATGATTTGTTTATTTCTACTAATTGATACTTATCTTAACGTGCTGCATAACTTGGAACCTCACATAAATTTTCATTTTTTTCAGTTTTTCTGTATGTTGGATCTTGCTTTTTTTTAAAGCTGTGGTAGCTTTGTAGTTATTTTTTTTCCAATCCAGGGCTCCAAATGAAAATGCTGTGGTTGGAAGTAATAAGTGTAGTTCTTGATCTCTGAAATGGGCAGACATCTTCTCTAAGCTACCTAGTGATGAAAGTGTTACGTCATTATTAATTTTCAGAAAACAAAAAACAAACAACATAAGAAAAAAAATAAATGAATAAGATTTTGGTTTTAAAGAACTTCTTGTATAAAATTTAAACAGAAGCTGCAGAGGAAAATGGTACAATGTATTTGCATTAACTCCAATCGGTGTAAACATGGATAGCACATACAGCTAGTATACAATTTATTGAAAAGTGGTTTTCAATAGTAATCTTTCTTATTCTGCAGGACTGATTGGTAATAACGTCATTTGGGATCGTTTTGAATGAATTCTTACATTATTATGTTATTCCTGAAAATACAGTTTTGAAGCATAACCATGCTGAATTATTGTAATTTATTACTTTTTTTTTGTTTTATAGAAAGAGCAAAGACAGTGGCCGGTACCGGTAATGAATATCAGGCACTTTTAAGTTAACTTGTATTTACTTTATAGTCATTAAGCAAAAAATGCACATTTTTGAATCTATATTTTATTTTCAAAATGTCTGACACGTAAAGTCTAGGCATAATGAAAGTCTTAGTGCATCATCCATTTATCTTTTTTTTTTTTAATCGAAGGCATAGTCTCTACCTGGACAGCAACATGGCAACTTCTTCAGATATGCGCTACTTTAACTGGCTAGTGCTGCTAGTACAGCTTCTTGGTGTGGTCTCTGTCGTTATCACTGCTGTATGGATGGGTCACTTTCAAGGCGGCTTTGCTTGGACAGAGGACCCTGCCAGAGAGTTTAGTTACCATCCACTCTTTATGGTCATTGGTTTGATCTTCCTTTATGCTGATGGTAGGTGTCTTAATGAGTTGGTCAAGTTTTAACTGGTGTTTCATAAATATATCTCAGATGCAAACAGTTTTATTTTTATTATTTTTTTCTAATGCACGTTCAATAAAACAGACAAACATTTCTTTTCATTTTATACCTCTTTTAATTAAATCATTTTTTCTCAAATCTTGAGATTTTTTAAAGCAAATTAAAAAATTCAAAGTATTCTAGACTATAAATTGCTTCCAGACAGTTTTAATGAAAAGCAAAAAGTGAGTTAATTAACTTTAGTCTCCTGCCTTCTCCCTTGTTCAACCTATATGATAAACATGATGTAATCTTTAAAATCTGGGTCTATTTCTTTCTGGGATAAGAAAGCATATGAACCACCAAACATAAGGTTCAGATTTATTTTCTTTCATCTACAAGTTAAGAAAGCATTTCCAACCTTTGCTTTGTCTCCATTGTAACTATATGTATTTTGCTAAAGAACTTTTTTGTGAAAGTGGCAAAAAAAAATTGTTTAGATCGTCACTAAATGTTTTTGTTTTGATTTGTTTTGTTTTTTGAAAATATTTGTTTCTTGATTACTCCATAGTTTTCTTTATTTTGTTAACTGTTTTTCTTGATTTATATGGGGGAGTATTTTAAAAGTATGTTTGTGATTGGCTTTACTTTTTACATGTTTAAGACATTTATTATATATTTAGAATTTGAGACTTAAATGACAATTTATGTTTAGTTTTGGATTTGAAAAAAGGGAAAATTTTAACCAATGATTCTCAACATGTGGCTGACTTTCTGCAGGAATCCTGGCTTACAGGGTATTTCGCAATGATCGCAAGTTATACATCAAGATCCTTCATGCAGGCATGCATGTAGCTGCCCTTATCTTTGCTTCGGTGGGCCTCAAAGCAGTGTTTGACTCGCACAACCTAGTAGATCCACCTCTGGCAAACCTGTACTCCTTGCACAGCTGGCTTGGTTTGCTTGTGGTCATTGGTTTTGGTTTGCAGGTCAGTTGAAGAATGTTGTAACTCACAAGACACAGCTACACATGATCATATTCTTAATCAACTAAATACATTTTGAAAATATTTGAACCATAAGTTAAAGGATACATGAAATCACACAAATGAAATCATTAATATTTAAATCAAAATATTGTCTCTTTTTGAAGTTAATTTCTTAAATTGTTTACCTTTCTTCTTACAGATCATTCCTTTGTATGCTTAACTTTGAGAATAAGAGCAAAAACAAAAATAAATAAATAAATTACAAAATTTAAAAAAAATGGTTTTGGCAACTCTTTACAAAGTAGAAGCAATGTTATATTAGTATGGGAGATTAAAAGAAAACTGATAATCAGGCCTGGTGAACAGTCTCCCACCCTTACACCCTTTTCTGAATTCAGTTTTAGGACAAGAACTAAAACATCGCCGCCTACTTTTTCATTAAAACAATTTCTTTATACGTCTTCTTGTTTTCATCACTTTGTAAACAAATTATGAAGAGAAAATATTTTAAAGTACTTGAATGTCTTTTTGGTATAAAAATGCATTTTTTAATACATACATTTATGTTTTAATATGTTTTGTGATAGTGATGATTGCAACATAATTTTCAGCTTTCAATTTTTTTTTTGTGTTTTGTTCAGTGCTTCGAGTTATCACAGAGAAGGCACTGCATAAATACAATATGTTTATTTTTATATATAATTTTTATCTTAATCTAATAGTTGTTTGCATTGCAGTCAAGTTGATTTGAAGGTTTAGACTTGGGAACTTCCTTTTTTCTCCCGAATTTTTTTACCAGTGGGTCTTAGGCTTTGCTTGTTTTCTGTTGCCCTGGCTCGGTATGTCCATCCGCACCCTCTACATGCCGTACCACACCTTTTGGGGAGTGACTTTGCTCATTCTTGCCACTGCCACTGCTTTAATGGGCATCACAGAGAAAGCAATTTTCGGCATGGCGTGAGTATAATAAATGCAATGGTTTCAAAATTTATCAGTCCAAATGCCTTCTCTAAGTCTTTTGAAATTGATTCAATACTTGTGAAAGTTAACTTATGAAGAAAAAGAGGCTAAGAGTTATTACAATAAGATTTATATGTACTTCTCTCATTGCATTGTCTCATAACTTACCTGTGTGTACTACATTTTCTTTCTTATCTGCTTTTCCCTCCTTTTTTTTTTTTTTTTGCTCGCATCGACTCAAAAACATCATACCCAAAGCAGAGTTTATTCTCCTAAATAAATAAGATTTAACTGCTCTTCTGAAATTTGCCTATTTGAATGCAGTATTCATAAAAATATGAACTTTCCCGAAAGTATGCTTAAAGTACCATAACTTATTTTTCTTAGACATATTTGTCTTAACTGAATAGAAAAGGATCTTCATGACAAACTCTTTAATTTACAATCTTTATTTTAAACCTTTTCTTTTAAGCAAAAATGGCTACTCCAATCACTCAAGGGAAGGTACTCTTATCAACTGCCTTGGTCTGATCTTGGTTATTTTTACTGGCCTAGTTGTCTACCTAGTAACTAAACCCGAGTATAAACGCCAGCCAGCGCCCGATGAGGAACATGTTCCCTTGGATAACTAAATGGAAACTCAAAGAGATGATGGACCAAAATGATTTGGATGGCATGATTAAAGCCAGGAATATATAATGCAAAAATGACTTTTGCATGTTTAAGTACCATCTTTTACATGTGTTTTAAAAACCACTTTTTTCTTTTCTTTTTTTTTTTTAATTCACTCATAGATTATATCTTACCAGTTTTCTGTAAAAAGATATATTCTGTATTCCAATGTTTGTTGATTTGAGATTTTTTTTTTTCCCTCTGTGAAGTTTTGATTTTTTACAGCCTACTCAAAGCCAGAATTGAAAGGTTTAACAATTGGCGTAATTTTTTGTTTTACATGCTACTATAGTGAAGAAAATTTACATTTTTTTTTTAGTATGAGTGACATGAATTATTTTTCCACTTTTTTCTTCGAAGAAATCAACTTGGGTGTGATTTAATTCACACCTAAACTTCTGAGGATGGGCTCAAACATGCAAAGTTTTTATTGCATTCTGTAGATGCCTCCCTTCATTGTCTTTTTCTATCTTATCAATGGATTTCAATCAAATGGATTTGGACCATGACAACAAAACATATTAAGGTGTTGTCTGTGATAAAATATTTGACTGTAAGCAGCATTTATTTTCAGTGTAAAAATTGTAAACATTTGGTTGGAACCTGCATTCCTTTGTCTCTTTATTGTAATTTTCAAATTCTTTCTTTGTTTTTAAAGTGACAGGCTTAAAGGATAAACTATTATTCATCAGATCTATCTTAACAAAGTAAATGCTGACTGGTGTTGTCTTTGCAAAGTGTATTTGCAAATGATGTCATTTCAAAATCATTTCTCAATGACTTCTGTTGGAAGTTCACTTTTAATCCATGCAAACAAGAAATTCCATTACATAGTTGTAATATTTAAGACATTCAGTGACAAGGTTATTACTTAATACATTTATTATACTTTAAATTTGAGCTGTTAATGTTATTTTTTGAATTGGGCTTCGGTCATTGTGTTTTATTTTAATGCTCTGTGTGAAGTGGATTATAATAAATTCTTCAACTCTGTTTTCAACTTTCATTTGTTGAATGAAAATGTTTTGTGGTTTATTTTAAACTTGTTCCAAAGGTGAGAAATAAGGCTCCAAAGAAAATATACTATCTAGTGATTCTGGTCAATTAACCCTCAAAGCATCCACAGCTGACAAGATCAGCGGTCAATCCAATCCCCTTTTTAATGATGAAATGTTTTAAGGAAATTGTTTTTATGCATAGTCAACACAATAATTTAGTTATGATCGGTTTAGTGTTTTTTATGGGCTTTTTTTAATGTCTTTTTGAGGATTAAAGGCAAAAAAATTCAATCCAAGCAAGAGAATAGGCTAAAAATGATAGACTAGAGGAGACTGTTGAGTAAAAAACTCATATTAATTGCCTCTGCGCACAGCCCCTCGGTTTTCTCACTTTTGTAAAAGAAATGATTGCAATAATTTTATTATTATGCCATTATTTTTCCATTTACTCTTTGTTGTAAGATGTCAGGAATTTCCCTTTGTGAGTTTTAGTTTAGCTAAACATTTTTTAAAAATAAATTTAGTGGTCTCGTCTTTAAACCTTGAGAAAATTTAACTGAATTTTAAAATGTTTAAACTAAGATTGTCTCAGTGGGATTTGATTTTAACCATTGAGTAATGAGAAAGTTACATCCATCTCTATTAGGTCCAAGAAAGGTCTCCCTATTCTTTGAGAAATACCACTGTAAAAAATTGTGATGATGAAATCCGTTCTACTGATTAATATTTAAAGAGGCTTACTTTGTTATCAAAGCTGAAATGCTTATTTCATTAATAATCCTCATGAATCATAGCACATGACCTAAGTTGATACCTATGAGTCCTGATAAATATAAATATTATTGAAATGTTTATGAATCCCAAGCAGTTTTTTTTTTAAAGGGTTTGATTCATACACAATTATTTTATTTGTCTCGCGGCCAGTCAAAATGAGACGGAAGTCGCGGTGGCTCATTATGAGAAATAGGCCTCTAAAGGTTGGAATCGAGTATTTTATGCAAAAATTTTTTTTTTTTTTTAGAGATCAGTGAAAAAACAGAGAATGCAAGTGATAAGAAAGTTCTACCTGTTTCAAATCTAGCCATAAAGAAATTTGTATTTTCCGTATGCTATGTTGAGTCCAATTCTCCTTATTTTGTTTACTTTTTATTAGTCTACACAGAATTGGCTCCTGTCACACTTAAAAAGCAGACTTTGTTAAAAACCTCTTTGAAAAGCAATGTTAGTTTTTTTTAAATCATAGGATGGCAAACATGAAGGTTGTAATAAACTTACTTTAATTCCTTGAAGATTTCTTAAAGTGCAGTAAGTATTTTGCTTTAAAATACAACAACAAATATGATGTAAAGGTTTGTAGAATAATCTTAAGACAATGAAGAAAATTTTAGAAAATTGTAAAATAAACAATTTGGATTCATTAATTTAAAAACAATACTCCAACCAGTATAACTTTTACATATTTCTTAAAATCTACATGCATGAATCACAATTTTTATCTGCATAATCCAGCAAGTCAGTGGCATTTGAAGAGGAGTATCTCAATTGATAAACAAACAGTAAGGCACTTTCACTAAGTCCTTTACAAAAATTAAAAGATTTACAACAGCATACTACAGTTAGTCCAAATATCGAATACGGATAGCTCGAATTCTTGGATACTTCGAAGTCGTTTAATTTTACGGAATATTTCTCTATTTAAGCTTTATTAAAAAATATCGGTTAGTTGGAATTTTGAAATAAGGATCCGGTTAATTGGAAGCGATTTTGGCGTGATTTTTTTATTCTGACACAGTGAAAGCACTTTTCCAGGCTTGTAAAACAAAGTACATGTAGTGCTATGCTCTACGGCAAGTGATTCTGGTGTGTGTGTTTGCCCACCTACATTACAGGCAAGAGTCTGCAATAAGGCTTCAAGAGAGAAAGGGGTTAGGCCCACCCCCAACCCCCTGTACACTTGTACATTTCTGATCTGTCATCCACATTTTTGTAACTCTCTTTCTTTATGATTTCTGATAATTCGATGTCCTTTTTTATCCGAATGACTTCGAAATAAGCAGACTCGACTGTATTTTGAATTTATGTTGAAGAATGGACATTAGCTAAAGAGGTATAATAGTTCAAAACTTCTTTTTTCACTTTTGGGCCACCCTTTATAGGGTAAAGCTAAGTAGTGTTTACAACTCAGTGTGAAATACTCATGCAAAATCATTTGATGGACCGTTTTGTCGTAAACAGATTTGGAAGTTTAAATAAATGTTATATGAGAAATTTTGAATTCATTAGAACTTTCTGACTAATAGATCTATGTCAGGATATCAGTATGGGAATACATATGTTTCAATCTTAATAAGAAATTGAAGAAAAGGTTAAGTCTAGGCTATTTGAAGAATCTGCTGTATTTCATTCAGTTTCAATAGTCAAGTCCTACTTGTGTTTTATGGTTATAAATGCAGAGGCAAAAATTTCTTTTAATAATAAATTCATTGTTCCAATTATTTGTTTTAAATAATTGTATTCATATTTCCCCTTATACAGCACATTCTGTTTCATTTTTGTCATTGTTTATTTAATTAAATTTAAAGGATACACTTTCTTGCAAAGATGCTGGCTAGAAGTAGATTAATGTTTGGGGCAAAAGCAGGTTGCAGTTTGTGCTCAGCAAAGTTTTGGGAGCTAGGCTAATGATTGATAAGGTTGAAACAACCATAGTAACAATTTCAGCAAAGGTTTTGACATTGGGACAAGTTTTCATAAAGCAAAGCAAAAAAGAATAAAAGCTGGCATTGCACTGAAGCTAGCAGGCACCATGTTGTTCGCAAATGTTGATATGGACAATTCTTTTTAGACTTAGTGGGTCAGAAATCTTTATGATAGATTTGTTTATAATTGATGGTTTTTGTTTAGACATAAAGGTATAAAACTGGTAGCAGTAATTGAGAGAATAAAATTATGAAGAGGACATTTAAATTTAAATTTGAATCTGAATCTCGAAGATATTAAACAGTCTGATTTACAACTTAATACTGTTGAAGGTCTCAAGTATGTGCTGTTATAGGCACTTCAAATAAATAGCTAAGAGTATGAATATATAGGATGTGGTTTGTACTACAAAGAGTTGATAAAGATAGAGATATCTCAAAAAAAAATAAATGATTATATGACTGTAAAACAAAGTTGCACCTTTTTTAGATTTAGACCTCATTAACATGAAAATGAGATCAAGTGCAGAAACATATTGCTCCATTTACTCTCATACTGTTCTAGTTTATCATCATTATTTCTTTTTTAAACTCTGCATAATTTCTTGGTTCTTATGTGTTGGGAAGAAATACTGATATGCTTCCTTATTTATTTTTTTTTAATTATGGTTTGAAGATAGTCCTAAAAAGTCCCCTTTTGAGCTTACAAGTTGATTTATCAAGCCATTGGTGCAAAGTTTGCTTCCAAGTAAAAGTGATCCACTATTACCTCATAGATGATTTGATATGTGGACAAACAATATACAAACATAAAACAAATTGCAACCGTGTGATGTGAATCTCTAAAATTATTTGAAATGTATCTTTGATGATTTAGAATGTTACAAAAATTTTGAACCTATTATTTTTTCTTTTTATGTTGAAATAGAAATGTTTTTGCAATATCCAATGCTGCCAGGTGATTAATTCTTTGTTCAACACATAAAATTTTTTTTTTGTCAATTGGTCTTATATTTAAGCATATACCTTATTTTTATATTAACTTGCTTTCTTCTATACAGATTTATAATTTTTCTCTCAATGCCTCTAGTTATTCGGCAATTTAAAGAAAATTTCATATTTCATTTTGTGTATGCTTTGCAAAAATTTTTGTGATTTCCTTTGTTTGTCTGAACTTTGTCTTTTGACAACAGAAACCATTATGAAAATTTTCACTATGTTAAGTACATATTATGCGATTCATTGTTATGTTTGAAAATTCACTTATGGAAAGAAGTGAAGATGTAAGAACTTTTTGGGTATCAATTGACATGACAGTGTCTTTTGTAGGCCAGTGAATCCTTAATCAGCCTTCTAAATACTAAGAAACCTAGAACTGAAAAGTTGCTCTTAGAATGTTTTTTTTCTTTTTCACTGTCTGTTAGTAAAAAAAACATGGCTTTGTGTCAATAGCTTAGCATCTTTACCAATACATTTCAGAGAACTTGCATGACTCAAGCATCAAAAGATGTGCATGAGGAGATATGTCATTATTTTTACGAGCATTACATCTCAAAAGAAATGGTTGTTTTCTTCAGAGGAAAAGACCTCGTGAAACAAAATCATCTGCTTAACTGTCAACCCTTATGTCAATCTTTTCTTATGTGATCCTGAAGACTAAATGGAATGCAAGCTAATTTGTTGCTTTCTTTCATTTAATTTTTGTCCTGAATTAACATTGTCAGAAATTTTGCTCACCTGATGAAACACCACAACTCCTGGATAAATGCCTGGAATGTTTTAGGAAAAATAGATCACACAATAAAGGAATCTTTATCTCAGGCTTTATCTAATCAAAGATTATGTGCCAATGTCTTTAACATAAAGTCATGGAAGTGGGGTTCCACTATACTTTTTAATTTTTTCTTTTGTGCCAATACTCACCCCCTGCAGTGACCTCTTGTGAATAAAAAAAAACAAACCAGTATATATGAATTTGTTTTAAAATTCTTCTTTTTTTCATTTTCATCTAGTGGCACGAACTTTATGACTTGCAATAATTTATCTTATGTATGAGTCTATAATGACTTGCAATGCATTGGATAGAGATCGTGTTACAATTTGATTTATTTGGTAAGCAAAACGGCTTGGTCAGTTTCCTTTTTTGAGCTAGGTAATGATCATGCCATATATGTGTCACAAGATGTTCTCTTGCTCGTGTCTTTGTCAAATAACTTCGTTTCTGAAAGTCTTTTGTGATCATGACTTACTCTCGGATTGATAAAACAGTAATTTTAAAGACCTGACTCGATTATCTGCCTAATATTTTAAAGGGAACAAAAATAATAGCATGTCGTCATCATATACTTTAAATTCTATTGATTGATAAGATGTTCATTCAACTTGACTACTTTGTACAGAGCTCTTTAGTCTTTATGGTTCATAGTTTTAGACAGTGCAAAAATTATTCAAAGAACATTGTCAAGAAGGATTATTTAGCACCCCTGCAAACAAAAAGGCTTCACTGCTTTATTCTTTTTTTTTCTTAGTGCCTGTCAGTAAAGAGTTGTTTATTTACACTGTTTTCATCAAAAGATATTTTATTGACAAAGACTGCTAAATAAATTTGAGGAGTCTTGCTACATATTTTACAAGTAATATGTTGGTCTTTGTATTATTCTTTAACAAAAAGATGCTATTGCGCATCAGTAAAGCTCAAGTTTTATGTTGTTCAGACAGAAAAGAAATCTTTCTATCTTTTATTGTAAAACTGATTTACAAGTAAGTTTTGTATTAAATTATTTGAATTTTTTTTAACATCGGATGTTCATTTATTGTTTAGTTTTTTTTTTATTTAGTCTTGATTTTTTTTTTTTTTTTTGTTTTTGTTTTATACCCAGCAAATTTTTCAGAATCCAGTATTGTTGTTTCTCCTAATTATCCATACAATTCCAATGGTGTTGTGCTTGTGTCTATATTGTACTTCTGAGCGAATACCTTTCAGTGTGAGTTCTTTGTGATCTTATGAAAGGAAATAAATAAATTTATCGCAAGGCAAAGCCAAGCTTCATTTTCTTTTTGTGGATATGTATACAGGTGTTTTTATTTTTCTAAGCATATTAAGGTAAAGCATTGTGTGAAAAAAAAAAATGTCAAGCCTCTCATAATACATAAAGATTTAACACCAACTTAAATTTCATCATTCAATTTTACATATGAGGCCGCTCATATTTGATATAAATATTTAGTTTTCTATACGGTTGAAATAAAACTTAAATTACTCCACCCATCAATTGACAGAAATAAATGAGATATCCATAGTCCCTGCTTCATTAAAGGCATTTGTGTAGCAACACATCAAAATGAGACATTTTGCAGCATGGAAATTTTTAGAAAAATGTAATTTTCCTAAAGAAACCTTAAAATTCTCGCCCTCTATATAGCACTTTTATATCTAACCCCTTAAATTGTTTCAGAGGTAAAAGCACTTAAAATAGTGAGGATTTCAAGCCTCCTTAAGAAAAATGGCATTTTCCCAAGTAGTAGTCCGCTGCAAAATGTCTCATTTTGTGGTGCCTCTACACATTTGTGTAAAACATGTATCAGTCTTAATGGCTGATATTTGTGAAATAAAGATTATATTTAGATGTCTAGACTTCTGGAGTGCTGAAGTTCCACCTTTTATTTTTGTAGTTGAAGATTTCCTACAATGGATTGGTACCTATTGGCCATCCTTGAACAGCTTATCCAAGGATATGTGGATTTACTTTGACAAGACAAAGTTGGCATATAAAGATTACAGTCAATGTATTTTTAAGCGAAGATTTTACAATGCCCTCTTGCAGCCATTATAAATGAGGGCAATGCTTCCTGATTTGTGCGAAGCTGATTTCTGACTTTCTGATACTTTTGTTAAATGTGTATTGTTCTTTGAGATTGATACTTTTATCAGAATTCAAAATATGAAAAAAAGAGGTTCTGATGAAAAACATATGCTGTAACTATCTTTGCGAGTAACCAGCCCATCATGGAAGTTAAAACTTTGTCCAAAATTATCTATGTTTACCATATGCTTTGGGATGTACAATATTTAGTTGTATATATTTCCAATTTGATTGTTTCACCCTCCTATTCGATTTTAAATGTATTTTAATCAATGTTCAAGCTAGGCCATGGTATTTCTTCAGAAAGAAAAAGAGATGGAAAATAGAGAAGTATAGTGTCAGGTTTATGTTCAATATAATTAACAAAAATCTCATGTCAGTTTGGAGTGGGATTTCATTCAGCGTTCTGCTTTTAACATTTTGTTAACACTTAAAGTAAAATCACCTGCACTGATGAACAAAAATCTTTGAAAGGCTTGATGCTATCTCTAAAAGAAAAGAAAAGATAATAAATTAAATAATGTGCATATGGAGAAAAAAATCCTTCAACATTTTAAATCTTAAGGTTTATTGGAAATAACAATACACTTAGACTAAGTAAAATTACTCTAAGAAATAGATCTTAATAGATTCAGACAAAACTAATTTATGGTGAAATGTAACGGTCAATGGAAGCGGAAGTCTAGATAGTTGAATGTAATAATGTGTAAATTGTCCATGTCACGTAACTTTCATCAATATTTTCCAGCTCACTCTGTATTCCATTTACCTAGGATCTACTTCAGATCTTTCGCATCAGGAAATGGAAGGATTAAAAGTTTTGGAGTTTTACAAGATTTTCAGTGCAATCATTACAGTGCTATCTACCAAAGAAATATTGATAGTTTTAAATTATCATGCTTTCTGCACTTCCTTAGATTTGACTCCATAAGTTGTTTTCTTTCCGAGCCTTTTCTTAGACAGGTTTTCGGCATAACCATGTCTTTTTCTATATTTTTTTCCTTCATTTATTGTCAAACTTGGTAAACGATTTGATGCCTCAATTTTGGTAAATACTGATCTTTCTTTCAAATTCGTAAATAAGATTCAAATCCAAATAAAACGTAATTAATTTTAAGATTGAACATTTCTAAGTTTACATCGAGAATTAGGAACAAAAATATTCTATTTATATATTATATATATATATATATATATATATATGAATAATTTTATATTTATATCGCAATCAGATCCACAAAATTAAGATAGTTTATAAAGAAAATAAATCACAGAGGAGGAAATTACAATACAAATTTTAACATTTTTAGGAAAACTGACACAAATTTAGTGAAGTTATTGTGTTCAATAACAAAACAAAACAAAAAGAAATATACATACGCCGATACAGCATCAAAATAAAAAGTCAAAATTTTCTGAAATAAATCATTTAGCTGACGCATCAGTGCTGAGTAAAACAAACTTCATATCTTTGACTCTCCCAGAACCCTTCAGGCCAAAGCTAAACAAACTCAGCATTTTGGTTCCCATGAATGCTTGTCTTCAAGCAAAATGGCGTTCGGCAGGTATGATTAATCAATAGGCTTAATGATGGGAGTGGTCTCTGTTGCTGCCGCGTCAGGTGAAGGCCTTTTGTAGTCTGACTTCACGGCAATGTAAATCACTACAACAGCGTAAGCTGCTAATAGAACGCCCATGCAATTGATAAGAATGCTTTCCTCTGCAAGTATGGTGATGTTTATGCGGCTGTCATAGAGGAAAAAAGCATAAAATTACAGATTATATTATCTTTTTTTTTCTTTTCATTGCATTGTTTCTAATAAATGGGTTTAGATTTTTTAAGCTATTTGTAATGACCGCCATAATTATGCATCTGCTGGATTTAGAGATAATGTATTTTGAAAGTTTTAGTCTATTAAAATATTGAAAGAAACCAGTCTGGAAAAATATATAACAGGTTGCTTTGCATGCAACGCTTCTTATAGTACCATTTCTTGCTTCAGTTCAATACTTCCGTATAATCAGCACTAAGTCTTACACACTACAAGCGCAGTTAGTTTACAGAATATTGCTTGAGCTGTTTACCGACTTACTCTTTTTGAAATATGGATCTCTCTACAATGCCCATGAGAGATGTGGCGGCAGCAAGACCAAACAGAGCGACTCCCCAGAACACATGGTGTGGCATGTACAGTTTCTTCAGGTTAACCGACAAGCCAGGAAGCAGATAGGCAGAGAAGCCTAATACCCACTGAAATTAATTCAAAGTGATGAAAAAGGAGGAAAAAACGAGAATATTTACAATTTACCAAGCAAATAAATAAAACAAAAAACAAAAATCAACAACAGCAAACAAGCAAGCGAACACCTCTTCCCCCCCCACCTCCGAAAAAAAAATAAAATGCAGACTGGCTTTGCTATGCAACGTAATATTTTTTTGAAGAAAAAATAAAAGTTGAAAGGTTATGGAGACCCTATAAGCATATTTATTATAGAATTACAACGATTGCATTTTCTTTTTTCCTCCGTCAATTTCATGTTGTTACCGTAATTCATTACATGCGCTAACAAAACAGAATACAATGAACTGCTTTGAATGTGAAAGCCAGAGTGACTTGTGGGTTGACCATGAATTGTTTCTCATGTAATTGTAGTTGAATAAAGTAAGAATGAAAGATGGTATACAGCAACAAATGAAAGATACATGTAGACCTAGTTATTTTATTCAATGGGGTTCAAATTATTCATAAGCTTAGCTCTAGTTTTCGAGCTTCGCCGGCTGCCATAAATAATTCCTCCAAATGGTAATTCTTATAAATTCTCTATTCCCCCCCACTCTCTCTCTCTCTCTCTCTCTCTCTCTCTCTCTCTCTCTCTCTCTCTCTCTCTCCCTCTCTCTTTCTTCTCTATTTTTCTGTCCTGCTCCCTATTTCCAATTTATTAACTTTTAGCTCGTTTTGTCTTGATCCCAGTTGCTCTCTTATCTCCTTTCTTCACTGACTGTCACAAAACTCTCGCGCTCTTTCTCTCCCAGACTATAACCTTTCCTCGAAAAATTCTCTATCTTTCGATTTCTTTCCTCATATACTTTCTTCTTTACATATTTCTCTCTTTTTTAGTGTTTCTCTATTCCTCAATCTCATTCTAGCCCTCTTAATGTCTAACTCTTTTTCTTCTCCGATTTTCTCTTGCCTCCCTCCTCTCTGTCTGCCTGTATGTCTCTATCTCTGTTTCTGTCTGTCTGTCTGTCTGTCTGTCTGTCTGTCTCTGTCTCTGTCTGTCTGTCTCTCTCTCTCTCTCTCTCTCTCTCTCTCTCTCTCTCTCTCTCTCTCTCTCTCTCTCTCTCTCTCTCTCTCCCTCTTTGTGTGTGTCTCTGTCTCTTTCTGTCTGTCTCTCTGTCTTTCATTTTCTCCTGTTTTATCTGTATTCTCTCTCTCTCTCTCTCTCTCTCTCTCTCTCTCTCTCTCTCTCTCTCTCTCTCTCTCTCTCTCTCTCTCTCTCTCTCTCTGGCCGGTAAAAAAATTATACATATTTTATGATTTGATTTAGTTTATATTTAAAAATTTTCGCGTTTAAATATTATTATATTATTCCTGTACATTCGTGTTTAAGAAAATTAATGTGTATACTGTCTATGTCTACCTGTTATCTTATTATCTCTTGAGCTTTTACGCTAAGATTTGTAAATTCCAGGAACATGTATGCAAATTACAATGATTAACATTGATGCCTGCACCCGCCAGTCTTATTTTCTGTCAAAGAAACGCTTACACCACGCCATCATGACGAATATCATAGATCCCGCGTCTTTTTTTCCCAAAAGAGTTTTATGGTTAATTTTCTGCGAGCAGCCGCAACAATTAGGTTATCACTTCGAGGATTTTGATTCAGTTCATCTTTCATTACAATTAAAGACATTCCTATGCTCCTAAGTTGTTTTAACTCTTATTTTTATATCACAATCATGCACATATTATTATGCACGTTTAATTATCATGTATCTCTATGTAACTGAGGACGAGTATCTCCTCCGATGTGGAGCACGGTAGCCATTCTTCATTTTGACGGAATACACAAATCCCTTAATTCAAACTTATCTAGATAAGAAAGATTTATACATATTTATAAAGATTTTGACTATTTTAGACCACCGAAAGTCTAGGGTATTTCCTAGAAGTAATGACCGTTAGGACTATCTACAAGCTATTTACAATTTTAAAACTTAAAAAAAAAGAAGTATTTCTCTATAACTTTTAACATCCTCATAGGCCTTGTACATTTACTGTTTTTACTTTTCAACCTACTTATGAACACGGAGAACCACTCTGCGTGAATATTTTGATACTTAATAGAAGCCTGAGCCACTAAATACCAAGGCTAACTTTCTGAAGAGATAATCCTTCTCTTATCCATCACTAGCCTGCTCTCTCTCTCTCTCTCTCTCTCTCTCTCTCTCTCTCTCTCTCTCTCTCTCTCTCTCTCTCTCTCTCTCTCTCTCTGTGCTTCAATGAAAAAAATCTTAGATTGTCACAATCTTCCACAAGGAGACGGAAACAAGCCTGAAAATTACAGACCAGTTTAATGCAAATTACTTGAAAATATTGTTCATAGCACAATCATGAAATATCTTGTCGAAATCAATATATTATCTGATGTTCAACGTGGAAATCCAGATCAAGCGAATCTCAATAATCATCATCTGCAACAACTTTGCTTAATTATTAAAAATGGAAAAGTTATTTATGCTAAACTGCTGGGTTTTAACATTCTTAACTTTGAAACCTCTTCTTGGATACAATTGTTTCTGTCAGGTACCTCCCAAAGAATTAAGATATAAACTATCATCGCTAACACAGTAATTATCTGGAATTTCACAGGGAACAGTCTTGGACCCCTTCATCATCTCCATTTACATTAATCATAATACTGTGCCAGGAAGAGTCTCATAAGGTACTAAAATACCATGGCGACTGCCTGATTCATAGAGATATCAAAATAGGTAATGACTTATCGACTCTGCAAGAAGATATTGACAAATTTCGAAAATGTGTGTCCGGGTGGAAATTTATCATTATGCACAAACGCGTTTAAAAGGAAAGTGCTACAATACAGTTGAAGTGTATGGGACTCCCTATACCCCCTTCCCTAGCCATAGTAGTAATGCTTGTTTAGTCTTACCTGCAAGCAGAACAAAGACACCACAACAATTCCGATCCAGCTGTGCAGAGAGTACAAGTTAGGGATAGGTTTGTCCCTTAGGTTGTGAGAATCGAACGCTGCCACCAAGCCCACAACGGCGAAGGCGATGGCACCCAGGTGAACGGCTGTGTGACCCATCTTAACATACAACTTTGTAGTCTTTGGGAATACCCTGTAAATAATTATACCTGGCAAAAAGTAAGAATGTAGAGAAAAATTTCATGACAGTTGCACCTCGGTCAATTGTGATGCTTAAGTAGCAAAAGTTAGTTTAAATTGACACAAATATCTTCATGTATGCTGGGCATAGTTCACAGGCACGAACAAGTTATTTTGTATATTCCATCACAAAATAACCCCTTCTTCATAACAATGACGTTAAGGACGGATAGGGGAAAGCACATAAATTGCATTTATTGTTAAAGCTATTCGACAGTCGCTCGTACCCACATAATTCATTTCTGAAACCTATAGTCTTAATGCAATCAGCAAAGTAGGCCTAAAACTGTCATGGCCTCTTATCCACATATAAACGATTTTTCATTCAGTGTTACAACAAGATGTAAAGGGTTTCTGCCAATCAGGACATAGGACTCTAATTGCTTGAAAATTATAAAAGACAGTCATAAGATTATTTATTTGGGGAAAGAGGCTGTAAAGTCTAAAGGATTCCACTAGTAACCTTGATACCGCTGTGTTCTAGCTACATTACAAAATAATGACAATTCGAATTGTGTACTGTTGCAAACAAAATACTTATATGTTGCAATCTTTTAGTTTGTTCAGAAATAACCTTAACAATTTTGATTTTGAGTGGTACGGTAGTTTTTTTATCGTTAAATTCGCGTTTGAACATTGGTCTTTGACGCAGTTTAAATTCTTTAGCAAAACTAAAATGAATTCGAAAAAAAAAACACAAAAACAATCATCTGATAAATACTTTTGTGATATTTCATATATCTCCAGTGGAACTACTTATCCTTTTTACATAAAACACATAACAAATCTTAATAAAAACATAATAAATCTTATCTGTGAAAATATAGTGGGATAGGTATTTAATTCGCACTCTGACTTATACAAAAGTAAAAGAAAATACGATTATTGGTGAGAACATTTTTTAAAGTGAGAACGCAATCTCCATTTGAATTGACCAATGAAGCTTTTGTTTGAAGAGCAAACACTAAAAAATAGTTTATCCTAATGAAGATATGGGGGAGTGGGGGGGGGGGGGGGTGGGGCGTACAAACCATGTTTCATAATATTCTGGCTGAGACAACCAAAGTCTAAAGATTTAAACATTACAAACACTTATTTTTCTTTCTATGAAAGCGTGTTTTTTTAACCCGCGGAGAGGAAGATGAAATCAGACACCAGCTTTACAAAAGGCAATATATGTACCACCATATTGAATTCGGCGCAATTTGCATTGGGTGAAACTCACCGAAACAAATAGAGACGGTTATTTTAATAAGTAGTATTATTCTGTAACACCTAAAGTCCTCCCATCTAAGATAGGCTCACCGTTGCCGTAAAGAAACAGCAGACCGATGCTCAAAAACAAAGGATGGTAGTTGAATTCCACCTTCGGTTGCTCCCGCCATGCATAGCTTCCTTGGAAGTTCCCGAACCAGGTCCCCATCATGACACAGACGCCGATGCCCAGGAGCTCGGCCAGCACCACCAGCAGAGGAAACACCATGATTGTGTGGAGCTGCTGACATCGACGTAGCGAAGATTCCGAAAAATGGGTAAAAAAGATCTTCATGCACGAATTTGATAAATGTAACTAACACAGATAGAGGACGTTATTTATAAATACGTAGGAGTTTTACCTTATAACGTAGCCGATGCGAAAAGCATTAAAATGGTCCAAAATTCTGGGAAGAGAATTCTAGTGTAATTGAAGTGGATGTTGGCTGGCTATTGATGTTTATTGTGTTGAAACAACTTTTTACCACATTACCGGTATATATTTTTTTTTCAATCTAGTTTACCAAGGTCTCAATATATCGTCATGCTTTTAGTTTTTAGCTTGGTTTTAGTATGGACGTTATTCAACTGAGCTTACTGGTGTTATTTCAGCTCTTTTAAATACCGGTACATATTTTTATACTATTTTATCGTGAACTTCAAAGATTGGAAATAGATCAGACACCACTCACTGCCAGTTTCTCCCACCAAACCATTTCTCATCCTCTCATTATCTAATCAGACATGTTATTTTTTACGGCTGACAGCTATTGCTAACCCGGTGTTTAAGGTGATGAATACTTTATCAGTCATCGATCATGCTTTCAATGTATTGATGAATTGGTAACTATGTTTCAATGGAAGCCGATAATACTAATATTGCAACGAAATATCTCTCTTTCTAATTACTATATATATTATGACTTTTATATATTATAAAAAATGTATATAAACAGATAAACAGAGAAAGAGAGAGAGAGAGAGAGAGAGAGAGAGAGAGAGAGAGAGAGAGAGAGAGAGAGAGAGAGAGAGAGAGAGAGAGAGAGAGAGAGAGAGAGAGAGAGAGAGAGAGAGACAGACAGACAGACAGACAGACAGACAGACAGAGGCAGAGAGACAGAGAGAGAGAGACAGAGAGAGAGAGACAGAGAGACAGAGAGACAGAGAGAGAAAGAAAGTAATGTTATGATTGTGAAAACCTGAAACTTGTTTTGGATAAACATAACAAGCTAAAAAACGTTAATTGAATGCTAAATATGTAAGAAAGCTTGTAACTCTATGTAACATTATATTTTGATTTACACAATATCATGCATGATCTTGGAAAGGGAGCTCAGAGTGTATGAAATGAAGAGCCGATTCGCCTTTAATTTAGTCAGCAGTTCCGAAAAACATATCATTCATCGCAATGAAAGCTATACATAAACATCAGAGACGAACATCTCAGGAAAGAGCCAGATCGAAGGCTATTGATTCCGAACATACTAATATTGTATTGTAAAATTAAACTAACAATACTTAGGTTTTCGCTGGAATAAACCTGGTACTCGTACAACTTGCAGTTGTAGCCCTCTTAGCAAACAGCTTAAATGAAAAAATTGCATCTTTGAATTAACCGGCTCGTTACATAAAAATAGTGATATCGCTTTAAGGATAGTCACAATGTAAATCTTATACTTCAAACAAGATCCCTCAAAGGAGTAGCCCTTTTTATAACTTCAACTCACGACTTATATAAATGTCACACAGTTATAAATGAGTGCTTGAATCCCACAGAGGACAATCATTTTCCTTTCCATTTACATTTTTCGACCTACATGCAATTTTAACCACTTTTGAACATTGATATAACTACTACTACTACTACTACTACTACTTCTACTACTACTACTACTACTACTACTACTACTACTACTACTACTACTACAACTACAACTACAACTACTACTACAACTACAACTGCTACTGCTACTGCTACTGCTACTGCTACTGCTATTGCTTCTGCTACTGCTACTGCCACTACTACTACTACTACTACTACTACTACTACTACTACTACTACTACTACTACTACTACTACTACTACTACTACTACTACTACTGTTGTTGTCGTTGTTACTGCTGTAAACGCTAGTACCACCGCTTCTAACGCGTCATGATCTTATTTTTTGCTTCTTTTTTTTTTATAGAGGATTAATAGCTATCCTACCACGAGGCATTTCCACAAAATTGCAAAAGAGTAACCCGACACAACAGTACTACTCACGAAAGAGCCTTTATTTTACTTAATATTACAGTAATATTTTTATTTGAACTTATAGACTGGTATAATCTATCTTACAATTGAATTTACATTAAGTACAAACCTTATGCTCTATGAACCTCGAGCTTGCAACTGAAACAAACCTAAGCTGAAGCGTCTACTACTTAGAAAATGTCTTACGTCACTTATAGAGAATAAAAAAAAATAAAAACATGACAAAATCACGCGCCGAGGTTTTTTTTATGTGATAAATTCCTTTATCTCGTCGCATAAGACTATATGTAACTGAAATAGGCTGCTTTTATCTTTATCACAGATTACGCAGTTTCAACTTCTAAGTTTCCTATGCGGAACATTTTTAACAACATTCATTTTCAAACCTTTTGATAATCAAATCATGTTTTGTCGATTAGTGCAGAACCGCCTGCCTATGTAAACCCCAATAGTTCGACCACTTTTATAAGATTTAGACTTGTTTAATTTCAATAATATCTTTCATTTAAAAAAAATCACTTATTGATGAGTGTTAAAAATGTATTGTGTATAGAAGGGGTTAAAAAAATATGTATATCAAACTCACTGTCAGAAATTATAGGGTCACTTCGTTTTCATGCATTTTAGTATTCGTGATTTTTGTTCTTGAGGAACTGATAACCTCATCATTTAAAGCAGGCATGTAGCTGAAAACAAAACTGTTGCTGGTCATGTGAAACTATTCCATCGGTGATAAGAATAATAAAATAGACAGATTGCCTGCCTGCCGCGTGACCTCGTGATTTTCTTTTTCTTCAACAGATAATGCTATCAGTGTTTGGTATAGTTCTGGTTAGGTTAACATCACCTAGGATTTGAAAAGAATCTTATACGGAAACGGCGGCTTTTGGTTCATACAAGACAGGTGTGATTTAGTCATACATAACCAGTTTTATGATCGTTATCGGACCTTGCAATGGTAATTCCTACAAGGTTTTACTTCAGTTAAGTAATTTACGATTGTCGGGTTTTAAAATTCACTGAAGAGGGTCGCTTTTTTTTTTTAAAGCATGAAATATTATGTATATGGATCAAAGAAAAGAAAATCAACATGAAATATGAATCTTTTACTTGGAGAAAAATTGAGATTAGAAATATAGAACGACTAGAAGTTATCGTTTTAATTTCCTGTGCTCAAGGGGCTGCCTCCCGTTTTTTTTTCCCCTTCCAGTGCCATCCTTAGAACCTCTTGGGTCCATTTAAAGCCCCAATGGTATATAAGGTCGGTGTGTTATCGTATAAACACTTGTACTGTTAGCGAAATTTTTTCAGTTAAGTTGTTATTAACGCTGTGTTGTATATTGTCTCTCGAGCTTATCAGTATGGAGTTAACTCAAGTTTCAAAGTCTTTTTTTACTTAACAAGTTTGTGTTAATTTATTTGATTTTATATAAAATTCATCCATTTTCATTATTTTGAGGTAGCAATTAATGGTAACTCTTAGCTTTAATTAACATAAATTGAGCTACCAGTGACTCTTGTCTCTTCTTCGAACAACAATAGTTTCATTTGCGCGGTTTTTTTTTAAATTTAATTTATTTAATAATTTTACCCGTTCTTTTATTGTTTTTCTCTCTCTCTCTTAGCTAATTTGAAGCAGTTGAGCTTTTGACTTCTATAATAGCCTTTTCATAATATCTCAAGATATGAAGGTCAGATAGTATGTTCTAAAAGGTTGATACGATTTATTTGATTTCAAAATTTTAGAATCAAACCAAAATTAAGAGAGTTAATGACCCTTGACATTTTTTTTTTTTTTGGAAACAGTTCTAGAGAGAGAGAGAGAGAGAGAGAGAGAGAGAGAGAGAGAGAGAGAGAGAGAGAGAGAGAGAGAGAGAGAGAGAGAGAGAGAGAGAGAGAGAGAGAGAGAGAGAGAGAGAGAGAGAGAGAGAGAGAGAGAGAGAGAGAGAGAGAGAGAGAGAGAGAGAGAGAGAAATATTCCTCCTTTCAGAGATATGTCATCAGATCTTCGAGCAGTTTGTGTCTGACTTATTATGCTAAGACCCTGGCAATAATGCAAGATACTTTTGCATGAACTGTAAGTGTCCCAGCAAGATAACCTTCTTTAAACCAACACTATAGAAATACGACTGTAGCAGTATACACACACACACACCAGGTAAATGCAAGCTTTGGATGAATGGTCGCATTAGGTCGACGAGACTTTTTTTTTTATTATATTATTAGATATTTTTTAATCATACACATCTCTTAAAATAATTATGTTATGCAAACCACCCGATACATGCATTTTTTTTCTTTTAACTGAACTCGTGTTAAGCATCTAGTCCATTTTGACTTCACGGCTAAAGAAAGAAAGTTGCATGATGTTTTGAACATTCTAAAATAAGAATAGAATTAAAAGATAAACCACCTAATCATAAGAGTGGAAGAAATGTGTAATCACTGGCTGTTGACTTAATGTCTCAAAAAGTCTTTTTTCCCCCCCTCTATTTCTGTAGAATGTCATTGTGCACCATAAATATCACTACTAGTAGTAATCAAACGCTCCCACATTCAAGTAAAAACAAGTGAGGTGGAGCCCAATGAAAATAACGAAATAGAGATAGAGGTTTCAGGAAAAGAGACAGGCATCAGGAGTATGTTAATATAAATACATGTACATGTATCAACATCAAGTCAGCAGATAAACATGCAACTGGTGAATACTTCATTTGCCAAGTCGAATGTTCCATGCTATACATAGTAACACATAATCCATGATATGGAAAGAGAATGAGTGGCACAATAGCACAGATGATAAATAAGATATTTAGACAAGACTTTGGCAGAGGACGAAAGTTTGGAGCCTTTAGAAAATGAGCAGTCTCGAAACAAAGGAACAGAGCAACACCTTGAACAAATTGAATGCTCTCAAGTTGAGGTAGACAAGTGGGAGATGAGATAGGAGATTGGGACCCAGGAAAGGAACACATTAATGCATCAGTGCTGATGGAGGCCATAGAGGGAATAAAAGGAGAAATAACGACCAGAAATATTGTGGAAAAACGTATTCATCAAAGAAAGTCATGGAACAAAGCAGCCAGATATCGGTGACCAGTGTTGCTGCAAAACTTCCTTCACTCTTGGCTGTTCAAAGATAGACTGACCGGAAGATAGTTTATCACCGAGTTTGGAAATGGATTGAACGTAAAGCAATATTTCAGCCATGGCCCACAAGAAGGATATCTCCAAACGTACTTTGCAGGATGCAGATTCATCGAGGACATTATATATTTTTTTCAACACGAGCCCTCAAATGGATCACGCCTGAAGTCGAGATCTAATTTTTATCAACATCAGGGCCTTGCTACTATGGACACACTCGTGAGCTCAGTTGTTAATTGTTTTGATGACTGGAAACCGATTGTTCAAGTTCTTGTAAAACATGGCAAGTCATCCATCATACAAGGTCATGTTCCACTTCCTTTCCACCAAGTTCCAATCGAGTCATTAGAGTAGATGGCCATTTACAGTAGCTGAAGCCATTCATGAGAAAGAATTTCCATCCTTGTCATTACTCTCTGCCAGAGATGAAAAATGAACTTCATAATCATACAGCTACAGATCCATGTTCAGGTGTAAAATCGTCTGAATCGAGAAATTTTCCCCAGTTACTAAAACCATGGAAATAGTTATAAAGCATGTACATAAATGAAGGGTCTATTTCACATAATGCATATCAATGCAATTCATACCAACACCAATAGATTTGCTCGTCTTCAAATTTTGTTCACACTCTGATTCAGACTATACTGCTTTTCTCGATCTAGTCATCTTTGCCAATATATAAATAGCTGAGAAGTCAAAACATAATGTTGGATCAAATCTAATCTTTGATGGATAGTAATCAGGAAAAGCTGATACTATAGACTACAGATCTAATCTAAACATCCATTGATATTAAACATAAATTTCCATTTTGAAGAATATCAATGAATACGAAGAGTGGGTCATTTTTCTAGTTTATCAAATACTATCATTTCTTTAAACTAAGCAAAGATGACTATGAGACAACGTATAATTTTGTCAAGTTTTCTAAAATACTAAGAGTTTCCTTTAGTTTTTGCTTGAAATGCAAATGCATTATTAAGCTAATCATATCAATATCGTTACAGTGTATCTTGTACAATAAAACTTGGTTCAACATTAAGCGTAGTAGAAAAATAGTCTTTTCCACTGTGTGTGTTGATTAGAAAATTTAAAGTGAGAATGACAAATAGTGGGAGATTATAAAGCAAGGTGTAAATAATATGTTTGTTGTATACCATTGAGCATCTTAAGCTAGACTATGATAATGTTATGATGAAGGTGATAATAGAGCTGATAATTATGGTGATCATAGAAGTGATGATGATAAAGGTGATCCCAGGGGGATTATGGAGGTGAGTGTGTGATAATAGAGGCACTCATGAGGCAATGTGAAAATGATCATTTCCATGAAGACTAGGGGCATAGAGTGATAATGAAGGTGATACGAAAGTCATCATGGGCATGGTGGGTATGATGCTGATGATACCGATGGTGATGATAAAAGTCATATGAAAGGCATAATGAAGGTGATGTACAAGTTATCATAGAGGTGAAGATGAAGGAAATATGATTTAGATGTCATGAAGGTGATAATTATGATGAAAGCAATAGTGGTGGTGATTATAGTAAGGTTTATTGATATGACACTTAAGTATGTAACTCAAAAGTCATGAATTTTATGATTATGGCAATAATAATGGGGATGGGACGGTTAAACAGTATATATAAACTGAAACTGGAAAAACTTAAAATAAGTAATAAGTTTTTTGTCTTTTTATATTTTACTATTTATAGGCTACTTTCATGACTTTATTTAAACAAAGCATTTTAAAAACCAAAATAAAAAAGGATGGTCCTTGCCATCTTGGTTTGAAAATTTTCAACGAAAGGATTTACTGTAGTTTATCCCATTACAATTACAAATCTTTTTCACTATACTCCAGTATTAAGATTCAACCAATATAACTACTTGAAAAATATTCAATAGGTCTGACAGTATCTATAGCTAAACATGCAAGTGGCTATTCCTGAAACGTATAAATAATTCTTGTGGTAAATTACTTCATGTTCTAATCCTGTGTCTCCTAACCAAGTAAGTTCTCTTCAATATGTAGTCTTGCATGCCATGTTCCAAGAGCTTGCTCTTTAAAACTGTATAGGTGCCACAAAATTTTTGTTGTATCTTTGTTGTGCTCTATTATAATAGCACGTTGGTCTATTCCTCTAAACGCAAGAAAATGATTTTTTCAAAATTATGCAAAAGTCTTAAACATGTAACTGTTTTTAAAAAAATAATTTCCATAGACATACGTAGTTCCATAAAAAGATTGATAACATTTAAGAAAAAAAAAAGAAAACTTTAAGATTCAGTGCTCCACAAAATTGATTTTTCCTGAGATATGCCCCCTTACACAAAAAAAAAAAAAAAAAAACAAAAAACAGTTACAACTTACACAGTAGTAAAAAGGTTACAGTCATAATAATGTTTTCCAAAATTCACAGCACCCACATCCAAATTACTAACACTGGTTGTGAGACATTCTTTAATCAAAATAATATTAATACAATAAATTCTATAAAGTAAGAACACATGATATTGGAATTGTGTTTGATTTCTGCTCAAAATAAATAGGTATATAGGGTCACAGATACATTGCAATCTTTCTTTGTACGACATCTCCAGGCTCAAATGCTATCTAACTTCAACAGGATCAAAATTCTGAAGAGCAATGAGTCGATTCACAGGAAACTGGTCTCTGCACAGAGGACACTCTTGCTGTCAAAATAAAAACAAATATATACAATTACAAATTAAGGCCTTGCACTGAGCACATGTCATTAGCAAAAGTTGCTCATTTTAAACATTTTAACAAACATAAAAATTACCTTTTGACTATACCACTTTAAAGCCCTAGCCAAGCTTCTCTATAAATATCAGATACATTTGATATGGTCAAGTGAGTTTGAAAGGCCTGAACTGCTATGTAAAAAAATCTGTAGTATCTCGCTCTTTCTCTTGCCCAAATTCTTTGCTTTATAAATGTATTGCCAACTTCACAGCAAAAAAATGACTCTGAAGTTACAGTTTATGCATGCTTCATCATCATGCATTTAAAATGTCTGATAATAATTATTTTAAATTGGATGATGTTTTAAATGAACCTTTTCATTTCAGAGTTAAGCATTCCAAATTTTTGACAACTGCTGCTCAGATAACACAGCTGAATGATCTTGGCAGCTTCACAAACAAGATCATTTGATTAGACTTTAGAAGTTAGAACTTTCAGTTTGATATTATGTTCACCCATGTCATAAAATCCGAAATTAGATCAGGTTTGTCGAATGGTCTTTTTTTTCTTTTTTTTTTTTTTTTTGGGGGGGGCATCTCCTGATAAATTATCTCGCAGTCGCAGTGATTTATGAGGTAAGCAACTTTCAGCAATGATGTTCATCAATGGAAAAAGTCAGTGGTGGAGAGAATAATAATTTTTGTACTGATTTGGTAAGTTAGAACACTCATTTTTAAGATGTAAAAAAACATTTTCATGAGCTTTGGACTTAAAATGTGGATTGGGCCTTTTGAAAAGGAATTCACAGGCTTTAAACTAAAGAGATTGTACTTAAGTTTTGGCTTGTACTCTTATTCAAGGAATCACTTTACAATACTTTGTAAAGAGAAATGAATGATATTTATTTGGTGAAAATAACTTTCAGAGAATCTCGGTTTTGTTTCCCTTCAAAGTTGAACATATCCATTCTGTATCATGCCCTAAGACACCATATAGTAGATTACTAATCAAGAATAAAAGTTTCTTTCCCATATAAGACAAAACAATTGCACTGATTCTTCCTGATAAGAAATTTTTGTCTGTTTACATTGTAATATCTTATGCCACTGTACTCTTGCTTATGCTTCATTTCATCTTTTGATAAAATCATTTAAATTTTTAATTTCATGGAATGCTATCTGATTATCATTCCACTAATGGTTTTTGGTACAAAGACAGTTGGAACAATATTAAGTTATAAAGATATTGACCAGATTAGCACATCTGCTCTGATCGGCGCTGGGTGCTCAAGCGAAGACTACTTTCATGACCAGAACACATAATAGCAGCTTCCTAAGCTTTCCTGAATGGGAAGAGAAGCCATTTTTTCTTTGCTTCTGCTGTGTTTTTAACTGTTCTGTCAAAGTTTTGAAGTAATTTCACTGAAATTGCACGACGCTCTAAGAGGGTTAATTGGTCAAAATTAACATCTAGAATTTACCCTGAATTTAGATCTATATCTTAATCTGGATTATATCAGTATCTAAATATAAAGATGCATTAACATTTTTCACATTCCATCCCAAGAAATTTTTTTATTCGATGAAAGCATTTTGACTTCCAAAAATATCAGACTCTATTTTTATCTTTTTTAAAAAGATATACTGTTTAATGAGTACTTGATTGTGAAAGTGTTATTTTCTTTCATAAAAATTTCAATTGCCAGAGTTTTCTTTACACTAGTATCCGTGTACTAAAATTTAGAATCATTTTTGAATGAAATGCATAAATTTTTATTATTTTTTTCAAATATTTTTCTATTTTCGAATGCAAAATTTTCTTTTGGAAAACCTAAACTAAACAAGATTTTTGATAATGGTACATTACTTTGATCAAAGTATTTAAATTGCAATAAATTTCCAAGAGCATTTTTCTTTTTTTTGGTTGCAACTAATTTTTTTAGACAGACTGCTTGATCATAAAGTATTTATTTGTACACTAAAGTATTTTGCAAATTTTATTAAAATCTTAAGCATTTTGCAAATTTGATTAAAATCTAGATAAAATAAAAATTTTTAATACTTATTTGCTACAAATTTTTGAAGAACCAAGCAAAGTTTACTATGGGATAAATTTTGGCATGATTGTTATTTAATTTGATCTAATCTTTGGATCTTGATTTCTAAGCTCATGAAAATCTAAATAAAAATTTTCTTAAAAGATACATTTTTTAATAATTTTTTTGTGACAAAGTTTTTAAAATCCAAGTCAGATTTTCTGTAGGAAAAATTTTTGGACTTGATTGCAACTTTTAAAATTTGATCTGAGCCTTTGGATCCAATTTTCTAAACAAGATTTTTCACAAAGAAGATCACCTTGTACCTGAATGTATAAAAATTAGCCTCTGTTTAAGATCAAAACTAGGTTGAAAAATAATGTATACTCAGATGCTTTAGAAAAAAAAATACTACTGCAAATTAAACAACTTTTGTTTGAATTCACATGTATAAGAAAACTATCTTTAAAATCTTAATATAAATAAGCTACCCTTTGAGAACACCTGTAAAGATTAAAATATCTACAAAAGAAGCTTACAGGATCTAGGAATTAGCCACAGTGGAGATACCAGGGTTGGACTTCAATGAAATGAACTGAAAGGAGGTTATTATAAGCATCCTACTTTAGTTTATATTTCTCTCAGGAGACCATATTATCTTCACAGAAGCTCTCAGGATATCAGTATTCAGCTCCAGAATAGAGATCAGCTAATTAATGATAATTATGTAAAAAAGAAACATTAAACTTTATTTTTGCTTCGTTGTACTGAAGTCCACATTTTCATGAAATCATGTCGAGCACTAAATTTAACTGAAAGAGATATATCTGTTATTATTGTAACTTTTGCTTTTCTTTAATCTAGTAATCTCTCCCCCTGTTCATTGTTGTGAAGTTTGTTTTTCTCTAATGTAGTTGCATGGCTCTAGAGGAAATAAGTCTGTCATTTTTGTGAAGCTTGCATTTTTCCTTCACCAGTTTATTTGCAAAAGCAATCATGCTTGAATTTACTTAACACTTTTCTTACCACTAACTGGAATCCCTGTGGGCCGACGGTGTCATGCCCCGCCAGTGCGCGGGTATACTCTGTTCTTAAAATGGGAATTCCTTATGCCTATTTAAGTATAAATATTGGATAAAATATGTTGCACTGATCTCCCTTGACAATAGAAAGAAGGGACATCACTTCAATTACCCTTTTTCCTCGCAAACAGGGAATCCCCATGTTACAAAATACAACTTTTTGGTTTTCTATATTTTTTTCCTACCTCTATTTAACTGACACAACCTCAAAAAAAAAATTTTTTTTTATTTGATTTCACACTCCTTATCTCTCTATAGGTGTAGCAGCCATTCCGTATGAATTCATTTCACACAGAATACAAAATGTTAAAAGCTGACGGAGATATGAATTTTTTCGTGATGCACCCCCTCTTGAGTCAAAAAATCTCAAAATCTACTTGGGCAATGGATACAGGTAGTAGTGAATTTAGGCCGGTCCTGGTGCAGCTCTATAGCATCTGACTTAGCTCGCACGGTGCAAACGAACACACTAAATTCTGTGTACCTGCACAGCGTCGCTCTGTAGGCCCAGCCTGCTCACAGACTTGTCAGACGGCCTATTCAACAGTGTCAAAAAACACACCAAGCATGTCCGGTGCGAGCTAGGCCAGATGCTACATAGCTACGCTGGGACCGGCCTTACTTGGTAAGAATAGTGTTAAGGGCATAATATAATGCATAGAAATTTCTAAAGATCAATATATTGAAAACACTCTCTCTTGCTTCTTACCTTGGTTACGCACCACTCGTGTATACACTTCCAGCAGTATAGATGACCACAAGGAGTGAGTGTAGATTGATGCCTCCGACCCAAACACAAAGGACATTTCTCACTGGCTGGAATGTTCGTTCCACTTGTGTCAGCCTCCACAAAGCTGAGGGACAAACAAAGAAAGGGATAAATATCCTGTTCAAATTTGAATTTTTTTTTCTTTCACATGGGAAATTACATGTTAACTTTAAATTTTAGAGAATTCTTCCTATAGATAGCATGAATATAACTAAGAAAAAAAATCTGAAAGCTTTGGTCTATATTGATTCGTGCAATCAATGACATCAAAATAGCAAAGCCTAATCGCATGATGTAAAATACCAGCTCTACTCAGACAAATCATCGTAATATGCCCTTCATATAATATACAGAGGATTATATGCGATACTGTAGAAAAAATAATTACCCTTGCTTGACTTAGGCACATGAAAATTTATGACAACAGCATAGTTATTCTATTAGTCCCTTTTCATTCTTTGTCTATGGCATTATATACTCTCCTTGTATTTATTACTGTGACCATCTTTCCCTTCCCTTTCCAATGACATTGTCTTTTGGTTCCCCCATCCCACCCCTCTCTCTCTCTCTATTTATGTGTCTCCTTTTCTGTTTTCTTTACCATTTTCTCTAAATCTTTGGTTCTTCTAACTTTTGGATATAACCTCTCCACTGCTTAATAACTTAATGGCTTAGATGCATTGGTCAATATACACTCCAATTTTGCTTACAGTATACAGTAACAGAGACACTATTCATATGTTTAATAGTGAAAATTTTGACTATTGTTCTTAAGCATTTTCATCTAAAGGATCTGGATCTAGAATCATCATGAATAAATTATCCTCGATAAAAATTTTGCATTACATATCATTGTTATCTTGATGGAAAGCTTCAAATTGTACAATTTACTTACGTTCCAAACTTTATGTAAGAATATCATGCTGGACTCCAGTTCAAGATTTTGAGCCTGTCCAAGCATAAGTTATGCATAATAGTCAGGTAACTTTAGTTTTTATTTTAAAAGATAATGATCAAGTTATTACCCAAAATTCGTTGCACAAAGATATTATAAAAGTTAACAAATGTCATAAGTTCAATTAATTATAACCTTGTCACTATTCCTAAATCGTTTCCTATTTCTTTTACGCTCCTATCAGGTCTTAAATTTCACCTTTATACTCAAACACCTTTACACTTCAATTTCTCAAAAGAGCAAGCTTAAGTTTTGATGTGAATACTGATAACGCTATCCAGAAATTTATTCAGGCTGCCAAGTATGATGCACAAAAACTGACCCACTAATAAACAGAACAAAGATATTTAATATAAATAAATAAGTAAAAAGTTTATAGCCATTGAATAACCAGCTTCATTTCTACAAAATTAACTAAGAAATCTTTAGATGGAATCAGTTTCTATTTCATCAAACTAAGAAATCTTTGGATGGAACCAAGTTCTATTTCAGCAAACTAAGAAATCTTTAGATGGAATCAAATTCTATTTCATCAAACTAAGAAATCTTTAGATGGAATCAAGTTCTATTTCATCCATTTCTCATAGGTAAATATTCTTTTTTTTTTTGGAGCTTAATATGTGGGCCTGTAAATCTACATTTATTTTAACTGTTGGTCTCATGTATGATGTTGCTGTGGAGAAATTGAAAAGCAATCCATGGGTCTAAAATACCTAACACATTTTGAAACAAATCAGATGTCTGTACAACATCTTCTTCCTGTTGGTGATTTAACCTTGAAAAAAACTACAATAGTACAGTCCGTAGCAGCTTTAAACACCACATAAAATATGTTTTGGGCTCAAGCAAACGAAATTTTCACTATAAAAATTACACTCTTTTATGCAAAGTTACTTCAGTTTCACACAGGCTTCATTTACAAGACAGTCAATACATGATGACCATTGCATGCTATGGAGCATGCACTGATGAAGAACCATTCAAGTTCAAACAATCAATACTGCAGCAATGAGTGTACAAAGGAGTTGCAGGAGTGAGAAAGAGAGCCTGGCTGCTATTACACCTTTGCCACTCTTTATTTGCTAATCCTAATGATGTATCATGTGTGAGGTAGGATGAAGGCAATGGTATGAATGTGGCACAGTGGGCATTGGTGCACATAGGTAGTGAGTAGCCTGTAGGCCTTGTGTACTGAATTGTGACTGGCCATCCAGTTAAGTTTTCACATCAGTTTCCATTCAATCATAGACTGAACTACACCTCGTTTCTTACGGTAGCCTTTAGAGATCAGGAGTAATGTCTACTTCATGCTTAACCTCGCCTCGGCATTAAGCATGCTGTTTTCTGTTGGTGACCATGTTTAAAGCAGTTGTGCACTACATATATATATGGATACAAAATTTGGACTTTGCATTAGAGACACTTTCACATGTGTCACGATGCAAAGTTAATCAATTACAAACATTTTCATAGCACAACTTATTTTGTGGGATCTGGCATCCATAAAATATCTAAAAGCCTCATTGTTTTACACTAAATCAAAGTGTCTTATGCAAGGTCAGATAAGCAAATGAAAGGATGAGTCTACCATGACATGAAGAAAGGTTAAAAATTGTTAAATTTTCAACAAGACAAAGCATATAAAAACGGAGTTTTTTTTGTTTGTTTTTTTTTTTTAGGGGGGGGGGGGGGGGTTATCTATTTAGAAAAAACAAAACGAAGATCAGGATTTTCTTATTGTTAATAAAACATCCATTTTGAATGATATATTGGACAATAATTGAATGTGTCATAAGCAAAAAACTCAGTCACTTATAGGCATTAAAAAAAAATTGTAAATTGTATTTTGTACATGGAAAAAGCTCAAGTGGTTTAAGCTATAGTATAACAAAAGAATCATTGTACTATTACGTATCTACTTTATTCACATGTCAACTCTGGAGAGGCAAAAACTAATACAATAAATCTGCACAGCTTTGATGTTTGGAAGCAAAAAAAAAAAAACAAAAGGTTTCACTGATTGAGAAGCATCACAAAAATCAACCAATGAAAAAATATTTCAAATGATTGTTGATTACCTGTTAGTTTCTGATGGGAGCCGACTGTTTTTTCCATTATGAAGGGCAACAACCAAATATCCCAAATGCAGTAAAAGTGATGACACTAGTTGGAGAAATGATAGAATTCCTAGTATCTGGAATGGCCGCATAGAACCTTCTGATCTCTCTTTGGTCATGTATTGAATCTGAGGAATCAAAAATAATAAATGTCAAACTCAAACAGACATAAGTATATATATATTTATTTGACTGGTGAACGATTGAGAAGTGTTGCAAACCCATGGGTGGTGATCTCAAGAATTCAGTATCTGTGTTAACAGAGCTTTTTCACTATGTATTCTTATCTTGAAACTCATAACTCTCAGATTTATTAAAAAAAAATGGTCATCAAAACATATGAAAGTCAAAGGGAGACGCATTGTAAGAATCTGATTATTTCTAGATAATGTGTTTCTTTGCTGTTCAGATAAAGGCTCACCTAGAAAAATCAATGTTCTCCAGTACTATCAACCATATATATTAGTAATGTACAGCTGCATGTATGGTACAGATGTTTGAAGAAATTAATTCTTTCTCCACTCTTCCTAATGAACCTATTTTTCCACTCTCCTCCTCTCTTCCCTCTCCAAATCTTTTTTCAAATAAAACTTAAAATCCATCTAGTAAAGTATTTTCAAAATGTCTGAAGTTTGCAAAGTCTGTGTACAGCATGGTGCGAAAATGAGATCTGCACAAACATAAACACCATTTAAAAAATTAATAATGTAAAGAGTTATGATGATTTCTTAAAGTGCATTCTCGTTATACTAACATAATGGATTCCTGTTAGTCGCTTAGCAATATGGTAAAAAACTCCATGGATGTAGAACATAGCCAAGTGGCATCTGTGGATCACTGAGACTGTTTTGCGAACCAAGGGCAGAAGATTTAGTATGACCTCTCTGGCAGCTGGTGTCAAATTGATGGATGTAGATGTTTGAAGAAGATTCTCAAGTTTCAAAAGTGATGACTGAAGAATGTATGGCACACACACTTGCAGCACTGTCATTGTTGCTCTTCTCTGACATAGCAAACACAAGAAGTGAAAAATCTAAACAGCACTTAAAATCATAACAAAAAATACATCTTGTGCAAATATTTTGTATTTATTCATCAAATTATTATAAAAAAAAAAAAATGCTGCAAAACAGCACCTTTACATAAATTCAAACAAACGTAGCAAAAATATGTGAGCTTTTTGCACTTCAATATTTTCTGAAGGACAAAAAGGTTATTTTCTCGGAACTTACGTAAGACTTTTCATTGTGCTCATTGATTTGAAAAAGGTGCACAATTATTTGACATGCAATGATGATTAAAATTGTCCATCATGGGCTAAAAAAAAAATAAAAATAATAAAGTTGTGAGTTTCATGCTCACAAATATTAAATTGATGATTTGACCTCAAATCTTTGTTTGGCCTACTAGTCCTACAGTGCTAAGTTTTACTGAGTTCTCAATAGGAAGCATTGTAGTGTTTGCAAAATTTATAGAATTGTATAGGGAAGAGAGCATAAGAAAAAGAAGTAAGAGAGAGAGAGAGAGAGAGAGAGAGAGAGAGAGAGAGAGAGAGAGAGAGAGAGAGAGAGAGAGAGAGAGAAAGAGAGAGTGAGAGAGAGTGAGAGAGACCGACAGACAGAGTAAGACAGAGAGTCAGAAAGATTGGCATGTAGGTCCTATTGTTTCCTTTTCTTTTCATCTTATCATGCTTGGTGCATCTTATGGTTAAATGTAAAAGTTAAAGAAGAAATTTATTTTAAAAAAAATGTCTCAAACAGTGCAGTGCTAATGTAAATGTGATCGAGTGAGTGTATTGCAGTGAGGTATAACAAGATCATGATCAGAACTAAAGTATTCCTAAGCTAAACATCATCTAAAGGTCATGTTTAGAATTTCATAAACATAGAAAAAGAGAGAAAAATCAATGCATGCACTGTTTTTAATACTCTTGGAGCAGGAAGTAAACACTAAGAGTAAAAAAAAACCCATGGCGAAAGGCTACAAAAATGAAAAAAAATTAACATTTTTGGCAATAAATAAACTAATACAAACCCATTTTGAAGGCAAAAACCGCAGTGTGCTGTCTGTCAATATGATATTCACATATTCCTCACCCACAGTTTGAAGATCTATATGAAACAAAATAAAGCTTGAAAATTAAATGTGACAAATACATACAATGCAAATATGAAAGAAAAACAAGTAATCCTACTGCACTCCATAAAAAATGTAAGCATCTATAGTTCCGACTTTACAAGTGATCTAAAAAGGGGATGCATTTATTTTTAAGAAATATATTTTTTATTGTGCTAAATTTGCTGCAATTTCAGAAAATCTATGATTAAGAGTACTAAAGAAAAACCAAGAAGATTGACGGGTCACATTTGCACTTTGAAAGATTTCCTTTGGTACTTAGCCTTTGTAAACGGTTGAAAATAAGGAAAGTATGCATTTGTTAGACTGAAAATCTATTAAGCCTGTTAGTATGGTTTGTATTTATAACCATGTTTTAGTTTGAGAGGAGAATATAGTTTAGCTCAAATTTTGTGTGACTATTTTCATAATATTCAAGTGGAGAAAGAACTGAGTTTCATGACTATGACTTTACTTATTGAAACACTGAGGTTTATTAGTCCATTCAACCCAATGTTTATTATGCTGATATATTATTTTATTCAATTTTTATAACTTGTGCAGCATGAGTTGCTGACCAGAAAGTAGATTTGCAGATTGGACTGAATGTTGCTGTTTGATTGTCTTTTTTCCGTAGAAGCCTTGTCTGCTGGATTTTTTAACAAACACATCGCTTGTCATAGCAAGTTACTTAAACCATTGACTTAATAATTTAAGAATTATGGGCCCTCATAGTTCAAGTGTAGTTAATATTTTAAGATTAATATGCATGTAACGTTAGGTTACATCTCCATTCTTCAACCACACATCTGAAGATGAAGTGTAATTCAAAATGTTAGACATGATTAATAGTATAGAAGTTCAAAATGTGATGGGCAGAGGCTAAGATTTCCATTTTTGTTATTGTGCTTGATGGTAAATTGTAAGCAGGTTTGAATACTTTAAGACTGCTAGCCTTTGAAATAAGTTAAGTTTTACTATATTTAAAGATTCCAATTGATCAGCATAGATTATAGTTATGTACAGGTAACCATTACATATCTTTTTAACGTGCCTCTAAGTAGCAATCTTACCAGAGCAGGTTGTTAACAATAAATATATTACATCTGCACAGACATCTAATGTTCTCCTCCACTGAATCCATATGCGTGGTCCTTGAAGAAAAAAATTATTAGAATACATGTTAACACATTTGGTGGGAAAAAAGGAAAATTTTTCAATTATACAAATTTATGTTTGCTTATGCTTTGAATTTTCATATTAGGTGCAAACATTATTACTGTTCCTAACAAATATTAGCCAGATTTTGCAGACAACTTAAGTAACACTGATCATGAATCATAGCATAACTATTACATGGTTTCTTTTGCGCTTTGTGCAATGCATTTTTACATAGCAAGGGCCTGTTAGCCAGGAAAACATGTAAGCTACCCTGACTTCACTCAATCTATCTCGGATCATGTAAGTGTGAGCATACAGTTCATACACATACTACACATACAGCACACTGAAAGCAGACTACATAAGAACTCAGTAGCATTTGAGCATCCCTAGAAGTCATCATGTAACCCTAAAACCTTCTTGGTGAGACAGATAGCACGTTTGCAAAAACCTATTATGCTACGTACCGCTAGATAGGAGTTTATTCAAATGATATCGGTCAGACTAAACATATACTGCCATAGCAGGGCTCAGCAGCCTTATGTGCTAAACGTCTAAATTTTCACTCCTCTTGAACTATATCTCCCTTTGATAGAAAAAAAAAACAAAAAACGTTTGACCCAAAGTAAAAAATACTCAAATTCTATTGCCAGTACACAAATATTTCAATGCCAAGAAAATGCAAAGAATTTGGTTGTCCACTATCTTTCCCTTTCTCTTCTTCTGACAGCCTGTAAAGGTGAAACAAACCCCCCCCCCCCTCTCTCTCTCTCTCTCTCTCTCTCTCTCTCTCTCTCTCTCTCTCTCTCTCTCTCTCTCTCTCTCTCTCTCTCTCTCTCTCTCTCTCTCCCTCCCTCCCTCCCTCCCTCCCTCCCTCTCTCTCTCTCTCTCTCTCTCTCTCTCTCTCTCTCTCTCTCTCTCTCTCTCTCTCTCTCTCTCTCTCTCTCTCTCTCTCTCTCTCTCTATCTCTCTCTCTCTCTCTCTCTCTCTCTATCTCTCTCTCTCTCACTCCCTCCCTTTCTCTTCCCCCTTCCCCCCTTTCCCTCCCTTCCTCCCTCCCACACACACAAGTCTAAATACAGTATTAGAAGAATTTTTACCTGCTATTCTTTGAGCTAGTTCTGCAACCGTTGTCCGCAAAGAATTCAAGAAACTGTCATCTTTTTGGTGAGATCTTATTATTTCAGCAGTACCGGCAGGTTGAAACATATTGGCAAAAAGTCTTTCAACACAACAGGTAAATACCACTGTCCTTTAATATTTTTTGAAACAATATTATCTTTTGAAACTTATGATCTAGTCTTTCAATGTATATTAGTTATTGGAACTACTGTAAAAACAAAACTTCTTCAAAATCAAAAGCTATGATCTGGTCTTCTTTTTTTTATGTGCATGTTGTTGAACAGAAGTTATAATTTCTTATCTGGTCAATGTATGTTTTTTTCCAAAACTTCTATGAATCAAAAGTCGCTAACTAAACTCATAAATCAACATAAGACAATCTCTTAGGAGATGCCAAAACTGATCTTGGTAATTATGATTTAAAGTAACTTGTATGTTCTAATGGTATTCCTAAATAGGATTGAATTGAAATTTCCTACCTAAAAATCCCACAGCCTAACTTTTGCCAGACTGCCACCGTCACTAAGTCATTTAGTTTTATACTGACCAATGGTTGAGCACATTTTACAAGTCAAACTTACAAATGAAAAAGCTCACTTAAGTTTAAACTTCATTAAATACTTAAAAAATTACAGCACAAGCTGGATAAACACGCTTTAGTGGTAAACATGACATACTTTAAGCGCATATTACATGACCTAAATACACACTTTGAAATCATACGCACTCATAGTTTCAATGTTTGAAATAAACAAGTGATTAGGAAAATCAAAGGCTCCTTTAAAAAAATTGCCTTTGCAATTTAGTTAAATGGATATATATATGGAGACAAAAGAGGTAACTAGGTTAGGAATGTATAGCATGGACATATATGAGGCATACTGGTTGAATTTTGGAACCACAAGGAATAAATATACACTTCATTTTTCGCACTGAATAACTTATAAATGACTAGTTCTGAAATTAGATCTCAAACACTTTTACCAACTCTATTTCAAGTGCCATGGAATCCGCTTAACGTCAACATCTCGGGACCAAAAAAAAAAGTGTTGACTTTATCCATTTCCAGGAAACAAGTCAAAAAAAATCATATCAAAACAAGTTGTCTCCATTTCCTTACTTATCATAGAGTTTTTTCTTTGCAGTGTCTCCATTTCTTTAATTTATCCTATAATGTGGTAAATTTATGCAAGTTATTTAGGCAAAGAGAAAACCGCATTAAGCCTAAAAAGAGATTTATTTAAACAACTTGATGGACTACACACAAAAACATAAAGTAGACGTACATTATTACAATTCTTGCCATAATTTTTTCAACTTTACCCTCTTTTAGTATGGGGTTGGAACCATCATTACTTTCATATCCTTTTCACCAGAACAAAAATAATGGCCAGATAAATAAAAACTGTTTATTATTGGAGGCTCTGAAAAGAATGCTCTTGGTTAAGGTGAGCGGCAGAGGGAAGAAAACAATGCACTATTTGCCACAAATGATGCAAGCCAACGATAGGTTCTAAAGGTCTAGATCTAGACACACACATCCTCCATCCTGCCCACACCCTATGCTGCCTTCTTTATTATTGCCACAACCGCGCAAGACCACACTAACTTTGCTAGGTATTGTAAACTATGCTATTAATACACAGTGACTTACTGACTGTATTGAGTTTACAAACAAAGAGTTATATCCTCGTTTTTATGGATTTCACCTTTTCCTTTACAAACAAAGAGTTATATCCCGCCCACAGATCCCTATGCATCCCCACTTTTATGGGTTTCACCTTTTCCCATTCACCACGAGGTGTTGACTTTAAGCGAAAATGTCTCCAAACCATTGACTTTATCAGAAAATCAGTACTTAAACAAAGAAGGAAAAAGACGGGACCCCAGTATGTTGTTGACTTCAAGCCAGAGTTGACTTTAAGCAGATTCCACTGTATTTGATTACAAGTAAATACAGCCATAAAACTCTAATTTGACAAAATCGAGGCTGTTTTTACTTATCAGCCTGCACAGACCAAAACTCTAATTTGACAAAATCGAGGCTGTTTTTATTTATCAGCTTGCACAGATATATTAATAAAATCTCAAAGCATTCAGTAGTAATACAGGACTGAATTGCATATTAATTAGATCTAGATCTAGATCTAGAGTCTAGGTCTATACCAAATGCCTCATACCATGATGTGCATTTAGTTCTAAGTGAATGCAACCTTCTCAAGAAATGGCTGCATGCCTAGGATACGATGCTCGTTATTTACAAATAAATTCTGCAGTCCAATTAGCCTAACTTTATATAATATAGATCTAGATATCTATCTTAATTTTATAGGTTGGTCTTGATCTTGCTGTCTAAAAAGTGTTATGCTCTACAAAAAACAGACCTAGATATCTAGATCTAAGGACTGGGTCAAATTCGTTCCAAGTGTGTGATCAGCTTCAGTATTGATTCATTATTTATCGCTACATTGATTTTATCCATGGATAAACTTAAGATCTAGATCTAGATCACATATCTAGAATTCTAGATCTAGATTTTTTTTCTTTTTCACAAGTTTTCCTGAATGAAAAAATAACATAAACAAGAACCTTTGAACTTTGGCAAGTTGTAGTGATGTAATCTAGATCTAGATCTAGATCTAGTTTCATTTTCACTTTAACAGTAGCGTATGGAGGGACACAGGCAGAATCGTTATTTTTTAAGCTCAAATTGTCCTTATAAAAACTTTTAAGACTCAGGTTGGTGAAACGAGCGCTTTTATAAATATTAAAGAAATTTGCGTATAGAGAATGTATAATAAAACTTTAATGCACATAGCTTCCTCTTCTATTTTTCAAATCTTTGCATTTGGAACCTAGCTTGTCAACATTTTTAGTAAAACGCTGAACTTGAAAGCTGTCTTTTTCCATTTTTCTTTTTTTTTTTTTTTTTTTTTTTTTTATTACAGGATCCATAGCTGCAGTACATAATAAAGCTTGTGTATTACTATCCGAATGGATCTGGATGAATGGATTTTTTTTTTATATAATTTTTAAAATTCATTCAGCTTACAAAAAAAGTGCCTTTTGTTTTTTTCATGTTGGAGGCAAATGAAAATTACTGTCATAAATTCGTCGTTTTTAAACTCGGTATAGAGTCGCAAATAGATCTTTGGAACATAGAAAAAAGCACAGAAGTATTCACTAGCCTACTAACCAATCAGTAGTATTCATTCATGCAAATCTAGTCAAATTACATCACAATAGGGTCTTCTCCCAACTATTAGCCAAATTTAGGGCATGATTCTAGAGAAAGATTGTATAACATGAATGAAAATGGATACTTCTACTTTCAAGTAGAATCATAAAATGACGCTCAAAGTGAAAATAGCACTTGTAATTTTGTTGCCTGGGTTATTGTATTTAATTTTAAAAAATGGGCATGGATTCCAGTCGTCTGAAAACAACAAATATTAAAATTATTTAACTTTTTAAAAAGTAATCCACATTGAAAAAATTGTGACGAAAATTAGACTCCACAACAAGTAGCGATAAGAATTTACAATACTCAAATGTGGGCAGCCCAATAAAAACAGCCAAATCTTACAATATGAAATAAGATTCCTACTGCAGAATAAAGCTCTATGTTTTTTGAGGTAACAAATTTTGCAGAGGCCAGTGGTATGTAACTCAGGAAAATGTTGAATCAGATAAAAAAAAAGAACCGAAAACAAGTTGAAAACTTTTACTTGACATCGCATGAGCTAGAGAAGTTCATTTTCAAAAGTCCACTGTCTAATAGAATTGGAATCATTGCATAAATATTCAGAGCCTTGCTTGGTATTTTTACATGATTGGTAACCTAATGAATAATTTTGTATTAGAAATAAGAAATATTGACAACACCGAAAAGTATAGCTTTCTATCATGCCAGATGCTACCTTTGTATTTTATGACCTTAATTTTTCAAGATACTTCTTTCTATTTATCCTTTATTGATTACTTTAATAACTTAACGCATTTTTGATAGATTGATTCTCTTAGTTTTCAAACATGAAATCATGACTCTTTTGTTAAAGTCACCAAATTGCTAGGCTGAGGGTGTTGAAGGATCAATTTTATGATGATGATAATTATAGTAACAATGTAGGCCACCATATGTGTTTACAGCATATTGCAAGGTTCTTTATAGTAATTCAAAATGTGACTGTCAATGGTTATTTATGGGACAAATTCATTGGCATGGTCTTTTATCAAAAGATTCCCAACTTGTCAGAGAGTTTTACAAAACGTTAACACAGTTTCACATCACTAAACTAGGGCTGTTACCATTAATGGGTGTACTGCTTCACCTGCTGTATAGTCTCTTGAATGCCAATTCTAAGTTTATAATAATCATTACATTCACTCTTTTCAAACTTTGTTTTTCTTTTTACCTACTTTTTTTTTAATACTGAAACTCATGTAAATTCAGAACACTAATCTTTTGTGTCTCTCATATTTTTCAGTGAAAATGAACAAAAATGACTGTTTTTATAAGAAATATGCAACGCGTGGTCAGAGTGAACAAAGCGCAGTTGAATAATTATGCTAATATGATTGTCTCATGTGCTGGATATCAAGATTATGATGTAGGACTCATTATGGTTCAAGATAAGGAAATACAGCTAATGAACCAACAATATCGAGGCAAAGATGAAGTGACAGACGTTCTGGCCTTTCCTTATCATGAGGTGGATATTGCTTATTATGGACTCTTTCTGATATAATTAATGATTTGAGCTCAGTGTTTATTGGTTTTTAAGGAATCCCCAACTCATTCTGTCTCTCTACCAGCCAAAAATTAATGAATCATTTAATCTTAAATTTTACTAGTTTTGTTTAATTTAAAATAGAGCGAAGTTAATCAATTCTTTCTCAGTTACATGTTTATTTATGCATACTTTCTTGTTCTATTGTAAACCTTTTAACATTATTTGAAATTTTGAGATGAATTAAATCAATGAAATATTTCAAGAAAAGATTTTAAGATAAAACTAATTTGTGCCAACAGATATTGCCTGAAAATGCTGGTCTTCTCCCTGAGGTTCACCCCGAAGAGCGCATTCTTGGTGACGTAGTTTTAGGAATGCCTTACATTGCATCAGATTGTTTTAAGCGAGCTGAAGATGTTCAGACAACTCTGTTAGTAAGTAGTAGGAATTTTTTAGTTTTTTAACTGAGTAAAATATCTGTATTTGCTGCTATAACATGAGAAATTGTAGATGAAGTTGAAATGTAAAAAAAAAGAAGATTAGGAGTAAGTTTTGAACATAGTAAGTCAATTTCAATGTAGGAGTTAAAAAATGTTCAAACAGCTGAGTATGTTTGAGGATATGTATGCTTGAAAAAACATTCACTGTATGAGATGATCAAGATCAAAAAGTGCATTTTACTTGAGAAGTGTGAAGTAGACACAGGGGTGCAGGAAAGTAATGATCAACCAACATTGAGAAGTTGGGAGGATATCAAAGTAGCTTATTTTTATATGTAAAAAAGATAAACTCAAATCTGAAGAAAGAAAAGCACTATATGTGTTTATTATTATACTGCTCAAGATTCATGGAAGTTATGATTTTGCTGTCAATGTCAAATTCAGTACAAGAAAGTGGAGAAATTAGGATAATTTTTGTGAAAAAAATAGTAGAAGTAGAAGTAGTAGTAGTAGTAGTAGTAGTAGTAGTAGTAGTAGTAGTAGTAGTAGTAGTAGTAGTAGTAGTAGTAGTAGTAGTAGTAGTAGTGGTAGTGGTAGTGGTAGTGGTAGTGGTAGAGGTAGAGGTAGTGTTAGTGGTGGTGGTGGTGGTGGTAGTAGTAGTTGTGGTAGTGGTAGTGGTAGAGGTAGAAATAGAGGTAGTGGTAGTGGTGGTGGTAGTGGTGGTGGTGGTGGTAGTAGTAGTAGTAGTAGTAGTAGTAGTAGTAGTTAGTAGTAGTAGTAGTAGTTAGTAGTAGTAGTAGTAGTAGTAGTAGTAGTAGTAGTAGTAGTAGTAGTAGTGGTAGTAGTAGTAGTGGTAGTGGTAGAGGTAGTGGTAGTGGTAGTAGTAGTAGTAGTAGTAGCAATAGCAGTAGCAGTAACAAGAGTAGTCGGAGTAGCAGTAGTAGTTGTTGTTTTGGTATTAGCACTAGGAGCATTGATATTGACAAGGAAAGGAGATCAATATGAGCCATCTTAGTACATGTATTTATTACACCCTCTGTCTATTCAAAGTACAAGTTTATCTTTCTTGTTATTGTAATATGAAAATGAGACATATAAATTTGGCAATGGCAGAAAAAGAAGCAAATATACCAACATTAAACATTAAACAAGCCAAACATACAAGATTATTATCTTACTCTCATGCTGATGATTTAGTTTTAAAATGTTTAATCTGAAAAAATCATTTTCATTTTTGTTTTGGCGATGCATGTTTATTTTTTTGTATCTCAGATATTATTAGGACAATTAAGTTATTCCTTCATATATTTTGCGGATATGTAAAGATTTTTATGGTAGTTTCTAATACTCATTGCACTAAAAAAATTTTGTTGCTGTTTTGAATAATTTTCCACAATTTTTATCCAAGTGAGGAGGATAAAGAGGAATGGCCTTATTAATTTTATTATGTCATCATTTGATTGAAAGTAAATTTAATTGAAGAACTAAAATTATTCTAACAACCTTTTGTTTGCCATAGGCTATGATAAGAAGAGAAAGCTACATTTTTTATAATTTGTGTATATGGTTTTCAAGATAAGAGCATTTAGTAATTTTTAATAAAATTATTTTCAGTCTATATTTACCCATGGGCTCTGTCATCTTGTTGGATTTAATCATGAATCTCAGGATGAATGGATGCAGATGTACAAGAAAGAGCTAAATATTTTGGAGAAATTCAACAAGCTTACAGGCTGTCAGTGCAAACCACTTTTGGGACTTGGACATTAAGATCATTTATGAAGTAATGGGGAGAACAGAATCAATGACAGAATAATACATGTACATGTGTTTTATTTTTTTTTTTAACTCTGATCATGCCTAGTTTTTAGCATGATTTTGATTCATTATGAAAACATTGAAAATTATCTGTAATTGATTTTGATGTATATTATTTATTCCATCGAAAAAATGCTTGTAAATAAAAAAAAAAGAAATTCAGTATGATGATTTATCTAAATCTTAATTTTGATTTTGAATGTGTATATGATCATGTATAACAATTTTGTTTTTCGCTAGGAAATTTATGTTGTTTTTTTTTGCAATGTACATTAGTTTCCCTGTACAAAGGTTGTAGTTCATAGAATGATAGCACAGTGGAGAGCTGTTGAACTAAAATTCTAAGCATAATATCTTTTTGATTTAATGGTTTTTTGGTTAACCAAGGTAGTTCTAAAATGAAACAATTTTAGGACTAAAAATCAAATTGGTGAGCTATTTTGATTAAAATCTTTTTTCACTTAAAAGTGTTTTGTTATGGTTTTAGTGACTTTCAGCCTCGATATTTTGTCAATCAAAGAAAATGAAAATGAAATTAAGAGGGGAAAAAAGCAATAAGGACAGCACACGTTTACTGTTCAACCATCGCAACGAAAATTGGTGTACAAAACCAACAGTGGAAAAAGAACCAACAATTTTTTATGAAGAAAACTGTCACTCATTATTATCATTTACCTTACTATGTCTTTATAGTAATTTACAAAAAAGAAAGAAACAAGAAACAGATTTTCTTTCTTTTATTTTATATAAACATTTGATCGTTGCCTTTCATCCAATTAACCGTTGGTAGGTATTGAATTTTTTTCTTGTGCATCAAAAAATGACACTGAAAACAACTTAATAGGCACGCTGAGTTACATTTAGCTCAGAAAAAATCTTGCATTCATTGAATCTTGTATCAGGTATTCCCACTCTCCTTAAGACGAATATTTCACTTTAGGCATGAAAATGAAATCTATATGGAGATGAATTTTCATTGGAAAAGTATAATGTTCTGTTTCTCAACTTAAAAAAATTGTCACATTTTAGAAAGATAACATATCTATCGGGCTCCCACTTTTGTTACTAAAAACACAAATTGGAGTCAATGATCGCGGCAAATAAAACTCCCTCAACATTTAGAATGTCTAATTATCCACCTGCGAACATTTATGCATTCTCACTGCAAACCCATTCTATAGCAGGGAGTGAATTTCATAATCTTCTTATTTTAATTCTTCAGATTACAAATTAACGGAATATTACATCAATGTATTATTTTTTTTTTTACTTTCTAACTAGGAATATTTTCATTCCAAATATTTCTTTTTAACAGTTATTCTCATTGGTATGGACTCACTCTTTTCACAAATAACATGCAAAGACTAAAAGATAAGCGTATAGGACATGCCTGTCTATCTATATTACAACAACTACAGTATTTAACTTAAGTTGTAATCAAATTAAATGGATTGGCTCTCATACTACTCAAAAGTTTGATTCAAAGAATTGAAGTAAACAAAAATCGCTGCTGACCAAACTTCACCCTTTTTCTTCTATAAATTATGAACTTAGAAGGGTAAGATTTCAATAAATGAATTCCATTAGCAAAACTGTTACAAATATTTTGTAAACATTCGCATTTGGCGAATCTTATACAGAATTTAGAAAGAGACAATTTTTTAAAAAAATTATCTAGATGGAACAAAATTGTCTACTTTTCTATTTACTATATTATTGAAACCCTTACATTAAAAGGAAGGTGGTATTTTGAAACAAATTATTTTTTTTTTTTTTTGATGTACAGTATAAATAACAAACCACTTGCTAGAACTAAGCTTAGATGTCCTAGAGCTGCATAACAAGAGGAAGCAGTGCAGATACAGCCATCATTAGATTGACTTTGATAGTGGCAGCAGTGTTACAATTATCCGACATGCACTCGCAAATGACTCTCTTGAAACGCTTGCCGCTTGCTCCAAACCCCCTATAGCACTTGTCCATTTTTACATCAGCACATTCACGAGCTACTCGTTCCATAATCTTTCCATTGCCCAGTGCATCGACTGGGAGAAGAAAATAAAAGAAAAAAATATCTAGCCACATCAAAGACAAGCCAGAATGACAAGCAGAGCATGAAAATGTGTCCAATGCAGCGCCAGGTAAATAATAGGCATTATCCTGGACTACGCGGCACTTTGGAAAGGAAAAAGAAAAAGAGAACCAAAATAGAAGAAAAAGAAGGAAAAAAAGGAAAAAGAGAAAGCAATGATGAAATAGTAGAAGTAGTAGTAGTAGTAGTAGCAGAAGTAGCAGTGGTAGTAGTCGTCGCCGTGTCGCAGTGGATGTAGTAGTAGTAATAGTTGTAATAGTAGTAGCAGCAGTAATCATTGTAGTAGTAGTAGTAAAAGTAGAATAAATCATGAATCATGCTAACCTATAATTAAAAGGAAGTGCTCATATCACTAAAATTCATCGATAAATTTTCTAAAAAACTGAAGTTGCCCATAATCGTCCGTATCGAATAGTCGCTCCGCTGCTTAAAGAGTAAGAGGTAACTGACTCGGAAAAACTGATGCAGCAACAGATTTGCCTGTTTGTGTCACGAAATTTATAATGGATCAAAGTGACTAAAATCCCTGGCTTAATATATGGACACATGAAAGGTAAAGCTTTACAAATAAGGATGGGCTAGAGTGAGTCTGCGGGAGGATAATCCTATCACTACTCTACTACCCTGCTTCTGGCACGACAAAAAAAAAAAAAAAAGGCAAAGAAACTTCATTTCTCCTTTCAGTCAATTATGGTCTTTAAAAAGACATTATATTTGCGGCACTGCAGGAAAATTAAGAACGAGATGCTGCAAAGTTAACGTGTCAGAGTAATCCAACATAATCAAGATTTCATCATGAAATACACAAATAGAAACAAAAGTAAAATAAATATTCCAAGAATCACTACAACAAAAGGTGTTTTAGGCAGTCAAGAAAAGGGCAAACGAACATGAATATTACATCTTCACAACATAAACATGATTGTAACAAAACATTTACGTAGCTTTCAACATGTAACAAGTACATGTCGGCAGATCATGAATGTAGATGCATTTTTCTTTGTTTTTTTTTTTTTATAAATAAAAATAAGGCTCGAGTACATTTTGACAAACTCAGCCATCATATTTTTCTTTTTAATAAATGGTTTGAGTGGCTCTTTTACCTTTGTGCCTCCTTGCTTCCAGAAGTATAGTGGGAAAAAATCTGTTTCATGAGAGGAGAATGCCTCTTCTTGGTTTTTTTTAATAATGGTAACCACCAATTTGTCGTAGAAACAAGCATTAAGGTTAAGCATAGCCTAGAGGCATACAAAATGACAATGGATTTAATGATGAACACAGCAGGGAGACTTTTTAGAAGCCCGAGGAATATCTCAGTCCCGTATAAGTTCAATAAAACTAGCAAATAAACCTGTTTTACCATAGAAGCACTTTTGCTCCCAGAATTGCCACATTTGGTATTGCTTATACATGTAGGCTCTAAAACAACACAAATAACGTGTTCTGCCTAGCTGACATCAAAGTGGCGTTGTTTTGTTGTTGGTTTTTTGTTTGTTTTTTTGTTCTTTTTTTTTTTAATCTGTAGGTCTTTAAAAAATAATTTATTATTCAGAGCACTGAAATGCATTATTATATAAACCTGTAGAAATCAATGATACCAGCAGAAATCAAATTAGAACATCTATCTGTAAGAGAGAATTTTGAGATTTTTTAACAAGACAGAGCAGTAGTATTGAGTGAAATATTAAGTGAAATATTAGCCTTTAAAGATTATTATCATTGAAAAGAAAAAAAAAAACTAATCAATGTATGATTAAATGAAAATATTTTCACTAATCATTTGTAAAAATCGGTGTAAACAAATCTAAATTTAAAAAAGACAGAAAAAGAAACTCAATCATATATATATATATATATATATATATATATATATATATATATATATATATATATATATATATATATATATGATTGAGTTTCTTTTTCTGTCTTTTATATATATATATATATATATATATATATGACGATACTGCGTGCTTATTTCAAAACAGAAAATAATATTACTTTTTTCCCCTTTTTTAAAAAAAAAAACCTATTTACGAGAAATAGTTTAATATTTTTAGCCAATATCTTCAACTGTTACTATATATACCCGTTTCTATGTCGTTCTTCATTTAATTTGGGAAGGAAACGATTTCGAAAAGAATCTGTTTTCAAGATCCATGTAAGACGCTTCATACACTAAACCTGGAGAGGAGAGATCATATTATTCTATTGATTTTGTTGAAGCACCGAAAAAAAAGTTTTACACAAAATTCTGTTCATACGGTTGATTGATAGCTAGAAGATAGGTAGGTTTAACATGCAACTAATAATTGCTTTGAAATGTTTTGCGGCCTTTTCGTAGCTTGAATGTTTAAAACAAAGCTTACAATAATGTTACAATCACAGACATGACGAAACATGCTTTTTCCAGGGTAAAGATCATGTCAGGCCATTTGAAAAACTGCACTTTATATTCAAATCTCCCTCTCCCCCCGGTTATTCACGAAATGCATTCTTTACATACACATGTAAAAAGTCGTATTAAGACTAACTTATCATATCTTTGGATGCTGTACAAATAAATAATCGTTTGTGGACAACTTTATGCGGAGAATAAGCCAATAAATTGCATCTCTGCGTGTTTCTGAACTCTTTTGATAAAAAAAATAATAACAAATTAAAAAATACCAACAACAACAACAACAGCAACAACAACAACAACAAAGACGTGGTCAAATCAAATCTTAAGCTAACTATCATTTACCAGCACATCTTACTTACTCATCACCAGAATTTTCTCATGTGTGTGTTAGTTTTTTTTACCATCCGGATCTTTAATTAGGCATTCACCAAGCATTGGTGGAATCGATCAAGCAAAACTTAAGCCAGTAAAGCACATTATAGTTTAGTTCTGATATTCATAGAGCAATACAAAATATATGAGTCAGGTGGGGTGAAGTTTCCATTGGCTTGTCCTGCTGCCTCATGAATTGCTCCACATTAGTTTTCAGGATAACTTTAATCACTAATAGCGTTTTAAAAAAAAGGCCAATAAAGGCGAGAGCATTTTTCTATATGTGCATTTTGTACAAAAAATCTATTGTATTCTGGACAAATTCATATCGAGATCATTCTACTGAGGTATAGATTTTTTTCGTCGTTAAGAAATATTTAAAAAATAAATCTAGGCACGTTCCACTCAACAATTATTGATAAATTGTTTGTAAGCACAAACACTACCAAGGTTTAAAAGATAAGGAAAACAGTTTGTTGCAGTAAAAAGGCTATCTATCTTGAATTGCAACAAACTCTCACATAAACGGTTTAAACTGGTTGTAAATGCGATGCTCACAAAAGAATTGCCACTTTCGGCAGCCTTTATGCATGGGACCACACTGCATTTTGTACGGCATTAAGTCTCCCGCCTCACAACTGGCATTTTCATAGGAGTTGCAACTGTAACATTCTAATGAAGCACTAGGAGATGGAACTGAAAGTAAAAAAGAAGAAAAAATGCAAAAAATGCGGGGAAAAAAGTACTCTAAAAGTGTTGTTTCGTTTTTCTTTCTCATATTTTTAATTGTTTCTTTGACATTAATAGTAATCCGTCTCCTTAAATACATTGTCATCAACAATGTCAACCCTGGACTAGCTATGCTCAGTTAAGTTATGTAACTACAAACTGATTTTTGAGAAGTCATTGATTTTTCAATTGTCACATTGCAAGAACACCCTAAGAGTTTTGGCAAGATAAGCTCGCTTTATGGTTCCTTCAAGCCATTATAAAGATCCTTTCCCCGTTATAATACAGCATCATTATTATTTTAAAGCGAGATGACGTGTGTCTGAATATTCTGTTTCAAACTCAGATTAATCTCACTTAATGATCCAAAGAAAAAAAATCTTGCCGTCACGACCCCTTGTGGTTTTTGAAGCAATTACTCATGAAGCAATTGAAACAATACACTCATGTTACTTCTTTCATTCTAGAAAGCTGTCTATTCAGCACATTATTATTGTCATTATTATTATCATTATTACCACTACGACCACTATTACTACTACTACTACTACTACTACTACTACTACTACTACTACTACTACTACTACTACTACTACTACTACTACTACTACTACTACTACTACTACTACTACTACTACTACTACTACTACTACTACTACGACAAAAAGAAAAAAAAAAGTAGCAGTGAACTAAATACTTTTTATTTATTGTTGTTATTAGCCCACATTTTTCTCTTACACAGCAAAAGGGCAGCGACAAGTGATGTCACAGTTGAGAACAGGAATATGGACCGTCCCTTCTTGAGTGCACTGAAACGTTCAGTCATTTCTTCCTCGTATCCTTGAGGAAAAAAATTGAAGGTCATCTTAAGTTTAGCCACCAAAGCAGTTGCACCAAAATAATAATCATCTCAAGCCCATTATATTTTAAAAGTAAAGCTAGCCACTAGAGATACTTCTTCAGTCGCAGCTGCAACATTGCACGGCAAAGGCCAAGCGAGTAAGAATTGTATGAATCAATAAAATTAAATGAATTGAGAGACTTTTTTCTTCAATCTGATCTACTTCTAGATTTCAGGTTTACGAACTTCACTCTATGTCGTTTTATTGAGAGGTAGCGTGGACATTTCCGTACATTTACTCAGCTAAATGTTTTGCATAAGACAACGTTGATATTATTTCGGACGACAATATAAGAATCCATAAAGGTCAAAGTCTAAAAATCATTCTACATATACACTATAGTTTGATCTCAATCTAGATTTGTCTTTTCAATTTAAAATGACAAACTCCAAGCAGATCCACAGCTCTATTTCCTGTGTATACCAAGCTAGAAGTCTAGAACAGACTAGATTTAGACTTTGGAGTGTAAAACTACAGTGCGCTAGAACCTAGATTCATATTCAAGAATGTCTATTTTATGTTGGTATACAGTCTGCACCAACTTTGAACGGTCTTAGTTGATACAATTTGCTGCGATAGATTGAATAGAAGTTATATATCCGAGTCCGACTGTAAAAGAGAAAATAAACTGACAAATAGATTCTCGTTTTCTTTCTTTATCTCTCACCATGTATTATAAGCAGTGATGCCGTTATGTAAATCAATAAAAGATTTATTCATTCAGACGAGATAAACAGTGAGCACGCTTTGCGTCATTCTGCGGATGTGCCTACGACAATAAACATCTCGATCTAGATCTACATTTATATCATTGTTTATGTATCATTTGATATCGGTTTTAATTTATAACACTAATTTGGAAAAATGCAGCAAACAGTTTAACTATTTCCATATTTTTCAATCTTACCTTTTCCTTATTTGTATTCTGTTGTTATAAGAAGTGCATTGATATGAATTTTTAGAGGAAATCTCATTGTTTTTGGTTGCCTAGAGAAAAAAACATGATCCTTAAAGTTAAACTTTGTGAATCTAAAAACTACTTTCTTTGTAATGTTCAGTAAACTTAACTTTTAAAACCCTCTTATCTCTTACATTGAAAGATTTTGTGATTTCTTGTAAAATTCAAACCTCTGACTTCAAGCAACATAAGGAGGAGGGGAGATATAGTTAATCATTTTTCAGCTGTTTGAAGCTGCCAATTATTAACAATCTGCCTCCTCTCCTTTTTTTCTCTTCTGAGCTAATGAAAGGACAGTACCAACTCACCATCAATAAGCGAAAAGAGAGAAAATACGGCTGATTTTGAACTTTAATAAAATGAGAATCTGAAGGCCACCTGATCAGAGGGGTGATTACAAGTCACAAAATTAACACTTTGTGCATTGGGGCTATTCAAAACCTGTAGTTATTTTGTTACAAAAAGGAAACGTAGAGAAGAATATAGGTATTTAATGTTTTCTTTCATCTCAAATCACTATTTGAAAAAGAACTAAGTGGACTAGCATTGATTAGGTTGTCTAGATATGATGAACTGCTGATAAAAGCCTCGAAATAAGAAATAGAAATTTTTGGAGTAGCTTTTCTATTCAATCCAAACAAAAATTTAACGTTTTTTTGTAAGATGAAGCCTTTAGGTAAACATAATTTACAGGGTCAAAGATTAATTAACGACAAAGATTATCAATCGGGATTGAAAAGCCCATAAATGGGTTTGCGAATGAAGTCTCAAATGATCATATTTAAATTATTTGAAAAGTTCTCCTCACAATGTTGGCAATCATTACGAATTTAGCTACGAATGTAGTTTAAATTGCTCTCAAAATGGAACTACAACATTGTACAATAAACATAACATTATATCTTGTACTATGCATTTGCATTAACATTGTTAACTTTACAAGGATTGTTTTCAATTTCGCCTCAATAGTTAAAATTTTGAGGCTCCATAATTAATTAATTACGAGTTTGTTTTGTCCAGACAACGACAAAATGTTGGATTATGAAAGAAATTATTCAGTTATAAATCATTCTAGTCTTTACCACATGGCAACGCCGTCTAATATGCCCATTTCCTCCAATTCCATAAAAAAGGCTAGCTATTGAAAACGATTGCCATAATAACTGATGATAATAAGTGATATTCTAAGCGATAAAGGAGGTTTTCTTCAACATAACGCCTGTATAAAAAGGATAATGATGACAAAGCTCATGAACAAATTGTTGATGTTGTTATGATGATGATGATGATGATGGAGATAATTATTATCTCTAAAACTATTGCTTCTTATAGTTATTGCTATTTGTAGTAGCAGCAGCCGCAACAACAGCAGTAGTAGTAGTAATGGTAGTAGTAGTAGTAGTAGTAGTAGTAGTAGTAGTAGTAGTAGTAGTAGTAGTAGTAGTAGTAGTAGTAGTAGTAGTAGTAGTAGTAGTAGTAGTAGTAGTAGTAGTAGTAGTAGTAGTAGTAGTAGTAGTAGTAGTAGTAGTAGTAGTAGTAGTAGTAGTAGTAGTAGTAATTATATCAATATTAGACTTAATAGTGGCAGTATGGAGGATGAGGAGAAGAAAGTACAAGAGAAAGGTGGATAAGAAAGGAAGAAGAAGGTGGGTTGAGGAAGGGAGGGATGATGGGAGAGAAAAAGAAGGAAGTCGATGATGATAACGAGGAGCAAAAAGTCGTTAAAAGCTTATTACTTATCTTTTTTTTTTTTTTTTTTTTTGTTCCAAATAATTTTTGATCCATCATTACTTTTTTTTTAATTAAGTTAAATTTCGATTTTAAAAAAATGTTTATTTCAAAGAGACTTTCGAATCCTAATTTTTGTGTCATAACCCTTTCCATACAATTAATGATTTGGTGCTATAATTCATGTAGCCCTTTTACAGCATTAGTTTTACCATCTCAGAATCTAAATGATGTCACTTTTTTTCTAGTATTCAGTGCTTGCAAATTAGCTGACTTACTGCGCGTGCGAAAGATGTCAACCTCGGTGTGACAGAGCCCCAGGGTATAAGCATTGTGAGTAAAGATTGCTGTCTGCCGCAGGGAGGAATCAGGACACCCGTGTGGCCAGCATTCGGCCTCTTACATTTTTTGCATGGGGGCATCTGAAGGAGATTATCGGGGGCGGCCGTTAGCAGGCCGGAGACACGGGCTCTCACGAACAGGCCACCTCTTGCTGAACAGCTCAAAGGGAGCTTTGCATTAAGTGAGCGTCCTCTCCTGCGGTGCCTGTGGCGAGAGTTTCACGAAAAGCTAATCACCCTACACAGTTGCCAGTGACGGCTTCCTTGCCTCAATTGTCCAAACAAACCGGGGTGTCAAGTGCAGTTATGCTTCGAGCGCTTCTCCTGGCCTCTTAGGTGTTAAAAAGACAGAGGGAGGGAAGGGTGATGGAAATTATTTTTCGATAGTTTCGATCAGTCGGACGTTTGAGGGCCGTTTTGTATTACAATGTTGTAAGGGTAGAGGTCTATAACTGAATGAGGGTGGGGGAACTGAAGAAAGTATTGAAAGGGGACGAGGGATGGGAAGAGATGGAGAGATGAATACAGGCTTTGGATTGGACAGTATCTGTGAGCGAGGAGAAAAAGCTAATCGAATCCCTCGAGACGCAACTATGCAGCTCACTGTTGGTATTTAATGGGGTATCAGGTCTGTTTGCACCATTTGTGTTTAACAGATATTATTTAACTGCAACATGGTCATTTCCAGTAAAAACTGCTACTATCCCCACAGTGCAGAGTTCTTGCAAGAGTTTGAGGTATTTTCTTCGCTCACTTAAACTAAAAGTTACAAGCTATGAAAAGCCTACAAATTGATTAGAACTCGTACATTTATTTTCAAAGACATAACATTTTATTTAACTTAATCATTTGAAATTTGCTTTGCTTTTATTGGAAAGGAAACTCAATAAATGAAAAATGTCTCTCGAAATTCAATTGACAGCGCAGGAGAACATGTATCTAAAACATGCTTCTTGCGATCAGAGCTTTTCCTTCAAGAAAGAGATTTCGCTGTTATACTGTGTGTGAGATGCGAATCAATGAGATTATTTCTGCCAGTATGAGTGAGTACTCAGAGAGTTTTTGCAGCCTCCTGGACTTCAGTAGTGACGGTCTCATTGAGGAGGACTCCTTCCCGGATCCGCCCAGAGCCTACACAGACAACTCTACCCACCAGGCTGAACTGTACGTTTCAGTAATTTTAATTAATTTTCACTTGAGTTTTCAAGAGGGTGTATGCTTACCAATCATACTTTTCTAAATCACTTTATGATATAAGAGTTACAAGGAGACATTTCTTTTTCTAGAAAAGTGTTCGTGAAGAATTGCAAAGACTCAACCGTTCAATGATACACCATAAAACTTCAAAAGTTTATCTTTCTGGGTTCTTTTTTTTAATTTATTTACTAAAGTCTCAATGATGGCAAGGTGCTTCTTTAAGTTAACGACTCGATTTTCTTATATTCTAGATTATCCTTGTAGCGATATATATTTAAAGAAAGAGATAGATATATATAGAGAGAAAGAGAGAGAAAGAGAGAGAGAGAGAGAGAGAGAGAGAGAGAGAGAGAGAGAGAGAGAGAGAGAGAGAGAGAGAGAGAGAGAGAGAGAGAGAGAGAGAGAGAGATTTATGCCAAATACGGAATTCAGTCACTGTGGTGAAATATTTTACTGCACAACTCCTAAAATGATATACACTTATTATTAAAAACAAATAATATAATTAAATGAAGTGCATTTCAGTTTGCCAACAATTCAGAAATAAACGTATGCATCAAAATGCTAAAATCCTAACAATCGAAGATTTTCTCTCGAACACAGGATACAAAATGTAACAACTCTGTCTGAAAGTAATTCGTTAGCAATGTGGAACAATAAATGAATGTCTTATTTTTTTACTGTTAGCTACAAGTATTGAGAAAACATCCATCCTTTAGGAACTACCGAAGTTTAGAGAATTACATTAATGCACCATTGGGGAATGATGATCCTTTTAGCTCATATTTGCTTGCAAAATGTTTTTTAAGGAAATAATTCATTCTCTACTTTAATAAGTTCTAACCCAATGAACCACCGAAGACTTTAATACAACCTTCGAGCGTACAGATTTCAAATTTTTGCAGAACTTTGCATATCCATGTAATTTCGGGTTTAGCTACATACCTTTGCTTTCTTACTAAGCTAACTAATTTTCTCCTTTTTTTTTTTTTGATTCGTTAACTTGCTTATTCAATTTATCTAACTTTCTAAAATCTCTGTTTGATCTGAGTCTAAAGTATTCTGAAAAAGACTAACTAGGTTTTGTTCGGGAGAAGACGAGCTGGGGTTTTCTTGGAAGGTGGTTAGAATCAAGATTGAATTTGATAGGAGCTCTGCTCACTGTCCTGCCTAGAGAGAATGGGATCCACAAAGTACTCACGTGAGCTCTTATTAAGTTTTGTTTAGCTAGCGAAGTTAATTATTACCTTATTTTGTTCAATCGAAACCTATTTATAGAATATTTTAAACATAAAGGCTAATTTTATTATCACGTGGGTGTAAATAAATGCTCACTTTTAGACACTTTTACTGGAATTCACAGCCTTCGAATGAACGTCAAAAGGGATATTAAAATAGGTTAATTTAGATAGAACTGATAATTTATTGATTTCCCATTATAGTGTGCATTGAGAGCTTTACCGTGAAAAAAATAAAACCAATGACGTTGCTATCAATGCTGAGAGGTTCTCAAATTCATAAAAAAGGCGCAAAATGTGAAAAAAGATATTTTACAAAATAAATCCTCAATGTTTTTAAAATAACCAAGCTTGAGTTCATGATTGGTGTGTCTTTCGTAAGATTTAATATTGTCAACAGATAGTTTTCATACCCAATCTTCTTTTAAAAAACTTGAATAAGTTCCAACTGTTATTTTGACAAAATTTGAACTTGTCTTCGCAATAAAAGTTTTGTGACTATGATTTCTATTCAATCGATGAAAACTGATTTCTCCTCCTGGCGCTAAGGCAGAGTCTAATCCATTTTATGTTTTTCACTGTCAAAATAGAAAAATTAGGTTAAGTTTGGCTTCGACAGTGCTTTCGGCTGAACTATGTCTATGGAAAACCTACGGTCTGATATTTTTCATAATTTGAAAAGTGTAAATTCGTTTTTTTTCGCTAATAATTACTTAAGTCTTACTGATTTTCTTGTCAATTTTATAAAAGTTGACAAACAAATTCAACCTCCTTTTTCATTTGTTGTGACAACGAATTGAACGTATCTAGATCTGTGTACACTTAATGTTTTATCTTTATGGAACTTTGTTTTCTTTTTCATCACATTCTTAGAACACATGGACAATTTTCCTCTTGTGCCTATAAGTCGAAGCAACATGCACAGCAAGAGACGAACATCATCCAGGAGAATCAGAGTGCACTAAACTGTGGGCCGCCTCCTACTGCGGGCATGCACGCTCAGTGCGGGTCAGGGTTCGGTCTGCACGAGAGCCTCCCCGGAGACCAGCAACAGGTGGACGACTACAACACCGCACTAGCTTTCAATGAGAGAACCATGCTCGGGCCGCACGACGCCAGTTACAACAGTAGCTGTGACTACAGCAACCAGGGACCTGTCATGATGGGTTACGATGGACACAATGGTGAGTAACGGTAGCCACGCGCTGCTCTCCAGGACTGTTGTCATAGAAATTGACGCTTCAGGTTCATGGTCGATTCGAAAGAAAGAAAGCAAATGAAAAAACTATTTTTTTTTTAAAACTTTGACTAAACCCTACCCAATGCAAGTCATGTCATTTGTAATTTGAAATGTGAGAAGGCAAAGACCTGAAAATAGTTTATGCCAAAAGCCATTTAAATGACAAATGTCCGGATGGCGAAATCAGATAGCTTTTTATCACATCCAAAATAAAACACTGAAACAATTTACATAACAAGAGATAAAAAATGTTTGAGAGACGGAGAGGGTGAGTTAAAAAAATAGAAACAAATAAAATAAGACGTTACTTAAAAATAATGATTTCAGGATGAGCAATAATCTTTTTGTGTAATATTGAAGAATAATAAATGTTCAATTTTCTTTTTTATTGGAAATTATAGACTTATCTAGATGATATTTTATGAAAGAAAATTTAAAAAGGTCGAAACACAATCATATAAGATTTACATACCATAATCTAGAATGAATAATATTCAATTAGTTGAAGATCATGAACATTTCTTTAAATATTGTGAAGGAATCAGTCGAGTACCGATATAGTTTTCACAGTCATACTCCTATCTAACTTGATCTATTTAAATATCAATTTTAACACGGATATGAAATAAATGTACATTATATCCAACTTGATTCTTCATCGACTTATTCTTAAACTGATTCTCAGGCCGCCGTTTTGTCGAATAAACCCAAACTTAGAACTTTCAGTTTTGTCCACTCAACGCCCCACACGCACACACACATACATGCAGGACAAACCAAAAAAGCTATGATTAGAGAGTGATACAATCAAAAGAAAAAAAAACCTCAGAGATACTGTAAATTAATTAAATACATTATTCTGTTATTATAACATGTATTATGAAAAAAGACATGATGTCCGAAACTCGAACTTTCATGGATCCGAAAATAGGAGCTATTAAAATTAAATCATTGATTCAATTTCAAATCGAGATAAATAATTTTTTTAGACAAACGCAACGTCGACTTTTAGCTCAGGAAATGCCAAGTCTAAGTTGTAATACTTAGATCTGATAAGGTCACTAAATAACTACATGCAGGTCTGATAATAAGGTAAACAAAGTAAATTCACATTTAAATTTTAAACAAAAATTACCCAAACCATATCACGAATTTAAAAAATTCATATCTTTAGGCGAATGATACAGAGATAGTAAGGTCTGAAAAACTTGAATTTTTTTGGTTATTGGGATCTCATATTATACTTACTATCTAGACTATAAAACATTTTATGGAAACTCTTTTGAGTATTGACGCTATCAGAAGATGTTTTGAGTATAACGTGTGGCAGAATATCTTGTTTCACATTATTCCGTTTATATACACTTTTTTCATATTTAAAATGTGTGTACTTTCACACATCGGTAGTAGAATAGTAACCTTAGTGCTTTTGAACATGTGGATTCCTTACAGCAGAATGATGTTAACAACTTAGGGCTCACCATAACTCTTTGTCAACTTTGACACACGGATTAACATTTTTATTAAAAGTTTGTTTCAAATTGATTCTAGGTCCTTTTATTTTACAAACAAATCCTTAGACCCGTTTATTTGCCGGACAGTCGCGCTTTTAAATCTTTAAATGTTGGTCAAATACGTGGCCGAAACAATCAAAATTAGAATTGAATAAGCTGTAACGTTAGAAAACTATCATATTTATATCTTCAAACAAAAGCTCAACATTGATGTAATGCTCTTCAAAATTCATAGTTCTATGGTGGTGTAGCTACTGAGAGAGTATCAACAATTGAACTTACAAAAATATTTACAGCATAAGATAATTAGTTAATTTGAAAATTAGAAAAATACTAACAGAACGTTAGCTTTGGTTCAGGAAGTTCGACTTAATAGGAAATTCCCGAGCATCATTCGCAAAGAGCTAAAAGAAACTTCTTGAAAAAGACCCCATAAAGAATTAGTAAATCTTTTAGTGTATTGTAATAATCTAGGAAAAATGAGGCCATTTCATGTGTTTTCATACGCCACTGCAAGATCAATTCCTGTCGCATGAGTATTTTGAACTGACTTGAACAAATTCTGATTGATTAACAAATTATGATTATCACGCAGCGAGAAATGTTTCAAACATTCTTTCAGCTTTTCAATGATTCTTCTTAACAGTTTGAAACTCCTAGAACACTCGAAAACATACTATAATATATAAATATATATATATATATATATATATATATATATATATTGTATATAGTTGGATAAATAGATAGATAGATATATGTAAAGGTAGACTGACAGACAGATAGATAGATAGATAGATAGATAGATAGATAGATAGATAGATAGATAGATAGATAGATAGATAGATAGAAATATGAATAAATAATCAGAGAGATAGATAAATATTAAGAGATAATTATGTACTATTAAAAACAATAATTCTAAATGTACTACAACGTTTTTCGTCTTTCAATTTCCTGATAGAATTTTGGAGCGTTTTAAAAATTTTCCTATTGGTGTATGTTGTCTAATTATAAGAACCATTAACTTCAAGTTAATGAAACACCAAACTGTGTTTAACATTACATCTATGCTGTAAGAAGCTTTTTAGAGCGTATAATGATTATTTATACTATTGTGTACCATTTTATTCAACCGTTTTTCTTCCATTTATTTCGACTGCTTTAACATCTTTAGAACTTTGCTCAGCCAAAAGAAAACGCCGTTTTAATTTTGCAAAATAAAGGGCTCTAGAGTTGAATGTAGATTTTTATAGGAATTTGTAAGGTTTTGTCAGTCGGGAATTTGACTTCACAAAAAGTTACATTGAGGTTTGCTTTAAATGTTTTTGCTACTACATGAAGAAATAGTGTTCCTTCACTGAGAAATCGCTACTCCCACTGCATCGTATCAATGTTCAGACGTGCAGAAAATTAAGATGAGGGAAAAAAAAAACATGTTTAAACTCTATGAAATATCACATTCATAAATACGGAAAACACAGTCCAAAAAAGTAATACTTTAGGCGTCTTTTAAATTCTTACAAATCGGGACAAAGTTTATGTTATTTAACAAGATTGCATAGCTTTTTCTAAAATCGCACTTTGTATGTAGATTTAGATAGATGTGTATGTGATCCCGGACATGCTGATACCCAGTTATTTGCTACCGTATCATACATAAAATGTTTCTGGGCTTCAGAAACTACAATATAAAACTGCTATTACTTCTAACAGACATTTTCGCTATTAAAATAGCACCACCTAGGCAGACATCGCAGCATGTGGCGAAAACAGTGAGTGACGGATCAGAAACGTCAGTTGTGACAAAGGCACTAGAGTAAAAGCCCGGACAGCTTTAATATTGGACGGCTATTTTTATCGTGCACGAGCCACGCCCACTTTGAGCGCTTCCTCAGTGAGCAGCAAGTCCTACAGCGCTAGGACTTGCTTTTAATATTATGTCTATGTAAATAATCCTCGAAGTACAATGCTTTACAAAGTTTACCTTTATTGTGTACAAGCAGCAAATTAAATATTACGCTTTTACGATATTGTTACCCGAAAGCAAAGAAGACAGAGAGTTCGCTACACCGTTTGAGCCAGCTTTTTTTCATATTTTTAATTAAGTAACTCTTAAAGTCGCACCCCACAAAAGCCCCTATTGTTTTCGCTACTTCATATCCGCCTCTATGTGACGCTGCGATTAACTATGCATAAAAACACGTCTTATTGTGTTCTCATACCACGAACTTTATTTATGATCTTTGGTTGTAAGCGGTTTTCTCTACTGAACGAATCATTAAATCAATATTCTATGGAGGAAGCATATTTCATGTTAAACAGCTTTGGCATACAATTCGAAAAATGTGAAACTTCTCTTTCATCAAGTTTAAGGAATTTATCTTTTTTTAACACAAACGAGATAATTTGATTAAAAGAAATGAATCTGAATATAAAAAAAACCCAACAACAGACAAATCACATATGAAAAAAAAAACTAGAAAGTGACTAAGTTAAGCAGATGCAGGTCTATGTCGAAGGCCTATAGATTACTTTTAATTCTATATCCTATGTTTATAATTTACAAGATTGGATCGATTGGCAACGATCAGTACGAAGTGTAATGCTTTAAGCATTACTGTTTCTTTGTAGCAATTGTCTTTTTTCAGTGGTACCGTACACTGTGTAAAATAACTGCGTTATGGTCATCACCGCAGTCACCACTTTCTCAATTCATTTAAAGTCCCACCGTAGACTTCAGCTTGACCACTCTACTAATGACCGTTAAATCCCCTCTGATTCTCGGATGTCAGACCCGTACTCCGCCTGTGGCTACCAGCACCCCTATGGACCCATGCCGAGGGCCACTGCCAACGTTCGAGAGCGCAAGCGGATGATGAGCATCAATGGAGCCTTCGAGGAGCTCCGGCTGCACGTGCCGACATTCCCGTTCGAAAAGCGACTGTCCAAGATCGACACGCTCCGCCTGGCCATCGCCTACATCGCATTGTTGCGGGACATCCTCCGCTCTGGCACGGCTGACCCGCTCGAGTTCGTGGAAACGACTCTAAGAAGCCGAGGGCGCGGCCGTGGGAAAGCTTCCGAGTGGAACACTAGCGGTGAGTGTTAGGATTTCTAGACTAGATACAGGACTTTGTTTGAAAAGTTTCCAATACCATAAAACTAGTGCTCATTAGCAGCATCCAGTAAACGAAGAACAATGGGAATTTATTCCCAGTCACGACAGTTTTATATTACTTAGTTGGGAATACTCTGATACCACAATTTTATTTAAATAATAAATTGTCAGTTGCTCAGTTTTTATGCTTTTTGTGAACAATGGACACCACTCGAAAGGGCTTATTTGCCTTTACAAAAATAGATATAAAAGATTGAATGCAATATCACATATCGAAATTATTTGCAGTTGACAATAAAGAATTAAAGAAAAAGTACAGAGCACTATTACGGTATTTCACCTACATTTCTAATCTTTTCATATATTTGAGTTTTATGCACATTTCAACATTGTCTTGCTTTATACCGGTGTGACATGTAAAGAATTTTTTTTTTACTTATTTCACAAAAATTATATATCGATTCGAATAAATAAGCAGGAGAAAGAGAAAACGATTCGTATAGTTTGTTTGATGTATTCGATTGCATCTTGCTTTTCACCAATCAATCGTAATGATGTTGGGAGACATGGGATCATAATATTATGATACACTTTGTAAAAATCGATGCTGAAATAAATCGGAGGTACCGATTATAAATAGTAAACATCATCATGCTGAAAGACAATATAACACTGTTTCCTTATGCCATCCTATAACTTTGTTTACGCTTTATTTCTACGGTTGATACAGAAATTGCACCGATGACATCCATTATTTTTTCTTTATGCTTGTTTCCCCAGACCTGATGTCCCGCCTGTCTTGGGTCCGCTGGGAGAACCTAGGCGCTCGGCGGTACGGCCAGTTTCCGTCACAGGCCCAGCCCACGACTTCCACACACAACCAACACTTTGAACGATGAGCCTAGTTGCAATGTTAATCTAGTACTCACACAAAAACTCTTTACGGAAGAGGAAAAGTCATGTGAAAATGCAGAAGTGTTGAAGATGAAAAAAAACTTAAAACTATGGAGGTAACATTTCTTAGCCTATGACAAGTTGGGCGCTCCTAGTAAAAAGAACAGCGTGTCATAATTTTACTATCGACGTGTTCCGTATGTAAGAGGAGATTAAGCCGACAGCTTTTTGTTCTCAAATACGACAGTAAATTTGTAAGAATGATGACTCTATTTTCCATGCTGCAATTATATTGAAACTTTATATTTTATAATGGCCACAGTGCAGTGCAATGACTGTGTTAAAAGCCTTTATCAAATATTAAACCATATAGGACTAAACAGTAATTTCTGTTCAATTTATCCTTCTAAGAGAATCCCAGACTGTTGTGACGTCTTTAAGAATATATCTAGGTTGTGCCTCTTGACAATAAAAGAGATCAAACAGAAGCCGAGGGCTGAGATATATATATATATATATATATATATATATATATATATATATATATATATATATAAATAAGATTACCTCTTTATGTAATGATGTTCGCAGCTTTTTCCTTTATATAGTTATCATTAGTGATATATTCATTGTCTTCCTAGATGTATCTCAATGTTATCAGTCCCATGAATTTAATTAAAATCGTTTTGACGATGGATATAGGTTGGAGATAGATAAATAGGTTGATTGATAGAGGTGGAGAGAGGGGGAGGGAGAAATAGAAAGAAAGATAAAGAGCAACAATAGACATAGTACTTAGAACCCAAAGAGACTACAGACACATAGAGAAATCGATTGACAGCGAGAGAGAGAGAGAGAGAGAGAGAGAGAGAGAGGGGGGGGGGAGGAGAGATACATTGTATGTGAGTGATTGAGAGATAAAATGTTACTAAAAACAAGAAGAATCAGTTTGGAATTGGTTATGTACATTTATTGGTAAAGCATATGCCATATCCACTGAAACATTTTTACAGTACGCTGTGCATGATTTTGAAGAGTATCAAGATAGCTCCTATAACATTTTTTAAATGAAATAAGTACGTTTTGAATACTCTATTGCTAATGATCTGATCTTTTTCTACATGTAAGTACAACACCAATAGCTAATTCTTTCAGTTCTAGGCAACACATTAAACGCTTGAGATAAAAGAAAGACCTTTAAGCATCATTCTGCTTTGTGATGTAATATTAGACCCGCTAAAGTGAAACATGTTTCTTGTGTAAGTGAAAAACATTCAATTTCAAATCAGTTATTTATGAAAGAAATTGAAATCACAATTGATTTTTTTTATAAAACTAAAAGAGAGAAAGAAAGAATAAAGCAATAAATTAAAAAGAAAAACAACAAAAAACCCCACCATCTTATCCCAAAATCTGCTTGGAATCTAATGTGTATAGTTTATAATCGGATCAAAAGTATTTAATGTTCAACACAGCTTTTGCTTTATAGTTGAATCGTTATATGTACTGGAAAAAAGTATACTTCATTTATCTTACAGCACTGATTTTCACGTAAAAATGTTGCTTTCAGATATCAATGTAGTTAGCGTGGAGTCCAGAAAGCTTACTGTTGCACGTATTGGTTATTAGAATGTAACCGTCTTAGCTATGTATACATAAAGGAGAATGTAAGACAACGAAATAAGTTGGGTTATCACAATGAGAATAGTGACACTCTTATTTGTTATTTGCGGTGAGAAAATGAAAAAAAAAATTATGGAATCACATGATATCACAAAAACTGAAAACAGTAAAGAAAAGAGGGAGTAAAGCAAGACTTCTCACAGGCTTGATTATAGACTGTTTAAATATCGATATTGACGGAAGTGAATAATTAATATCTGAAAGGAAAAATAAAACATGAACAAGCATGCCAGTCTAAAGACAAGCATCCCAAAAGAGTCAACATTTTGGGATTCACAGACTATTTCGGGAAACTAAATTTTTATTTGCCTTCCGAAAAAGACTAGAAAGGAATAAAAAAAAACATAAACGTCATAGACTTTTTCCATTGTGTAACTTAATGCAAAGTTTTTATGATTTTTGATATTTTTTTTGTACCTTAGAACTTTTCCTTCGTATTTTGCTCATTGATAAAATGATTGTCTTACAGTATTAAAAATTGCAAGCTGTGATATCTCATAATTTTAAATATCACAACAGATCTGTCGAAAGCCCTTTCAGATTTTGTTTATTTTATCGATAGCTGAAAAGGACTGTTGATTACAAAGGGAAGCCAAGTCTTTTCACAGGGCATCACTCGTCACACACGGTAGATTAAGACAGAGAGAAGACGCTCCAAGAGCATCCACCATTTATGGTTGAGCTAATAATGAAAGGTCTCTAAAGATCTCAGGTAGCAAGCTTGACATGCGGCCGCCACATCCATCCTCTATAGCCGATTTATGGCACACTCACTCAGAATTATCTGAATAAAATCATTCTGTTTCTTCAAATTTCCTAAGCTGTAGTGGTCTACTTTTTGACAAACCCAATTAGGGAAACTAAGAACTATGGCCAAACATTACTAGACGATAATTAGTATGAAGTGGTTAAACAAGCAAGCTTGAACATGTGCAATATTGTTTTCGAGTTCTACCCGTCAGTATCCTTATAGTGGATTGCTCTAAAGTCAGAATAAAGAATAGATTTAAATAAAATCTATTTATATAATATAGATTAAATGTTTTTATGATTGCCACCTAAAGATAAATTTAAGTATAGAAAGTTTCACGCATATTAGTAAAACAGAAAATTCGTGGTTTTATCTGTTTTTATACGAATTTTCTGAAATCCTTTTGATTAACAAAAAATATTTTGTCGAAACTACATTGTAATTTTTATCAAATATGTTTAAAAAAATAACCTTTTCTCTGTGTGCCCTACCTATATTTTACAAAAAAAAAAAGTATGCTTGATCTTCATATTATTTTTTTTTTTGCGATGCATTTCTCGTTCATATTATTAAAACTGATTTGAACAAAGTTAATGTTTCCAAATTTTGTCTTCGTTATGTCATAAACTTAAGAGACGATATTTACACACTTTTAAAAGACGCTAGTCCCTCATTTCCCACCTCCCAGTTTTATTCTCATACATTCATTGACAGATTTCATGTGCTGGCATGGCATCATAAGCATAGCCTCAATAAATGGTTATAAAAATAGAGTTAAACACATACTTTGTTTTACACGTAGTTTCTCTTAACTTAATTTTAAAAAACCAGACTAATGAAGTTATGTGAAGAGACAAATTGGCTTCATCGCACATTTCAAAGTATTCCATTTCAAAACAGACGAGATAGTAGAGAAAAGCTTTCATCCTTTTTATCTGCCTGGAATAAACTGATGTTTACAACGTTGTGGAGTATTTTCAATATCAACTGTTTGAAGCTATTGGAAATCTCAATAGTTAAATAGGATTGTTTTATTCTTTACATTCTTCCACAATTCAGTTTGAAGAGATTTTTTCAATCACTTTATAGCGCAAACTGTGAATATCAATATTTCACAAGCCATGAAATTTCTTCTCATCAGATAAAACGAACCATTTTATATTTACATAAAAAATACAATTCTATTTACCAGGGCGAAGTTGCGACAACAATCACCGATGCAACAACAGAAGTAGTCAGGGCATAATACGTTGCTCAATACACAACAAGTACCACGAGAATTCTCGAGTCAACATTAATTGGTTCTGCCGCAGTACATTAATGTACGTATTACAAAAATGCAGAGGACAGTTGAAAAAAAAGCCAAAACATATAAAACAACTGGTTTCATAAAAACAGCCTAACGTGAGTCTTTTTTAAAAGAATATCAATGAAAATGGTGTTTTTTGACGCTAAAATGTTATTCGAAATGAGTTTATAATAAATAGATCTTAAAAGGGTCATAAATAAATTATTGGATTAAATGTTCACCTTAACACAGAAAGACAATACGTTTAACTACAAGGTATCGAAATTGCATAAAAAAAGAATCAAAATTAAATCATAGCCATTTATAGCACAAGAATAAAAATGTAGAAATCGTTTGGTAATTTACCGAGAGCTAAAACTTACTCGACATTGTTGAACTGATCACCAATATTTTAGAATTCAAGTCTCTTCTTTCAACGAGAACAACAACATAAAGCAGCAAATGAGTATCCTTAGGAGAACTGAGTGTTTTACCAGTCAATAATGTAATAAAAAGAAAAACTTACATGTTCCTGAGAAACAAATAGTTTCATTTTTACTCTCCTTTCAAATACATGTACTTATCAATGTGTTGAATTTAAAAACAGATTTCCATAGCAACCTGATGCGAGCCACGAACGCTAAAATGCGGTAAAATTGCTTTTTGTCATTAAATTCAATGACCATTGAAGGCGGTTCTTTAAAGTCTTTGACGCAAAAATTTGTTTTTTTCAAGGAAACATATACTTGCCCTTAAATTTTGATAAAAGAGTGCCTAAATCAAAATAAATTAAATACATGCTGAAATATAAACAATAGAGGTTTTTCATTCCGCAAATCTGTAAACGTTTTTGTTCAGTGAGTTCTGTCCCAAAAAGTTCTAATGGCGGATTTGTAGAATGTGCCATCAGCAACTTCTAAAAAAATTCTACTACTCAGGTATTTAATAAAACCAATCTATAAACTTTTAATGCTTATTGTGCATTTCTAATTTTTTAAAATTCTTTTAATCATCAAATGGTGGTTTTGTACTTTAGTTGATACTCTATAGGACAAATTCTCTCAATATTTTCAAGCTTTTATGATACAATACAATTAGAAACTTATAACTATATGTTACAAAACCATAAAGCAAAAACAAAAATGTGATATGTAAACACATTTTAAAGGATAGAGGTCTCGTTGCTCTAATGTACCACACCAATAACACTGATGGGTTTTTTTTTTCCAAAATTTTGCCAGGTAATCACTTAACTAGACTCTTTTGTGTACTAGGAAATCTAAATAATTAGTTAATCTGACCATAAAATGTTCTCAATGTTATTTTTGTAATGACAAAAAGAAGAATATATTTACGCATATATTTAATGTGTATTTGATGACCATCTTACTGGGCAGCAACCAGGAAATCACTTTCGCTCATATCAGTACGTCAAATTTTAAACATAAAAAATGAACACATTAAAATATGCGTCTTCAATAATGCAAATGCACAAGTTAATATATCAATTAAATTAGCTAGAGTCATAGAAAATGAAGAATGGTTTTCTTCGAATTTCATTTTATAAGAAAGGAAATTCAATTTAATATATGAAGAAAATATTTGAAAGAGCTATTCCAATCAAAATCTAGTTAGATTTCCTGCAGATTAAGAAAGCAAAAGTAGGCCCTGAAAAACTGGTTCCTTTCAAGTTTCAGAATATTTTACTATGAACTCGCTAAAAAGCCTTGCCCTTCTAAACACAAACGCTTGAAAGCATAAAGCAAATTTATTTTTAACATTTGGTTAATCTTGAAATTACATTGACAAAAATAAATAAAACATTAAACAATCTGGCGTTAGACATAGAAATTTATCTCCATGCTGGCCATATGTTGGAAAATATTCCTCAGTTTCGGGAAACTTTCCGGACTGAAGTTGACAAGAATATCGTCCACATCCTCGGCACATTTGATCTCCAGCTGTTGCAGCTGCCCTAGAACGCTGTGTCCTTTCTCCTCTTGTGTGTCCATCAGGTTGCACAATCTCCTATGACCACGATAGAGGGCATGCGCTCCGGGCTTGTCTCCATTATTGTCGCCAGGCACGGCCTCAGCCCCTGCCGCTTCCTCCTTTTCGTTTACAGACACAGTGACTCCACCGATATCGGCGCCAGGCCCAAAGAAAAACGGCTTGTAGATGGACGTGGATGGATTAGGTGTCCCAGTGAACCAATGGACGCCTGGGCTGGGGGAGCTGCTGGGCATCAAAACGGACACTTGACTGCCTGAGGTAATGAAGCCGCCATCCATCATACAAATACCACCGTCTTCATCTCTCAAGATCTTAAACATATCTCGATAGCCAAACTTGCCTGAGGAGTTTACAGGTAAAGCGGTTCGAATAAGACGTGATAATGTTCCAAAAAAAAATTTACATTAATATAAAAGTTCAAGTTGTATCTATTTTATTAAAATATGAAATATGAAAAATGAAACATAACATGTCTTAAAATAATAAAATTTAATGAGTCCAACTTTTTTTAAACTCTTTGGTTTTTGTGTAAACTCTTCTAGTTTGTTTTAGATTAAATGATGTCTTTGATTTTGATCTTCTATTTCGTCTGTTTCTCTCTCTGTGTGTCTCTCTGTATCTCTGTCTGTCTGTCTGTCTGTCTGTCTGTCTCTGTCTGTCTCTGTATCTGTCTCTGCCTCTGTCTGTCTGTCTGTCTGTCTGTCTGTCTGTCTGTCTGTATCTCTCTCTCTCTCTCTCTCTCTCTCTCTCTCTCTCTCTCTCTCTCTCTCTCTCTCCCCCCTCTATCTCTTCTTTTCATCTATCTGTTTATATTTGCCAAGAAAGATGGAGAGGTTTTTTCATAAAGCGGGGTAATCGTTATTTCACATTGGATAATCTTTCCCACGGTCTGAACAAAGATTTTGATTTAAAAAAAAATTAATACAATTATTTAATATAGATTGATGAAAGAAAAACAAAGCAAACAAGAAAATGAAAAAAAAAACAGCAACAAAACACAGCAACAACAGCAAACAAACCAAATACACTCATATTTTAAGCAAATATGCAACATAAGCGATATAGGTCCCCATAATAGAATCCGATAAATAAATTTTAAGAGGTTAGCCAAATTCCTTCACGATTTCTATAAATCCAGTATTTTCTAACGCATTTTAATAGGAAAAAAAGATAACTAAATATACACAGCATAGGGATTTATGTATTTATCCCAATTAAACAATTGATAGGAACTCACCAGCCCCAACTACTTTCTCCATGAGCTCTCGGCCTCGTCTGAAGCGGAAACTTGTGCTGTTGGATGAATCGGACGGGGTTTGGGATTGAGCACTAAATACAGCTTTGAAGTCGAATGGGCCTTTGTCTTCAGAATAAAGGCCGAGGGTTTTAGCCTCTTCCACTAATCCTGGTGACGTCAAGTCCATTTTAGAGCCTATACTGAGCTCGTTAGAAATATTCCGAATACCATCTAAAAAGAAAGAAATATTTGTGTAAAGAAAATCCTCATTTGAGTTTCAAATGTTATAAACAGACTTGTTATGTAAAAGTTCTGGGCAGTTTTTAGCAAATATAATCATTTGAGGGAGGGAAGTAAGGTGGGGGAGGGAGGGGGGGGGGTTAAAGCAGGACTATGGAGGTGGGTATGGAAACTTTCGGATTACATTGAGATATTGGTTAAGGAGTAAAGAATCTTGTGCGGTTACTGCAAAAATGCAAGTTATTTAACTCAGTTTATAAACAGTGGTAAAATCTCGAAACGCTTTAACTCTGGACAAGGAAAAAAAATCCTATCAAACTACAGTCAAGAAGATAATTTCTGATCAGAAATTTTCTCAAGTTCTGCACAAATATGCCTCAAAAGTCAATAACAATTTCTTTTTACGTCCCATCATGCCTTTGGAAATCACAAACGCATGCGTTATATTTCTCAAACGGAGGCTTTACATTAGTTGATCTTAGAAGACTTAAAGGCGGCAAGACTACTGTACCTTAAGGTGTTTGTTTAATCACCTAACACAGCACCAAATTATCACCCTCAAGGTGATCTTTGCATTAAGACCTAAAACTAGCGTATAAATCATCATAATGTCGGACATATCTATGATGTAGACCCAATTATATAATGTTGATTCCCTTTGACTGAAAATTATGTTAGAATCAAGGGTTCGTAGGTTCTGTTTTATGAGATGATGCATTTTAAGCTGCATCCGTGTTTCAAAGGAAACTTCAAGGCCAAATCTTTTGAATCCAACGAAAGCAAAGAAAAAAAAAGATAAATAAAAAAATACAATTAATAAATTAATAAATAGAATAAATATTAAAATGATAATAATGCTTACAAACAGATGCTAGTTTTTTACAGCAAGATGTGGTTTCGGGCCAATTAGCAAAGTTAAATTTAGAAACGAATTTAATTATCTTTGGAATTTAGCAAGACGTCTCCATGCTCTTTCAATAAAATACCAGAGAAATAATGGTATTTGTACAATAACTCAATGAAAACAAGTTCTAGTCTGTGAGGCATTACTAGCAGAAAACAGATTTTACCGGAAACTCTCTCTGCCGCCCAGAGAGTTCCGGCTGTCTCCAAGACCCAGGCCTCAGTGCTGTCCGCTATGAGGAAACTGTTGTGAAAACACCAGCCGTCCTTGCCGCGCTCGTCCGTGACGGGCCCTCCCTGGCCAGGGTTGGCGAGGAGAGATGTGATCACGTTCAACGCCTCCCCGGCGGTGGAAGACCTCTCCAGTGCAAGTCTACATGGAATTAGGTGAAGAAAAACAGGATCATAAAGTGGGTTTTGTGTATACGTGCATAGTCCGAATAGCTCAGGGAAAAATGATACCTTCTTTGGACTTTCTCTTTCTCTCCCTGTTTGTCTTTTTGCCTGTCAGTAGCAATTCTGCTTATCTGTCTATCTGATCTCTACCTGTTAATCTATCTATCGATTAATCTATTTATCTATGGATCAATTTTCTATTTCTCTTCCTAGCATCTATGAACTAGTCACTATTCCACAGTTCTTGCTGCCTTCTCAATGAACAGTTTTCTTCAAATTAGTATAATTAGCGAAATTAGCCTAACGTAATAATAAGACGATAATGGTTCTAACAGCATCGATAAAATAATGAGGCAATGCAAAGAGCATCGATAAAATAATTACCCAAATTATGTGTTTTTATTTTCTCTCCATCTAACCACGTTGTTGAAACAAGAAAATATTGCCATGAGACAAATATCCTAATAATTGAGCATACACAAATCACGATGGAATTCTCAAGTGCAGCTGATACCTTCAGCTATTTTTTAGCAAAGAAGTTCTTTGTTCACTTGGTCGACAAACATAGACCTTTTGCACAAGGAATACTATTTTTATCTAGCCTTCTTTTTACAATTTTGACTGAGATTTTCAATGATTGGCCTCTAGTTTATGACTTAAGGTTAACATTTCCATGTCTTAGAAGCCCTACTTTTGCACTAAAAGGAAGTTTATCACAACAATTTCATCCACTATGTATATCAGATCTAGGCTGTTGGCTGTTTGCCTTGTTTATTCTACTCATATAGACATGTTTTTCCGGCGTATTCGAAGAATTGCGAAAATCACATTTGAGATATCACAGGCTAGATTTGTGGATTAGGTAGTCACTTAATCGAGGCCGGTAAAAAGATTATAATCGATCATTTATTTTTTCCGATGGAGCAGTGAGAATAGTTTTCGATTGACCCTTAAAACAACAAAATACTCATTAAAGTGGTAATATCTTGTATCGAATATAAAAGTGTACATATAAGATTCACTGAGAAAATTACGCGAAGCACACCCGATTGATGAAGTATAAGAACAGGCGATATTCAGGCCTTTACAGACTTTACTCCATCTTCTCTTGTACACAATCATAAAGACTTCATCAAGTGATAAAACTAAGCGATTATGTTGTTTTTGAGCAAAAGAAACTTAACTTTAAAAAATTTAGAATGGCAATAATACATAATTCACTTCAAATAGGAAATTCCATTCAGCTGAAAGAGTAGACAGAGAGAGAGAGAGAGAGAGAGAGAGAGAGAGAGAGAGAGAGAGAGAGAGAGAGAGAGAGAGAGAGAGAGAGAGAGAGAGAGAGAGAGAGAGAGAGGGGGGGGAAGCGATCATGGATAAATAATTCTAGCTCCCTCAAAAGGTAAAAGATAGATAGATGGAGGGACAGAATGAAGGTGAATAAGAAACAGAGAGAGGGGAAATATTCTCTGTAAAGAAAAACAGAGAATGAAATAGATACTGAGAGAAACAGAGAGAGAGAGAGAGAGAGAGAGAGAGAGAGAGAGAGAGAGAGAGAGAGAGAGAGAGAGAGGGAGAGACAGAGAGAAAGATTGCCAATATTTGGTGTCCTTAATTAATGTCTAAATTTTCCTCTACCTCACAATATCTGTGCCCAGCAGTTTCTTCTCCAAATCCTGTGGTCCGTTAAGTTTGGTCCACACTGGGGCATTCCCAACAGCGAGACCCTTCTCATTGGCGCCCATCTCTGCTCCCCACATCCAGGATGGCTTGCTGAGCACCACCGCATTGGTGTGAGCAACTTGCTCCAGCTCTATGTACGTGCACTGCGTTGAGAGCGTAACAAGAGTTAAGGAGGTGAGAAGTGAAAGCTGCATGTCTTCCGCTACAGTTATGTTGCTATTCTTCCCTTGAAAAAAATATCTTCAAGAGGTGTTCTCGGGTAATATTCAGAGTCATTTAATGTACGAAACGTTGCATAAGATTAGATTATTATTTTCACTCCTTTGTAACGACGTTGTTGAAAATGGAAAATATTGCAATGAGACAAACATCTTATAACTCACCAAACATAAATCACGATGGAATTCCTATTTCTTTAACAGTTCTGCCGGTACCTTTGGCCATTTTAGCAAAAAATTATTTTGTTCTCTCGGTCGACAATCAATGAAATTTAGCACTAGCAACACTAGTGTTTCAAGTCCAAAAATCCACTTAGAAATTTTTCAGGACAAATAAAAACACATAAGGATTTCACCTGTACTTTTGTTCCTGCTTCATGATCGGCGGCGGCGAAGGAGACCACGTCCTGGACCTCAGCAGCTGGCCTGTTGGAATTCTTGCCAAATATCACCGCGTTGAAGTCAGTAGCAGGGGGCAAAGCAACGAAGAGATCCGCCATGATGTATTTTCTGATCAGGAAATAAGGAAAAATAGAGGCCCACTAACATACACAAACGCACTCACTCACCTCAATAGTTCAGATATTAATTTATTTTCACGTTGATTATGATAAATATTCTATGAAAAGTTTTAAGGCATAGTGTTTTTTGTCACTGTTTCAATTCATGCAACGTCAGTATAACAATAAGATCATAATAAAAAATGTTTAAATAAAAAGGAAGTAAAAAAGGAAGCTTTCAGTTTGTGCAATCGTAAAGAAAAGTAACATTTTAACGAAATTATTTAGCTTTTGTGTTTTACTTCCTCAAAGGAATTTAATTGGAAGTGATAATTTTGTTTAGAATTGTCGGAAATAAAAAAAAAAATGGCCTTCATCAGGAGCAGAAAGCCTTGCGGTTTTTTTTTGGTTTGTTTTTGTCTGAATGGAGCGATTGTTATCGCGTTAATGAAAGTCTCAGGAGTGAGTGCTCACCAGACCACAACAGACCGGGATTTTATTATTTTACGGTAAAATAAAAATTAACTGAAAAATATCAGAAATTGTTATAAACAGAACCAATAGGTGAGAGAAAATAAGCAAGGAAAGTCTTAATTACTATAAAATTGCTCTAAATCAATACGTGTACAGACAGTAGATCGTCACCCTATCCTCTGAAAATTAGAGTACGCGTGATAATACTTCATCAACTTTTTTTTCATTTTCTCTCTGCCAGTGTCACAGAGAGAATCCTCATTACTGTGAAATGTAAAGCTATGCATAAAGAGGGAAATAGATTAAATGGACTCGTGGAAAAAATACAGAAAGAGTGATAAAACTGTTTCTTTGGAACTGCGAGACATGAACAAAAACCACGTAGATTGTTGATAACCAAAAAAAAAAGAAAAAAAAAAGAAGTTTATTAGGTATAGGTGACTGAGTTAATTTGTGACAAAAAGATGTAGAGAAATGGACATACACATAGAGAGAGAGAGAGAGAGAGAGAGAGAGAGAGAGAGAGAGAGAGAGAGAGAGAGAGAGAGAGAGAGAGAGAGAGAGAGAGAGCAGACAGAGAGACAGGCAAACAAAGAGACAGGTAGACAGTGAGACAAGAAGAAGCTATCAAGATTGTTGATGACGGAAGAAGATGGAATTTGTTTATAAGTTGGTTAAAGAGAAGGAAATAAGATAGCTATTAAATTGTAAAAATGACTGTGAGCCTCGACGCTACAACAAATTCATAACACCGAAGACATATTTTTCAGAGGAAAAATTGAACTACAAATAAGGTTTTGAAGACAATCTTTAAAACAGGAAGAGTCAACAAAGATGATGTTTTTTGATGGGGAGCGAATTTTATTTTATTTTAGTTTTTTTTTTCAAACACATTAATTTTCATTTTTATACACATCAACAAAAACTACAAAACTTCAGTTAGACAAAGTATTAAACAGTTTTAAAGTATTCAACAGCAAAACGTTCAATTAAGCTTTCTAATGATCTCAGATTTGCATTTATTAACCACAGATTCTAAAAGTCTGATGTGAAAACAATAAATTCATTATTGTCAAATACTTTCTATAGGAAAGTGGGATTTTATTTAGCATCATTTTCTAATTAGTATATGTTTTTAAAAAAATTCATATATCTCTGATACTATGATTTTTGTTCTGCCTTAACATTGGCCAGTTATTACAGATTTAATTTTATATGGTTTTGAAAAAAAAATCAGCATAAATTGTATTGATGAAAGTAAATTTGTAGGCATTGTTCGAATTCTAGAGCTACCCGCTGTTTCTTTAAAAAAATGGCAATGGACACAATATCTCCTGAATTGAGCAATTCACTGTTTCTCAAAAAAAAAAAAAATGGCAATGGACACAATATCTCCTGAAATTGAGCAATTCACTGTTTCTCAAAAAAAAAAAAAAAAAAAAAAAAATGGCAATGGACACAATATCTCCTGAAATTGAGCAATTCTTAATGTAAACCCATGGACTGACTTAATTGTTTCAGCCTTCCCTAAAGTGTTAACCAAAGTATTGAGCAGTTCCGTTTAGCCTACGACTCCCAAGGGCCTGAAATTCACTATTCTTTCATCCTTATAAACACTGTTTTTACATTTTTGTTTTCATTTCAAACGAGCATGCTCCAAACTTAGTAAAGGATCAACTTCAAAACAATTTACCATCGATTTCGGCAAATGAAACAAACTTGTAGATCCAAGCCACAGTGACAGAAACACGAACCTGTTTCCTTCAGACAATGACCACTATTTACCAGAATTCAATTTGTTGTATCTGTGCAGTTCTCAATACCAGACGATCAAGCTCGCCAGAGAGCGAAAGGAGAGAGCGTCAATCATTCCGCTATCTGTCCTAGCGTGAGGAATGGGATCCGCTTGAAGCTACGCGTGACAATAAATCCCCGCAACTCTGTCAAGCATCTCGAAGTTACAGCTCGAAATACCCTCTGCGCGGAGATGGCTTCCAATAATTATTTCGAGCTGCTCAGCATTTCCTCCACAGATTTATGGTTGCTGGGGTGGGCGTGGTTCCTTCATCATTGAGCAATTTATCGGCGCATTAAGGTAAGTAATCAGTTCAGGTTCTTTCTTCATTCTTTAACAATGTAAAACATGGATTGGAGTAGCGTCAAAATACTTCACATTAAAAAGGCACCGAAACAGAGAAACCCCCATAGGCTCCGTATGACGAGTTAAATTTAGCGTAAAAGAGTGTCATCAAATAAAATAATGTAATAACAATGTTATGCGCTGCCTACTGCTTAAGATAAATTTTCAGGAATCAAATAAAAAAAAAAAAAAAAAAAAAGAAAGCAAGCCCTCTGTAAAACTGAGGTCCTTAATATGTGTTGTTTATTTTGGTTTTATTTTGGTTTTATTTTGGTCAGGCTGAAATATCCTTTTTGATAGTGCAACGATGGTCAGACTTTCAGAGAGAAAAAGAGAGAGAGAGAGAGAGAGAGAGAGAGAGAGAGAGAGAGAGAGAGAGAGAGAGAGAGAGAGAGAGAGAGAGAGAGAGAGAGAGAGAGAGAGAGAGAGAGAGAGAGAGAGAGAGCGAGACGGACAGAAAAAAGTGACCAACAAACACACAAGGAAAGACAACGAGGGGAGAGATGAACTGAAACATAGAGGTGGAAGGAACGAGATGAGAACCAGGGAACTCGGAGTTCAAAAGGACGATGTGGATTAATAGAAAGGTCATTCCAACCCATGAAGCTTATCATCCTCATCATCACGATATTCCGTCTCGTTTCCGAGGTCGGAGGTCAGGGCTCGCCATTTCTGCCTTTCCTGTGCCAGTTTGCCGCAGGTGTTGATGATTTCTCCAATACAGGCCATGCTGTTGTCAGTTCAGCTTGTTCTCAGTCTTCCCTTGTCTCTTTTACCTCCTATGACGGTCCTTTGCTGGCTATTGTGCTGTTTAAATAACATCTATGAATTCTTCCGTTCAAATTTTCACTTCTTCAGAAATTTCTCTGATTGTTTTTGTTTTGTTTTGTTTTGTGACTCCGGGTAATATGGAGGTGTACCAACGTCTCAAAAGCTGATAATTTTTTCTCTCCATTGTTGTTGTTAGCGACGACGTTTCACATCGATACAGGAGGGTAGACCATGTGTAGCATTCCGCCAAGCATATTTTTTATTGTTATTGAAATGTCATGGCAGGCTATTATGTGAGACGCATTATTTGAATTGAAGCTGAAATTAAAATCATGAGGAGTCATACACAACACCCGCGGATAATTCTTCAAAGAAAATCTTATGCCTTCATGCTGGTTATCTTAAATTACAATAAAGACATTAACATGAGAAGAATTGTTCACTTAATTTAGCTCTTTGATATTTGTAGTACAAATGTACTGAATCTCGGATGTGCACTCTAGATCAGCTTACCTAGACATTGACTTTAGATTCCAGCTCCAATTTATTGTGGGCTAAAAAGTGTGACGTGTGACGGGAAAAAAACACAAAATAAACGTACATTGACAGTCTAAACTAGATTATATAGATATTTAATATAACCTTCATCCATATCTAGACTTCTATATATTTCTTAACATTTTAAAAGAATTATTTAAAATAGTTTTAAATGACTAGCTACTATGACCAATTTTTTTTTTCTTTTTGCGTGTTATTTCCTAGATTTTTTTTACAAGTTGATTTATTAGCCATTTCTCATGATCAATAGCTGTCTTGTTTCGTGTGAATATTTTTTCAATCTTCGTGAAAACAAAGTTTGCCCACAGTAAAACAAGATCACATCATCACATTGTGAGGAAAAAAATATTAATAAAAGCTTTTTTTTACTTATACCGAAACCTCTTGCATCCCTGTATCCTAAGTTTGGAAAAAAAATTATTATTTCTAAAATTAACTCACCCAGGCGAAAAACTTACAATTTTCAATGCTTAGAATTCGCTATTCGTTATTAATTTTTTGGTTCCACACCACAGGCAGTAAAGAGGAATTTTTTTTCTAAAAAGCACATAAAAGCGCAGTTTAAAAAGTTATTAAAAATTATAGCCAGCACTTTTAGTAGCCTTCTCTGTAATCAGTTTTCATTCTAAATCAAACACTTCATATCCCTAAAGATGTACTCCATAAGGAACAAATGTGATCGAAATCATAATTAGTCTGCAGCACAGAGTGCAACCGAGGGAAATCATCCTGAGCATGGAGGTAAGGGCACAACTCCAGGTTAGGGCAGTTTACGTTATCTTACAAATATATGGATCTCTCTCGAACCAGCGTGTATGCCTATAGAATTTTCATACAAAGATCAATTCTTCTAAAATTTGGTTTGGGTTGGTTTTGATAAAAATTAATAAAAGGGCCTGCTGAATACAGCACCTGAATTACACAGAAAGCAATGTAATAAATATATTTTGCTTATGCGAGGAAAACAAATCTGTATAATCCCCTAAGCATCTCTTATTTTTGCAATCTCTTTTATTATTATTATTATTATTATTATTATTATATATATATATATATATATATATATATATATATATATATATATTGCATCGCGTCGGAAGGGTGAGTAAAATGGCTGGCAGTTCTCATCCTGCACTCTCTAGATGGTAAACCTTTGTAGGGCCGCACTGGTGCGCAACTTGGGGAATCGCAACTTCTTATTTAAAGCCCCAGAGGCAACGACGCGTGCATATTGTAACCTCTAAATTCACAGAGTTAGCCTCTGTTCAAGTCTTATAGGGTTAGCTAGATGAGATCCAATCTGATCACCAGATGGTCCAAGCCAAGCCATCCGTATTGTCAGCCCAACGGTTTACCGACCGAGCCATCTTGCACCACAGAATGAATAGATAAGTAAACGGAAGGTAGAGGAATAAAAAATACAAAGAGAGAGTGCATAAGAGAGTGAGACAAAGAGAGTAAGGAGAAAAAAAAAGGGAGAGTTTGTGTGTGTGTGAGAGAGAGAGAGAAAAAAGAGAGAGAGAGAGAGAGAGAGAGAGAGAGAGAGAGAGAGAGAGAGAGAGAGAGAGAGAGAGAGAGACAGGCAGACAGACAGAGACAGAGTCAGAGAATGTAGCGGAGTCGATCGATAAGGTACTAATGAGGAGCGGAAAAATCTTTGAACATACAATCTTGCACGCAACAATAGCATCGATCATGTTACTACATTTTTCTTCCTCTTTAAGTAGATTGACTTAGATGACAAATTAGTACTTTTTGAACGATTTTCTTTAGAGGTCGCACAATATTGTTCACGCATGTATAAAAAAAAAAAAAGAAAAAAAAAAAAAAAAAGGAAAACCTGCACGTTATTTTCTCTTCACTAGTGCAACTTGATTTAAAAATTCGATAGTCTTTTCACCGAAAGATGCTGAACTAAAAGCCCCGTTAGCCTTAAAATGGAGTCTACATGCTCTCAAAATCTATTTAAGACTCCGCATCTTCTTACGATGACATTTGGGAAGACGACCGGCCGTTTGCACAAAAACAAGTCTGGGTGTTGAAAAACACCAGGGGCCAAATTAAAGCTATTAAAAAAAAAATTTGAAGTGATGACTATCACAATCTAGATTTACAGACTTCTGTTCGAGATGAGATCAATCTACAGAATATGCTAGATCTTACTTGTTTGGCTACAACAGTCTCGTAGTCTAAATCTATTAAAGTCTGCTAAAATGGTTAGACTTTAGATTCAAGAACTAGTCAATGGCAGATTCTGAATCTAGATCTAGAATCTATGTTTTGTAGATTTCTGGTTGACTGTCTTGATTACTGAAATGAGATTAAAATTAAACAGGCGTAAGAGCTGACATCATTTCTGCACTTAATCGATAGATTATAGTGGGCTGCTATATGGCTACATATCTTCTGATTGAGCAGCGCATTGTAATTATTAGATAATTGCGTTTCCTGAACTTCCATCTACAAAAGACAGCAGGTCGCATAATAAATTATAGCTACTGTGAGGCTAATTGTCACCCAGCGACAGAAAAATTAGCACAGAAACCTCTTCGTTTTCCACAAAAAAGGATGCTCTTTAAGTTTTCCTTGTGTCCCAGAATCTGTTACACTAAAAGGCTAAATGACATTACAATCGAGTATTAAAACAATTTGTAAAAGTTTCCCATGTCGCCTTATCATAATGTTGGGTAACAACATGAATAAAAAAAAAAAAAAAAAAAAAAAAAAAAAAAAGAAAAAAAGGGAGGAAGGGGAAAAGTGTTCAATAAGTTTGTTGGTTGATACCGATTATTTTCATACGCGTTGCATTTTAATTATGTCTATGTATTTTTTTTTTTTTTTTTTTTTTTTTTGCAAATATAGATACCTCATATGCATCATTCTCAACTTTTGAGTTCAACCGTTTAACTTTACTACAAATCAATATTAAAACTCAGTGTCAACTCTTATTATCTGCATAAATCTAAACCATTATAACTTTAGATCTAGGTGTAAAGGATAGTCATTGAAAAAAAAATGCCTCACATTGGATTAGAAGCACAATATTTCTGAAAACGATCTTAACTCTTTTTTTAACCATTATAACTATAATTATGCACAAAAGTACCTCACGTGCAGGGCCGTGCCGTGAAGGAGAATGTTCCTTCCAATTTGTTCAATATCGGTATGGCATAATGCTATCTACCCGTCAGATTCAGGCAATATCAAAGGCTTCTTGATCGGATCTAGAATGTGCACTGTGCAATCAGGCATTTAAAAAAGTGAACCATCGCGAAGCTCTTTCTTTTCCCGAAACAGCCAAAATCTTTCTCTTTCAGTGAAAGAATATATTTTTTCTATTTCCAATGTCCATCACTAAAGGCTCACCGTTTTCATGAAAATCTCTAAGATCAAGATGTCTAGCTTCGATTACGATCCACAAAGGGCTGTAATAAATCTGGACCTAGTACCTACGGCTGCTTACGTTTTGAAAGTGGATTTTGCTTTAGCTTTAAAATTGCAAAACAAATCTGCTGACCAATAGTGCTGTATATTAAAATGGTAGCTGTATCTTATGCTACCTTGGAATATCGAATAATGAATAACGACGCACACTTTGAGTTAAATTATGTTTCATACAACGCAATCTACAGCCACTCCGGAATCACGTTAAGAGAGCTTGCAATGAGAGACTTATTAATACTGTTCGCACTCAACTTGCTCTCAACAAATCACTGCCTTGTAGAACTTTTATTTTATAAGGTTCCAACAAATGTTACCGAGCGAAGCACAAAGGCAATAATTTTCTCAACAATCTGAAGTCTGTTTTGAACTTTTACCAGTACCCACAGTTTAAAAATGGAACTTTGTTTAAGAGGGGCCAACTATGGAAAAACTTCACGTACAACAGTTTCTTTTTCTCTAGCTTGTTTTCTAAGTTGTCATTACTAGGCCTACAGTATTTAAAATAATTATCCGTTAAAGATTTGCATGCAAACATGAAAATGATTAATAAAGACTATAAGAATAGTGTTTATTTCGTATAATTTCAATCGATTCAATGAAATATGAAATTATTTTACGCTAGATCTAGTATTCTAAAAAAAAAAACAAAAAAAAAAAAAAAACAAAGAGGTAAAAAACGTTATTAAATTATAAACTCAGTGATAATTTTGGGCGAGTCATACTTCTTCTCTGAGAAATAAAGAATATTAGAACATTTAATGAAAGTAAAAAAAAAAACAAAAACAAAACAAAACAAATAAAAAAACCAAAAAAAAAACCCAACAAATTAGCCTAAGTAAGAATTCTGAGCGTAAAACAATGAATTAGTTTACAATCGCTAATGCTTTGTTTCTTTTCATTACTGTGTCCACTGTCTCATCATTCTCTCCTCTTCCCCATTTTCCTCTTGTAAGCTTCATCCCTATTTAGATGCCCATTTTATTCCTTCTCCATTGCACTGCATAACATGATAGGCCTATTTAATTACCACTTGCATTTCTGAAACATGTAATTTTTTTTTTTTTACTTATTTGAGCTTTATTCATAGGGGTACTGTTACAGTATAGTTTTATTGCGTTGGTTAAAAAAAAAATAAAAATTGAAAAAAATGAATTAAAATTACGGGGGGGGGGGGGGGAAGGGAAGAGAAACTATGCACCTGTATCTAATTTTCGCTGAAAGCACGTCACTCAGGTAATTTAGAAAAGAAAGTAACCAAAACAGTTTGAAGCAGGCTGCCAGGTGAAGTTATCCACACACGTCAAACTAAAGCATTGGGTGTTCGAAATAAATTTAAAAATAATCACACATGCTCGTCAATCTCTCTGAATAGATTACCTTACTACATGAGATAGCACATCTAGATCTCTTACGAATAGGGATTTGAATGAGTAATATTGAACATGTTTTAGCCGTAGCTACAGTGTGATATGTTGTAAAATGTTAATACAGAACTGATGCCGGCATCACCGCTAGGTCTTAATTAAACGAGAAAAGGAATGAGAATTACCTTCCTTTGTCTTCGTGTTCCTATGTAATCAAACAGCAAGCAGTAAAACTATCTTTCACTTGTGAACAGTGATGGTGTTGTGGTTGGTATTAGCACACCAAAGATGCAAAAACGACGCGATCTTAGCAGGCAGAATGAGTCAATGAGCACAGCCCAGGCGTGTTCGGTGAGACGATCAGGCACAGTGCGTAGAAATCGATAGTTAGGCGCGCGCTGCCCACCATGGAGAGACTCGCCAAGCAAGTGCTGGGATCGATTGATAACTTTAGAGTGATAAAGCCTCTCGCAAACAACACTCTTGTAGTCTAATAGTCTTCTTACATCCACGCTGTTTACTGTATCATTCTAACCAGTACAACGTATGTCTGCATACCTGCATCCTGTGTCAAAGGCCAATTTGTATAATTTTACCAGTGTCCTGTTGCCTTTCAGATGGTATATCGGTCTCACCAGTTCATTAACAGGATTCCTGAGTATCACACTAAATAATTTTAATACTGTCACCGGTATTAGATTTAGTCGGCAAACTACATGCATTGTGTTTAGATTCAGTGATGCTAGGTCAAGGAAAGTATCGAAACATAAAGTTAGCTTAATTCAATAAAGCTAACTGTCAATCCGAAAGAGGCCAGAAAATAAGAGGGTTCGGATCAATATGTTAAATTCATCGTTAGATGATGATGATAATTATGTTCGTAATGATGCTGATCACGATAATAATGATGATGACGAGGATGAAAATAATGAGGATGATGATAATGATGATGGGAATGATATTAATCATGATGATTTAAAGAAGAAGAAGAAGAAGAAGAAGAAGAAGAAGAAGAAGAAGAAGAAGAAGAAGAAGAAGAAGAAGAAGAAGAAGAAGAAGAAGAAGAAGAAGAAGAAGAAGAAGAAGAAGAAGAAGAAGAAGAAGAAGAAGAAGAAGAAGAAGAGGAGGAGGAGGAGGAGGAGGAGGAGGAGAAGAAGAAGAAGAAGAAGAAGAAGAAGAAGAAGAAGAAGAAGAAGAAGAAGAAGAAGAAGAAGAAGAAGAAGAAGAAGAAGAAGAAGAAGAAGAAGAAGAAGAAGAAGAAGAAGAAGAAGAATAGGAGAAGGAAAATGATGGCCGTGTTTCTACTTTGAAAAAAAAAGTGTTTAATCCTCTAACAAAATAAAAGTTTAAAATCATTGCAATGGGGTATTTAGCTGGTTAGTGTTCTATGATACCAGTGCTGCAATAAAAGAACTTTTTGAAAGGGAGAAAAAAACATCTCAACAAATCGTTCTCATAAAATAATTTTACGAATTATTATTCTTATGTGATCTGTGAAAAATTGTATGTACGATTCACACCCGACAAGCTTCTTGATTTCTTTTGCAAGAGATCATGTTTACAAACATTGACGGCAGGATCCACAAATTAGGGGACGGATTTACTTACAGGCACGATTAGAGGTATAACATTAGTGTGGTGTAATCTAGATCTAGATCTAATCTAGATCTTTCCAGGTCCTATCTTTAGTCTAACAGTCTAGAAGATCTAGATCTACCTTTGCTGTGGGTCATAAAATCCTTTTTGGCTAAATTTTGATATCTGCCACTAGGCCTATACATCTCGGTTAGACTTAAAAGTTAAAGACCTAAATCTAAAATAATCATGAAAAATTCTAAAGTCTCAAGCCTCGATTCTAGATTAGTTTTTGTTTAGGCTAGATCTTTATCTAGTTTACATATAGATGTATTGGATCTTACCAAATCTTGATGTTGGTATTGGTTCAAAAGTTACAGATTTAGGCCTAGATCTTGATCTAGACTACATCCAAACCTAGTCTAGATCTAGATCTATGATCCTTTTTTTCCTCTGTGAAAGCTTTCAAGTGGCGTAACATGTAAAACATTCTTTCCTGTTGGGACAGTTTTCTTGTTATACTAGGTAAAATTTACGCCAATGTAGTCTATATATATATATATATATATATATATATATATATATATATATATATATATATATATATATATATATTGCAATAATTATTTTAATATCTTTCATAGACCTAGGCCTATTCTTACACTCTCATTAAAAAGATATTATAATTTTCAGCCCAAAAGAAGATAATATAATTCAGTTAAAGGGCAAATATATCTTGCTATTCTATAGACCTAGACCAATGTCAACTGGGTCATCTACAGCCTATATTCACTTAGATGCATTAACTCACTTCTAACATCTATTATCATATTTGATTAATAAAAAAAAAAGAAAGAAAGAAAGATTATCAGCCCCTGAAGTTTTATGTAGCAATAAATCATGAAATAAAATGGTCTGAAATAGGTCTAAATCTATGTAGGCTTATTGATTCTTTACTGAAATAGATATGTTCTATGAGACCACATATATTTAGGTGCTTTGTTTTGTTTCCGATAGGGGCTGTGTACATTGCAGTAAAATTTGCAAAGAAAAGATTCAGTTTCCAATAATGAAAAAGAAATTTATTTGCCCTAACATTTTGCTAAGGGAGCCAATTCTCTTGATGCTATCATGCAATACTTTTATGCTGACTTACTTCCCTTGGACTGTCATAAAAGTTTTACTTTCAACAAACTCAAGTATAATTCTTCTTCTTCTTCTTCTTCTTCTTCTTCTTCTTCTTCTTCTTCTTCTTCTTCTTCTTCTTCTTATTATTATTATTATTATTATTATTATTATTATTATTATTATTACGATACCAGGCTTTTCTTTTATAAATTGAGATGAGATTTCTTCATTTTTGATAAATGTTACAGAAAAAAATCTTGTGAAAAATGGTTTAGCAGTAAACTTTGGTAATGGCAAGTGAACTTAAATTATTTTCTACCACTAATTGTGACACATTGCCTTTGGTCTTGGGTACATGAAGGAAATGTGGGTATGAAGTTTATCGAGACAACCATACATGGATAACATACTCAGAACCTTTAACCCCAGAGGGATGAACAATTTATAATTATCAGTTCATGAACAAGAAATTATTTCTATTTGCCATCAATCTTTTTTTTTGTTTCCTGTAACAGGACCAATTGGGCAAGACTTAATATTGTTTTGATAATGTCGTATCCCTCAGGTAAAGAATATCATGGAGCTCAGAGATAATAGAGGCTGCTGGCCAGATGTGAATGATTTTATAGAATTTGCAGAAAATCTGCAAAAAAGAGTAAACAAACTGGGGAGTATACAAGGGATAAGGAAACTTGAGAGAAAAATCGGTGCAGAGCTTAAATTTATGAATCAAGTAAGTGCCTCTGATTTATTTCAAAATGTTGATGTTAAAGCTTAAATTTTATGTTATTGCATAATATCAAAATTGGTGGTAAGATAATTGATTTTGCTCATCTCATTGTCAAGATCTTTTCATCTTTCATAAAATTAATCTGCAATTTGTTTGCCTCTTAATATCCCTAACATTAACTATTTGTTCACACTTCTAAACAACTATGTATTTTAATAAAGGATTAATCATAATATTTGCCTATCCATCGATCTAACTACGTATATGTCTGTATATCTGTATGTTTAAATCAATTTATCTGTCTTTATATCTATGTAAATCGATCTATCTCTTTTTGCCACCTACGTTTATTCTTTTAAAATCAACTTCTGATGGAATTAGGCTTGTTCTATATCTACGTATCTGTCTCTCATTGTAGCTACACCTCATTATATATATCTGTAATTATCTCTATTTATTCATGTATCTGTGCATTTTTCTTTATATCTTTTAAAATCAGCTTTTGATCGATTTAACTATATTGCCTTATTTCAACTGAAAATTCTTCTTATGTAGGATGATTTTTTTTTTTAAATCAAAAACCTTTCACTGAAGCCCTGATTCCCTTTACAAAAAATGGAGGAAAGGATGCATAAAATCGGCTATAACTTTATAAAAACCATCGAGGTATTTTGTATTTTTTCCTGTGTTGAAAAATACATTCTAATAGGTGATAGCGTTGGTGTGGACAGACAGCATACAGAATCTAGACAGGATAACGGAGAGAGAATGAGCGGGGAGGTGGTTTTTTTTTTATTTGAGAACCCGCCTAGATGTATTTTTATGTGGATTCCAGTTGTTCTAGAAGTATATACATGGAAGCAATAAGAAAGAAATCAACAAAAAGTACCAAGGGTTAGCTGAAGGATTAGAACCCATATCTGTGGAGCTTTACGTGCCCCGAGCAATTTTCATGTGGGCGAAAAATCTCTAACATTTCATTTCTTTTTTTTTTCTTTTTTTCTTTTGAGCTTATCAAGCAGTTACAGGGTTTTGGGATTTCTTTGAACGTTAAATTAGAGATATAAATCGGCATGCGTTGGAGGATTACATTTTTCTCAAAAAATTATCGGCTCTTTTGGCAAAGGTCGACTTTCCGGTAAGGCTATGTAAGCTTTAATAAATCCAGTTGATTTAGTTCTAGCCAGCCCTAAGCAACAGGCTTGACTGACGCCTTTTTTTTCATGGCGACAGGTTACCAGGATTTTTCCGTATTTTACTTTAAAAAAGGTGAAATTAAACATGTCAAATGCTGTAGTTTTTTTTTCGTTTGATGTAGTGGTATCTCCTCTCTCTCGCAATTCAAAATAATGAGGATGAGCATTGCGACGGTGATAAAGAGTTTTCTTGTCCGTTTTATGAGGAATCAATAACTGCTTGTTTTGAGTCGTTTCAATGTCTGAATTTTCTTTTCAGAATAACCCTGTGGTCACCAGGGTCTAAAGCTTGTTAAAAGTGCTTTACGATCAAACTTGTTTGACCAACTTATTGTCTTTATTTCACCCTTATGTGGAGCATTGCTATCCCGTATATTCTTTCTCGTAATTTTCTCCACTTCAAGAGGAAAACAAAAAGAGAAATAGTACTCATAATATTAAAAGAGCTTGACTTCCAACTTTATTTGTTACTTGTGGGTGCGGTTTAAGATTCCCGACTATAAAAAAAAAATTGATGGCGTCACACCATTTTGAAATTACATAAAAAAGTGAATGAATAGAATCGTAGAGAGTGAATGTCAGCAATATTAAATGTGCAAATAGATTTGATTAGATTGTTTAAAATCTAGACATCAACAGCATTTAACTACACCTCTTATTTTGTTTTCTGGTTTTGAAAACTTAGTTTGCCTGGAAATTAAATTGCACCAAATTTTACACTCTGCACTGATTTACAGGTCTAGGGTATATATCTGATCCCTTACAAGGGAAAGAACAAATTATGTCACAAACTCGCTGGGTGGTAAATATTTTATGCGAAAAATGCCTTGGGGAGTTTACAGGGATTGGCAAATGCTGAAAGAGGCTTATGTCAGTCAGCACGGCATAGCTCGGCCTTGTTTGAGACAGAACTGACAAGTTCAATGCAGCTAACGCAGCACCATCGGAAAAAAAGGACAATGATAAAATGGCCAAAATAACAAGTTTTTCCCGTGCCGTAAAACAGAAAAATTTCCATCATCCTGCATCTGAATGTCAAAGCATTCAATGTCCAAAACAAAAATAACGTTTACTTTGTTCTCCCAGAACCGAGAAATTCGGGTTTAAGTAGCTTCGATATACATGACTTTTATTAAATTAGATTTAAAACTTGGTTCGTGGCGACTTAGAAAGCAGCTATTAGGTTTATCGCCATGTGTCACTGAAATATTTCACTATGCCTCTTTTACTCAAAGAAACTTGTTTTTCGTTAAAGATTTCATTTTGAACTGACAGAGTTGATGGAACAAAACCTCTTTACTTTTTGTGTGATGCAGAGATTAAATCCAACATTAATTCTAGGACTGAAATTTTTAATTTCCCTCTCTGTCGGAATAAAAGTCTAATTATGTGACCTAATCTTGTACCCCTACTTTTGATTAAAAATAAAACCTGCAATAAATTTAGAATGTCATCATTTTTTGTAGACATCGTAATAGATGTTATAAGATAAACAGCTGGGGATGTAAGGTAACTTCTCAAAGGACTTTGTTTCAAAATAAAGCAAGATCAAAATTGAAAAGACATAAAACCATAATTAATGAAAGCCTTCATTAGAGTCATGTTAACACTCAAAGAGGCTCAGTCTTGTAAGAGCAAAAAATCTCAGTCACGTGGCTTCTAGTCTTTAAAGAAAGATGTTCACCAAAATATATCATGATCAAACAAACTGGTTTTCTTTGAAACGTTTATTATTCCTTTTTTCAACACGACACGTTATAATAATATTAAATTCTTTTAAACAACATTGGCACAAATATTTCCAGACTATAAGTATAATAAAATGCCATCAACCGAATTACGATAAAAATAATTTCAGTTCTCACTCAAGCACTGTTGTCACTCCTCTATAAATTTTGAATGTGTACTCTGTATTAATTTGAAATATGAACATGATAGCAAGATCTTACCGCCGTTCTCTTTTTTTTTCTGACAATAATTTTGCTGGACCAAAAGTTTCTGACAGGCATACAACACGATGGTGACCGCAGGATCCATTGTTCACAGATCCTTTTCATGCCTTAGGAAGGCTGAGCAAGACATTGCCGACTGCATGCCTTAGGTAGACAGAACAGGATCCTGTGCACTGCATGCCTTAGGTAGGCAGAGCAGTACCCTGTGAACGCATGCCCAAAGAAGGCAGAACAGGATCCTGTGGACCACGTGCTTTAGGTAGGCAGAACAGGATCCTGTGGACCGCTTGCCTTAGGTAGGCAGAACAGGATCCTGTGGATTGCTTGCCTTAGGTAGGCAGAGCAGGATCCTGTGGACCGCTTGCCTTAGGTAGGCAGAACAGGATCCTGTGAACTGCATGACTTAGGTAGGCAGAGCAGGATCCTGTGGATTGCTTGCCTTAGTTAGGCAGAACAGGATCCTGTGAACTGCATGCCTTAGGTAGGCAGAGCAGGATCCTGTGGACCGCTTGCCTTAGGTAGGCAAAACAGGATTCTGTGAACTGCATGACTTAGGTAGGCAGAGCAGGATCCTGTGTACTGCATGACTTATGAAGACAGAGCAGGATCCTGTGGACTGCATGACTTAGGTAGGCAGAGCAGGATCCTGTGGACCGCTTGCCTTAGTTAAGCAGAATAGGATCCTGTGAACTGCCTGACTTAGGTAGGCAGATCAGGATCCTGTGTGCTGCATGACTTATGAAGACAGAGCAGGATCTTGTGGACTGCATGCCTTAGGAAGGTAAAATAGGAACCTGTGGACTGTTAAAGAGCTACCACCAAGTTCCCACAGGGAGCGTGGTACGAATTTGCGTCATTAAGTAAGCGCAGATTTCATTTTTGACTGGAAAGCTACAACACCGTGTTGCGAAGATAGAGGAATAAACAACTGCTTTCGCATGGACTTCCAAGTACACGTATACTTTCTTCAACAACATTCGTTATAATTATGTTATGCAAGTGTGGTTTATGTAAACAACAATAATATCTCCACGAGGTTAATATATTTTATGTTAGCAACAGTAATATCTCCACGAGGTTAATATATTTTAAACATTCATTATGACAGTCAAATGATTCAGAGATCTCGTTTAAAAATAAACTCTTTTAATTTGTTACCTTTATGGAATGCTTGTTGATCAAAATGGTTCACTATTGATTGCTATCTTAATAACATTAGTTAAACAGCAGTAAACTCATTACATGAAAATTTTGACTGTTGCCTTGAGGACGGTACTTAGCAAAGGGAAGAAAGCCGAGACTCGAGGACAAAGTCGAAATTTACGACAGATTATATTTATACTTTTTATCTTTTTCACAGTTTAACATTACTATCGTTTGCTCATCAATACTTTCCCTTTTCACTTTGCGTCCTTTTTTTATTTTGCAATTATTATGTAAAGCCACCAAAAGGGTCGTGCTATCTGCCACATTCATGTGGGCTTTTCAGAGACACACTTATACGATCATTTTGTGTCATGTTTTCTTGTCGTGAAGAACTACGGAGGGGAAAAATATATACATCAATACAATTACAGGTTGTTCACTCTGATTACACAAACACACACACACAGATTTATATCATTGATATCCTAATAATACTTTAAAGCCGACAAAAATCTTGTTGGGATAACTTTAATGAATAGATTGCGTTCTCGCATGCTTTCCCTTCTGAATAATCGGGGCAGTGTAATAAAAACCCCGAAGTACATTTCAATGTTGAGACATAGGCTTAGAAGCTTTCTGCTGGAGGACTAGCAAGTGTCATGAAGCTGCTTTAATGAAGATTTATTCCATTCTTTTTTAACCCATCATATGAGAAAAATCCTCAGATAAATCAAAGTTTGTCATGAATATTTCTCCCTTTTTACGCTATCTGTGACTTATTCAGACAATTTTTCTATTAAAGATAATTTTGCGATATTTTTCTATCTATCTATATATATATTCTGCAATTATTGCCTTGTTTATACCTTTGTTTCTTCATTTCATATCAGTCGCTTTGCACTGATGATTTCGATTTTAGTAACAACGCACAATAAAATTTGAAACAGCACTCGTTGAGTTATTTTCGATGTAAGAAAGCAAGTTGAGTGTCAATATTTGAAGGACTATAAGACTGTTTAACTCTTTCAGCCTCTCTTAGGTGTCTTCAAGACTTATTGAAAGTTTTAGAGTTTAGCGCTCATTGTAAACAAGTTTCTTTTACCTCTGTCCATCTAGAGAACAGTTTATTTTTTCAACTACAATCTTAGTTATGTCGCCAACTGTTGTACTCATCTTTTCCGTCTGCACCATCAATCTGGGCAGTGCATTAATGTCCTTGCTGCTTTGTGAAGATATGTCATATTTTCTGTATCACACCATTGTGTCTGCTTCCATGCTTAAATGAAATGTTTTAGAAAGCTTGTGGAGCTCAGGGGCTCTGTTCGTCCTAGATTCCGCAACGACGACGCTGGGTTCCGAACAGCTTGTCATTGTCTCCAGCTTGTTGGAGGGGCGTGGCGTGCTCTTGGCAGAGTAAGCTCTGGGGCTGCAACCCCGGCAGTTCGAAAGGGACGCCTTGCTGCTCTGCACCCTGTAGGGGCAATCGGCTCCACAAGTTAGCTCTCGGCGGGGTGAGAACAAGTCTGAACTGTGAGATGATGATGACGCTGGGAAATCAGATGATCGGACCCTTGGAACCTCTGGAATTGCAGATGAACCCGGTTCTGACTGAATAGATTGGAATTGGGCGTGCATCTTAGAGAGCCTGGCCTGGCGCACCCTGTAGGGCTGGCTGGGCTGGTGGCGTCCGTCTGTCAGCGAAACAGCGCGCCCACACTTGCCCAGCGCTGGAGCTCGGCCCCCACCCCGACCGCGGGGAGTTCCTCCATTGTTGTACAACCGCTCGGCTAAGCTCATTGGAGATTTTTGCGGTTGGGTGCGTTGTTGGTAGTGGTGTTGATGACTATGTTGGTTGCTGTGCTGTTGCTGTTGCTGTTGCTGTTGATAACGATGGTGATGTGGTTGACCATGGTGTTTTGGCGTGCTGCCTGTTAGACTTTCCATGGTGCTATCGCTGATCTGGCTGAAGTCCTCGTCTTCCCCTTCCTCCCGCAGCCGCGTCGATTGTGGGCAGCCAGGCGGGATGCTGTTCATGTCGTCTCCGCCCTCTCTCACTCGGTCGTCCAGGCCGATGCCGTGAAAGGACATTGAGTCGTACTTGCTGGACTCTGCCGCGGCGGTGCGGCAACTGCGAGGACGCTTCACGAGACTAGGACACCTGGCTAACAGAACTATGACCACAATGATGCAGAGAGTGAGCAGGGCGCCCAGGCTCGAACCAACAGACACAGGGACGCCATAACCTGATGTGGCGGCCTCGATGCACTCTGTCGCCGCGGGTGACTCGCTCGCATTACGGTAGATTGCCACGCATACCTAGCAGAGAGGAGGAAAACAATTGCTAGATAGTTATTCCCGAAAACCGGTTTAATTCAGAACAAAAGCACACCGTTTCATCACGATCATCATCATCATCATCATCATCATCATCATCATCATCATCATCATCATCATCATCATTATCATCATCTTCTTCTAGTTTTTATTCTTTTGTTTTAATCCTTTCTGATTTATTTCTTACATAGTCTGAAAGTCCCTTTTCTAAAAAATTTAGGGAAACATCAAATTTGTCCATGACACAGTTCCGTTTATAACTATAAAAAATCTATTTTTGTTTACTTTACAAGGGACATACTTGGATAGCCTTGAAATCCCACAAAATATGCTCACAACACTATGGACTAATCTCCTCGTAAAGCACCATCTTTTTTTGCTTTGCTTATCTGAACATCTTCGTAGATATTAAATGTAAGCTTCAATATGTTCTAAATGAAGATTTGATCTCAACTAAGTGCACCTGAGAATCCTCTCTATTGTCTGTCGGTAAAACAATGTAAAAAAAAAAAGCAATTTCAACAGTTAACAGAATCAACTAAAGCTGAACTGAATTGTAAACAACATTTATTATTAATCTAAGTTTCATAGTGTAAGCCTCATTCTGATTTCATCTTAAGCTGACTTGAAAATGAACTCTATAATCGATAGCGGCCGCCTGATCTTTATTATGATAGAAGTAATTATATAGGGCTATCCTTTCATCCTCTGTGCGTAGTCATAAAAAATGAGAAAGGTACCTATATTTCACTTGATCGATCTTAGGAATATTGCAAAAAAATAGAACTCCATGAATTTTCCTCTTTTTAATACCTTACTTGAATTAATAAAACTGCCCCAGATAAATAGCATCTGTATTTACATAATTATTTTCGAAAACCATTAGGGATAGACCTAAGTTAGTTTGTTATATACGACTTTCAAAGAGGAACCGCTTAATTTTAGATAAAACCTAATCCCAATCCACGCCAACAATGGTATGAGACTGAAACAATATTTGTAGAGATAGTAGTAGTACAGATAATAGTAGTTGACGAAGTACAATAGTCGCAGGAGCAGCAGGAGCAGCAGCAGCAGCAGTAGCAGCAGTAGTAGTAGTAGTAGTAGTAGTAGTAGTAGCAGCAGCAGCAGCAGCAGCAGTAGTAGTAGTAGTAGTAGTAGTAGTAGTAGTAGTAGTAGTAGTAGTAGTAGTAGCAGTAGAAGTAGTAGTAGTAGTAGTAGTAGTAGTAGTAGTAGTAGTAGTAGTAGTAGTAGTAGTAGTAGCAGCAGCAGCAGCAGCAGCAGTAGTAGTAGTAGTAAAAGTAATACTTGTTGCATTTTTTTGCTTTTATAATAACAAAATAAAACTAGTAGTGGGAGAAGCAGAGGCGATAGTATATTCATATTGTCAGCATATTTATACTGTTATCATAATGAAATCGGTCTTCTCTGATTTTCAATATCTACCTTTTTTCATACGCGGACGAAAGGATACTGACATTCCGGTCCTGTTTTGATTGCTTAACCTATTTTACTCCACACAGACTCGTGCTTAATTATGCTTCCAGAATTTTCATCAATGCTTGTATTAAACATATCTGTGTCCATTTTTCTGCACTATCACTAATGCCTTTTTCAACTTTTCAATTTTTAAACGTCAAGCGTATAACTTTTAGCATTTCTCTCACCATCATTATGCCACTGTTTTACAACACCTGAATTTAAATAGAATCTTTTACTCCCACTCCCTCCCCCAAAGTAGCAGCAAAACCAAGTTCAGAGATTTACCTTGTAGTACGTATCTGCGACAAGATTGTTGATGTTGTAGTCTTGCCTAGGGGCCTCTAAAAGTCCACTGTCTTGGACGTAACTACTTGTTATCTGATGGTACCGCACTCGGAAACCTGTGACAAATGGCACACCCGAGCCGTCCCATTGAACCCGAAGGGCCGTCTTCGCAGCTGAGACCACTTCCGGGTTGAGTTTTAAGTTACCAGTGCCATCTTCTTCCTGTCCGGCTGCCATGCCAGCGCCAAATGTCGGCCCCGGAAGGTACATGTACGATAGAATATAGGCGTAAGGAAAAAGTGACTCGTTTTTCTATTGCTTCACGTTTACTTTTGGTCCATGTTACTATCGTTATGAAGCGTCTACTGATCTTCTCAACTTGTAATGCAGATCAGCGTCTGAAGGACATGATGAGACAATAATCAACTTATAATTCGTCTCAAAGCTCTTCCTTTGCCTTAGAGACAAACAACATAAGCGATGTATTCAGGTTCTTGTTTGCCTGCAACAGAAATAAAAGACCGCTTGAGTAATGAATAAGTTATTTTGCAGTTATTATTACAAAATGTGTTTTGTATTGTTTTGTACCTTTTGGAGCTGCACTCTACTATTTTTGTTTTGTTATTTTTTTTTACTGTGCTTCATAACTATTCACAAAGCTTCCCTGCGACATTCAATTTAATTGGTCAACTGTAACTATTTCATGAGAATTAAATAAGTGCAGTGAGTCGACGGCCTAATGTGATCTGAAAGGGTTGCTTTTGCTCTAATTTTCATCAAAATGTATTCTTCAAAAAGTTCTTTAACAATAACTAAAGCGTTGAAAGGTTTTGTATTGTACTTTTTATCGTCTTTTTTTAAATCAACTGTTGCACTCAGCTAAGAATACTATAATGCAGCCTCCTGATTTGCATCACTGGCAGTTTGATTGCAATAGGATGGGCCATGTTAAGCGATTTCCTAAATGTAAACATAATACTTGAAGTAAAACAAAGTTTTATTTAAAAAAAAAACAACCCTGTTTTGTTGTCATGACCATTTAATTTATAAAGTATACAAGCCTTTCCAAAGAGAAGGTAGGAGAAATATCAGCTTAGTATTATAAACAATTTAGGCTGGAAAGTAAACGCAAAGCACACGGTAAAAAATCATTTCAAACCCAGTCTGTTGCTAACCATTTCTCCCTTTCTACCACGTAATCTTAGTCACTGTCTCTTCCACCCTTTCTATCTCAGTTTCTCACTCACGTGTTCTGTCCCTCTCATTTCTCACTGTCTCCTCTCTATCTCAGTCCCGCTGGAATTCTTCCCAACCATTCTTTTGTCTCGCATGTGAGAGAATTTTGCCACAGGACTTTTTTTTAATCGACACCTCGGGAGTTTCGAGCTTTCCCTCAGCCCATTACATAATTGCTTCAAGTCTGGCTTACCGAAGCTTTGCTAATATGTTGGTGTTTGACAAAGATGATCATCTCAGACTTAAAAGCACTGTTTAGGATAGAAATCGTTAAAGGATAGCTCTGCGGTAACTCTTTCAGTCCTATGATTTAGAGCTTAACAGTATGGATGAGGCCAGTGTCTCTCTTTCAAACACTAGAAAAGAAGGCAAAACATGTTTATCGTGTACCATGATCTTTTATGTCAAAGCTGTGTGAAGGAGACTGGGACTGTTTCTGATAAGGGGTGATTGCTTAAAAAGCTTTCCGAAATTTCTTCCTCAAATCAAGGGAAAATATTGAAAAAAAAAAAACAGAAATTGGCTTTACACTTTTTCAATAAGTAATACATATGTTTATGAATGAAGAAAGTTAACAACTGGGAACAGGCAAAAAAAAATTCGAGGCGCTCCGATTGGAGCTTGCTCGTTGCCTTTGACTATAATAATAAGTAAGGATTATGGCCCTGCTTAAGTTATCTTGACTTTACTTCGATGCCTGTGTTTTGGCTTTTGATCTTTTTTTTTCCTTTATCTATTTTTCATAAAACTTTACATGCTTTCTCACTCTCGCTTTTTACCTCAATTCATCTAATTTCATCCTTTATTGTTGGCCGCTCTTTACAATTCAGTCGTGTTCAAAATCTGTACTTGCATTTTTCATCTCCACTTGCTTTTTTCATAATTTTCTACTTTCTTCCACTCCATTGATACCCACTATAATACCGAAAAGTCAACGAAGTGTTGTTGATCATTCGAACTGAAATCGTTTGATTTTCTGAAAGCTTCAGATACAGATTCGAAAATTGACAGTTTTACTTGGTGTATTTTTTGATTATTTTATAACTCTGTAACTTTCAATTCTTATTCTATGCTTAGTGCACGTTTATAAATAAAAAATTATCAATTGAAGAAAACAAATGGAGTATGTCCACAATCAACGAGAACTCATATGAGTAGCAAGCGGACACAGTTACCCATTGAGATAGGTTAATTGTATTTTGAAACATTTACATTTTTTCTTTCATTCTTAAAATCTAAATATTTACAGATTGGCCGTTTGTTTTCCTTAGGAACGTAAAATCAAATGGGCAAAGACTCTTTGACTTTCAGGTGTATTTTCTATTTTGTCTCAAAAAGAATTCTGTCAGTAACTTTTTATATCAGTGATTACTGATTTCTCAAAAATTCATCTTAAATAAAAATTTGTATGAATTTTCACCTTAATCAAAGTCACGACGCTTTTCCGGGCACTACGGTAAGTCTAGATATTCTGGGAGTGTCTTAAAAAATAATTAATGGCTAACAATTTTGTGAAGGCCGAGTTATTGTTCCTGAAAGATTTGAAAGTTTTATATTCATGCTTACCCTGTAGATATCTTCACGTCGTTTTGACAGAAGAAGACTTGAGAGGAAACTTGAATTCTGCCTTTTATGTCACAATTGTACGAGAAATTCTGTGCTCATCTCGTGGAAACCAGAAGAGATGCTATTTTTTTTAATCCTTACTTTGCGCAATATTGGTCTGTGCCTCTCTCTGATTCAGTTGTAAATTATGCTAGAAATATAACGAACTTGTAATTTAAAGAAAGCGTCATGCATTTCATGTAAACATTTGCGGCATTATGAATCGATTGGGAATTTTCCATTGATATGGAAGTGTCACCATCTCAGTCGCTAGGTTTTTCCATTTCTATCTTAGACATGAGTTGCGATTACAGCTAACACCAGTCTGCACTAATAACAGGATGTATGAGGTCGATGGAAGCTGCACGCAGTCTGCATTCATTCATGATAAGACACTCTAGCCAGGCAATTTAATACATTGACCTTTCTACGTGCACAGAAATCACATGCCATTGTTTAAACATTAAAAGTTTGTAGTGGTCAGGATCAAACATTTATGACTTAAAGCTTCACTGAAAGGGCAGTTTTATTTTATTAGAATATAGTATAGGGGAGAAGTCAAGTTTATGCTTTGTTTTGTCAAATAAAAAAAAAATAATTCTCCGGATAAAAATAAAGGGATTTGCAATTACACCACCACCGACGTCACAGCACTTATAATCGGAATTGTAAGAAAATACAATCTTATATTGCGTTGCTTGAATTCCCCTTGTTAAGCCAAGGTTCATATGGTTTGGTTTTCCAAACTTACATGCTTATCGGCTTTTTTATACTGATTTTTTCCCCATATTTCTTGAAAATTGGAGAAATTAGTTTTGTAATCTTTGTCTTTTCACCAGTCATGGTTATCGCATTAATGTATTTCGAGATCATACATAGATTTCTCTGCAGTAAGTTCTAAGAGCCGTCCGGCCTTTGTTTGGTTAAAGTAGTAAATTAGTCAATTTTTGAAACAGGATCGCAGATCAACTTTAATGTCTTGCGATTATAATTGATACACAGAGAGAAATTAGAAAAACATTGCGTTGCACACTTGAACAAGACGGGCGTTGTTTTTATGGCTCTAAGCGTCTTAAGTCCTTGGGTGGCTGGCAGCGGCATGTCCCGTCAATACTGTTACTCAATGTACGTGACCTTCCAGGTTATGCCGTTATTATATAGGATTGAACCGTCATCATGGCATTTTGCTCGACACCTGTCAGGCATCCAGCATGAGCTCTGTTAACATTTTAACATTCAACCCTAGATTCCAGTGTTTTCCAAAATGAGTCAAATACCCTCTATGCTTCTAATTATTATTTTTTGCAAGAATGCATAGAAACTGATGGGAAAGCTTCTGTTGTGAGCTAGGAGGCAAGAGATCTTTCTGCGATGAGCTTTTACCTCAATCAACAAATCCATCGATCTAGCAGTCGTTTTTCCGTCTCTGCTGATGTAATGCGACGGTACCAGCTTTTTCAAGCGCAGTAAAACTGACGCTCCCCATGTCTGTATGAAAATGTTTCGCGCATTTTATGATTAACGTTAAAAAATATATATGCGTCTGTGAGGCCCAACTTCTTGAAAGGTTGAATGCTCTTTCATTGTAGTATAAAATGTTTTAAGAGGAAACAACGATGCTGTTTTTTGCTGTTTAGAAAGTTAAAGCCCGATACCCACTGCTCACTTTTTTTTCTAGTTCGTGCACGCAGCCTTGCTTTTGATATCCCAATATTAAATATTTAAGGTTTAAAGAAATATTAGCGCCTTTTACTTTGCGTATAAACCAAGAAGCAGCTATTTAAATAGTAGTCGTTGTTTGCGCTGTAAATCATTTATTTTCTATATATGATGCCATGCAAAGATAATCATATAATTGTATCAGTTTGAGATTTAGTTCGGAATATCAAGGCATTATATCATTGACGAGATGAGGCCAATACTTGGGTCTGTTTGGTCCGCCCGGACCATTGTCCTGTGTGGTAAGAGCCAGATCATTGTAATAACAGCACTTCAGTGCCCAGAACGTCGCTGGGCTGTCAGTGAGCGGACAGCGGGATGCTGGTGGCAGAGGGCAACCGCCAGTTTGGTCGATGACCGGCCGGGCTACGGCCACCTCATTACAGGAAGATACTTCAGAGAAGGAATTATCCCGAGGGCACTCAGCTCAAATGTCAAGCAAGATTTACGTGACCCACCTATGCATGACAAGTAGACTTTGTAGTAATGCCCCATCTAAATCGGCAAGACTCTGTGTCATGCTGAAAGAGCTCTCCATAATTGTACAGTGCATCCTAAATTATATCGAAACCCCTGTCATTTAAACAAGCTGTGTATGTGAAATCACACGTTAGATAGAGAAAATATTGCAATGGTGAATGCATTATGTTAGATTATCGTTAATGACTTGCGAATAACATAACTTCCAGTGTCGGTGTTGGCCTTTTTTTATGCTTATAAATGTGTCAAGTAAAAAAAAGAAGTTGAACAATCGATTCTACTTTAAAATTATAAATTGGCATTGTTACAAAGTCACTGACTCTAAAAATCTGTCATCGAAGGTAAATAAATTGCAATTTTTCTACGAGAAAGAATTTATCCAAAGTTTCTCATCTAAACGAAATCTTTATGTAAGTGACGAAATAGAAATGTTTAGACGAGAGTTAAAGGAAAAAAAAAAAAGACCACAGGCGTAGTATGGCATAAACAACTTGATTCATTCAATGTTTATCAACTATTAGTCTCCTGCATTTTTTTTTAATTTAGTTAATTGAATAGAGACCTTAAACTTTGTCAAAATCATCGATGTCTGGACTTAAATTTAGCATTGTCCATAAGATTGTGTATGAAGCGGACCCATAATGAAGCGTTTGTCCCGTGGGACATTCGAATAACCACAAACGCCACATGGGTGTAGACCTCCACTAGGAGGAGGCTTTGATTTATCGGCAGGATTAGCACTAGCACAAGCTATTCATTGGAACTGCTACCACTGCCATCAGGCGGTGAGGATGATGATGGATCAATATTTTAGTCTTTGTCTCTTCAACCATTCAGAATCAAGTCATTAGAGACTAATCTGTCTTCTCTTCTAACTCTCATCGATATCTATCTATAGATTATGTATGATGTTTTGTACGTGTATCTATCTACCTATCTACTAATTTATATATCATGTATGTATGTATGTACGTATGTATGTATGTATGTACCTATTTATCTATCTACTCACATTTTTTTTCCAAACTATCCGTTGCATATCAATCTGCTATTCAACATATATATTAACTCATATATATTTCTCTGTCATTTTGGTTCTAACACCAACTTGTCCTTTTCTTCTCCTCGTACTCTTCTCTCTCTCTCTCTCTCTCTCTCTCTCTCTCTCTCTCTCTCTCTCTCTCTCTCTCTCTCTCTCTCTCGCTAGTTTTCTTTTTTCTATTCACCCATCGACCTATTATCATCCATATCAACAAAAAAAGCTTTTCCATTTTGTCTTGGTAGGTTTATAATAAGATCTAGTAACATTGCGTGTCACAGATCTTACTATTTTTAACAAAAATCGCATAGTAGAAATACTTTGTCTTGATATGAATATTTTTTAAATTCTCCGTCAAAGATTATCAGTATTCTGTAGCGGCTCCAGATCAAAATTTTAAATCCGTCTGAATAAAACACAGAAAGTCATCAAAGTAAGGTTAACTTGATATCGTAGTACAAAACAGTATTAACTTGAATATTCGGGAGGTTTAAAAAAAACCAGAGAAAAGAAACACACTAGGTTTTGCTTTAGTTTGCCTTTGCTTTAGATATGAATTCGCCAATAAGACTTTTCTGAAAATCATTGGATGTAGAAAACTTCCTCTAAAACATGGAGGCATTTGTTTTTTGTTGTAATACTATCGACTTTATGGATTTCTCCGGACACTGCACCCAAAAAATAGGTATAGTAAATTGTAAAATCCAAATCTATTCACTGATTTTTTTAAAAACATTTAATGCCATGTAGTTTAAGATAACTACTCGACTAAGACTTCTCGCAAGGCAGTGAACTTTTATGAACTTATTCCGAAAATTCATTGGTTTCTGTGAAGTGTTTAAATGGACCTTAAAACAGATTGGGCAGTACAGAATTAGTCGATTTCTTTTATTTAAATTCTGAAAAGAATAAAACCAAATAAAACCGTGCGAATAATCGGATGTAGTAATACACACTCGTAGAAACACGGTGCAAATTTGTAAAAGTCGACTATGCAAGCTGCGTGACTTTCTTCTTTTTCTGATGTTGAACGAACCTTACTTTTCCTTCGACTTTGAAGACAATTGAAATGAAAGAAAAAAATAACAAAAAAAAAACCATCGCTCGGAAACCCTCAATATATCTCTTTTTTTCTCATGTGCATAGGAAATGATAGATTATCATACCATAAAACTGTTAATTTTTATGAGGTGCATACAAAAAGAGCAGTATGCTCAAAGACAAAAATGAAAAACAATGTTGAACATTTCGTTAATACCGAGAAGGTTTTTTTCAAGAAATGGATAAACTCACGATATGATCAGTTTGATAGTAAATTTATATCGAGACTTCAAAACCTATAGATCTCAATTAATCGAATTTTCCCCCCTACAAATTAAAACAATATGCTCTGCACCAAATGTGAAATTTAGTTATTGATGACGATGGACGAAAATATAATGAAAAAAAAATCCAAAACGAAAGAAAAACAAAAGATCTGTTAGGGGCAACAGATCTAAGTGCCATGAAATTTTCATTGCATTCAGCATTTTCCCTTTTCTTCCATTTTTTTTTAAGGTTTCAACGGATATCTTTACTGTGAGGTGTGAAGGCTCTTTGATTGGTCCCACTTTTAGCGGTTGACAGTATTTTCCCTGAATTGTGCAATAGTCTCTTAACTTTTTTTTATTATTTAAACCGACTACGGTTTAAGTGCTTTGCAGGACTGGTTCCATATGAAGAGGGCGCTTCTTTCTTTGACTTCCAGATCCTTGCTTAGCCAGCAGAATTTCAAGTGTTTTGAAATATTCTAGGGCTACAGACAAAGTCAAGTAACTGTTGGTTTTCACTTATTCTTCTCTATATCTCTCGATTGTTTAATGTCCCTTTACGACTCTTTTCGAGATGTTCCCGACTGGGATAACTTTTTTTTTAAATTCATAACAAAGACAATCTGTCCAATAGAAGAATTTCATTAACGTTTTTAACTTATCTTTGTTCGGCGGTGGTTGTAAATACGTGTCATGAAGAAAGAAGGCAACCTTCAGATTACGAAATACTCAATGTCTGTTCGATTTGGTTTCGAATCAATTTACGTTTTAGTTTATTAAATAATATGACTTGTAATTTCAGCTGGAATACGAATCTCTGATGACAAACGAACGATTTCAAGACCGCGATCATTTATCAGTGTCATATCAGTCTCCCAACTCTGTCATTTGCTTTAGATTATGAGAACGAACATTCAGAATTTGAGATTGGTTACATCTTGGTCGTGAGAAAAACATGGCCAGAAGTCTAACACCATTTAGGGGTGAAAGTTTTGCTACAGGTTAGAATGTTATCTCAAAGCCGATTTTTTGAACAACGAAGCTATAGTTTTGTCAATGTATTCCACATGGAGATACTTACTAACCGTATAGTGTAGGAATTTAAATAACCAGTAAGCCAATTTTTTAAGTCTATGCTTGCGATTGTTTGGTGAAATTTCATATGAACTGATCTATAGTTTTAAATTAATTTAGTTCATTTTACGTTACCGCTTTTTGCTATTCTTTGATATTGGATACAAGCATTTCATTTAATTCTCTACGGCGTTATAAAAAAGGGACTTTTTATCTGTATTTTGTATTATTTTCAGTTTAGTTCAAACCTAGGCCTCTCACTTTTGAGAAGTTCCGACATCAAGGACAGAGCGGCCATTACCGTGTCGTAAATAAAAGCAAATTATCTATGTCAAGAGGGGCTTTTGCTTGCTCATTACTTGTCGCCAAAGGAACCACCTCTGTTAGTTTGTGTCCTCAATAACTCTCCTACATTCCCACAATATGCCGTGTACCCGTAATTACGCGTGCCGTCATTAGCTCTGACCGATTTTTAGTTTGTCCTGCAAAATCTGCCGAGCAGTGTCAGCTGTAGCGACATTTTTAGCTGGTTCCAATAATGTCTGTATAACTGGGTTAACACAGTGACAATAGAAGAAATCTTGTCTTAGAACTACCGGTACAGATTTATAGGTTAATTTTAAAGTTTTTCGTTTCTTTAGTTTTGTTTTGATAAAACAAAATAAACTGTAAAAGTAATTACAGTGTCATTTTTTTCTTCTTCTCTATAATAAATTGAGTGAGCGATAAGCTAGAAATTTACTGTTGAAGTGAAAAATGTTAGCTAAACATCAGCACCGCTATAGTGGCCGAATTCATGTCTCTGCAGCTCTTCTGTTCCCGAGCCTCTGAAGCTCTTCTGTTCCCGAGTCTCTGAAGCTCTTCTGTTCCCGAGCCTCTGAAGCTCTTCTGTTCCCGAGCCTCTGAAGCTCTTCTGTTCCCGAGCCTCTGAAGCTCTTCTGTTCCCGAGCCTCTGAAGCTCTTCTGTTCCCGAGCCTCTGAAGCTCTTCTGTTCCCGAGCCTCTGAAGCTCTTCTGTTCCCGAGCCTCTGAAGCTCTTCTGTTCCCGAGCCTCTGAAGCTCTTCTGTTCCCGAGCCTCTGAAGCTCTTCTGTTCCCGAGCCTCTGAAGCTCTTCTGTTCCCGAGCCTCTGAAGCTCTTCTGTTCCCGAGCCTCTGCAGCTCTTCTGTTCCCGAGCCTCTGAAGCTCTTCTGTTCCCGAGTCTCTGAAGCTCTTCTGTTCCCGAGCCTCTGAAGCTCTTCTGTTCCCGAGTCTCTGCAGCTCTTCTGTTCCCGAGTCTCTGAAGCTCTTCTGTTCCCGAGTCTCTGAAGCTCTTCTGTTCCCGAGTCTCTGAAGCTCTTATGTTCCCGAGTCTCTGAAGCTCTTCTGTTCCCGAGCCTCTGCAGCTCTTCTGTTCCCGGGCCTCTGAAGCTCTTCTGTTCCCGGGCCTCTGAAGCTCTTCTGTTCCCGGGCCTCTGAAGCTCTTCTGTTCCCGGGCCTCTGCAGCTCTTCTGTTCCCGAGTCTCTGAAGCTCTTCTGTTCCGAGTCTCTGAAGCTCTTCTGTTCCCGAGCCTCTGAAGCTCTTCTGTTCCCGCGCCTCTGAAGCTCTTCTGTTCCCGAGCCTCTGAAGCTCTTCTGTTCCCGAGTCTCTGAAGCTCTTCTGTTCCGAGTCTCTGAAGCTCTTCTGTTCCCGAGTCTCTGAAGCTCTTCTGTTCCCGAGTCTCTGAAGCTCTTCTGTTCCCGAGCCTCTGAAGCTCTTCTGTTCCCGAGTCTCTGAAGCTCTTCTGTTCCCGAGCCTCTGCAGCTCTTCTGTCTCCGAGCCTCTGAAGCTCTTCTGTTCCCGAGCCTCTGAAGCTCTTCTGTTCCCGCGTCTCTGAAGCTCTTCTGTTCCCGAGTCTCTGAAGCTCTTCTGTTCCCGAGCCTCTGAAACAAGCGCAAGATTGCTCGACCCACGGTACTAACGCGAAGGTCCGAGCAATGAACCCCTTGATTCAGCTGAAAATTCCATTATTTGCTGAGCTATCGCGGGCACTGGGATAATTAGATAAACATAAATAGAGCGAGAATTCAGAGGTGAAGAGAGAGAGAGAGACAGACAGACAGACAGACAGACAGACAGACAGACAGATAGAGAGAAAGAGAGAGACAGGGATAGACAGACAGACAGGACACAGAGAGAGAAATAGAGAGACAGAGATGTTCAAAGATGAGAAATAGGAGGGAAAAAAACGGGAAGACAAATATAGTATGAGACAGTCATATAAACACATAAACACGAATACAGCGAGTCTTCAGAGAGAGAGAGAGATAGAGAGAGAGAGAGAGAGAGAGAGAGGAAAGGGGGGGGGGGGTGAAGAAATTCTTATATATATATATTTATATATATATATATATATATATATATATATATATATATATATATATAGTTAGATAGCTAGATAGATAGATAGGGAGAGGGAGAAGGAGAGAGAGACAAACAGACAGACAGACAGACAGAGAGTGAGAGGGAGAGAGAGAGAGAGAGATAGAGAGAGAGAGAGAGAGAGAGAGAGAGAGAGAGAGAGAGAGAGAGAGAGAGAGAGAGAGAGAGAGAGAGAGAGAGAGAGAGAGAGAGAGAGAGAGAGAGAGAGAGAGAGAGAGAGAGAGAGAGAGAGAGAGTCTTTTTTTAAGCTACAAAATATTCGACCTACGTCTACAGTGCAAAACGCTGGGAAAAGTTCACTGATCAGCCTTGAGCGTGGAATTTACAAATGGTTACCACAAACCCTACAATCAGAGAGATTGTAAGCTTCTCTTAAAGTATTAAAGTCAATGACGGGCTTGTTAGGTGAAGTTCCGATTCCACCACCAGACGCCCAGGCTACTGTTGTGTCGCCATATCCACAGGCCTTCCCTCAATCCGCCTGTTTAATGAGTCCGCCATTTTTTCCGTTTTGTTTTGTTTTTCAATTTAACATTGCAGAAATGTTACCTGGACTCATTTCATGTTTATGAAAACGTCTTGTATTTCAACATATTGATCGATAAACATCGCATTTAATGTAAGTATTTCTCTTGATTAGAAAAACAATAATAAATATGTAAAAATACTGTTGCAACTGGCGGGATTCAGTTAACTTATTCAGAAGTAAATAAAGGATTTGGCTTGCGCAATACAAAGCATTTATTTCAATATTCGATTGGATAATATCACCAAGGGAATAAGGTCCTTATACCGGACAGGGAAAAGTATGAAGAAAGACAAAGTGCTCATTTTTAAAATGAAAGGAAAAAATATTCGTCTTTGCTAATGGAATAGTTGAGTATTTGTCGAAAACGATTGACTAGATCAACCTTTTAAGTTCATCCAATATTTTCCTGCCTCATTCTATGCGCTCCAGCCGATAACTACACGCTTCGCCATCATGTTGTTGAACGACCTTATCTGGGAAATCAAAGTTAGATCTAAATTGTGGATCTTATCACAGATAAGAAATAACTGTAAAAATTTGAACTTGTCGATATAAATTCTTACAAAAATTACCGATACCATTGGCATCATTTTCTCTTTCAGTTGAAAAAGAACCAGATATTGAGGACTTGTGTTGAAATTTATCGTGAAATGCGACTGTGGAAGTGCTAGGTCCTACTGCTAGATTACTTTCACCGCGGGTGTCTAGTTATGTTGTTTCGGTGGTTTCTGGACTAGTAGAAAAGATAAATATTTAAGATATATGTACGAAAATGTCGCATCAGTGTTTTATCTCAATATATTAAAAACATCGATAATTCATGTGTAGTGTTCAATGTAATTATTTTTTTTTTTGTCTTTAAACCAAAATCTAAATTTAAAAAAGAAAAAGCGGTCTGCATGATCACAATGATTTGGGCTGTAAGAAATGTTGCAAATATACTTGTATGGTGATTAAAAATATGAAAAGGGTTTTTAAGAAATCCGTCACTCGAATTGCAGAAGATATGACCGGAAATTACTGTTGTCTGAAGAGGAAATGAAGGTTGTCTTGACTATGGACTATTTTTAAGTCCGCGTCCTTTGCTCCAACGCTCCAGTCCGACAAAGTTCGTTTCAAGTGTGGCCACTTTTAAGAAATTTTTGTTGTTGTTGAGGATTTTTCAGACAATGTTGAACGTAAATTCAAAGCAGACATTGTAGTTTTAGACTATAAAATGGATAGCAAAATAGTGTAGACAGACAAAAGTTGGATTTATTTGCGAGACAATTAACCACCCAAAAGAAATTAGAAAAGCGATAAATATAGGCTTGTTTTTTTACAGTCGATATAACTGTCTCAACCTCCTCCCCCCCCCCTCTCTCTCTCTCTCTCTCTCTCTCTCTCTCTCTCTCTCTCTGCTTCTCTCTCTCCCTCTCTCGCTTTCTAAAATGGACATTTAAGGTAATAAAGTATAAAATGAGTGGAATTAAAGATAAGCTGTATCTTTTTATTTGATGTTTTTTAACCAGTACATTTCTGTAATCCGACAAAGCACCATTTATGACGTTTGACGAATAAATGTAGCTGTCAAATGGCTTGTGAGAACAAGGCACACTATTCAGCAATTGACAAAGACATTAATCTTTATTTGCTGGTGATAGTAACCTATTAGAAAGTATTTTGTAAATTTGTAGTCATAAAATGTTTCAAATGTTTCCATTCTGAATGCAGGTACAGGGTTTGGGGTCGGGAAGTGCATAGTTTCCTTGTTCAATATATGAAACGGGAACATCTTGACATGTGTATCACGTTTAATTAGGATAACTAGAAACCGCTCAACATTTTGATGTTGGCAGGGTCTACCGAACGAACGCCAATGGCCATGTGATTTTGATTATACGAAAGACAACCATACGTCTAATGGTTGTTGCTAATGTGAACAAAATTTAAAAAGAAAATTATCAACGAAATAAAAAAAAAAAAGAAACTCCCCAATCTGTAGAATTAAAATGCCAAACTGTACTTCTCAAGGAATATTAAAATCCTTATCAATTAACTATGCTACAAGTGCAAAAACTGAATCCAACCAGATTTCTTTGTTTCAGCTTCATACTTTAGTTCTGTAATCCGTTCATGATTCCCTTATTACTTGTTTTTTGAAGTACAATATCAGTTAGGACATTCCGATCATGTGGTGTGCCGGTTCCACCGTCTGCCTCCACAATCCTCAGGGTTGAGGTTGACACAGCATCGGCCCAACGGAACCAACCCGGCGGAAGTACGTCGCCCACTAAAACTTCCTACCGGAAAAGAAGAGTATCAATTATTCAAGTCTTCCTGCTGTCCTTTGAGATTGATGAGTTTTACTCTGCTTTAAGTCCCCAGTGTTACCTTCAGCGGAATATCTCATTGTGGAGGGAACAGTCCTAGCTTTTTGGGCAGGACTTTTCTATCATTTCCCCTGCCCGCGTGATTTATCGATTTGTGTCCTTTTTATGAAGTAATATTTATGCTTCACAGTGTTCGCGTGTGAGCCCCAACAAATCAGATAGAAATACTCTGTGGGACACAATAGCACGCATAATTATCAAGGAAGCAAGAAGATAATACGGGTTTCCGGGTGGTGCACTTTTATGTTTGAAGTCAAATTGAAAGCGAGCATTCAAAATGATATAAAGTACATAATTCCGTAGTCCATCACGGGCTCTAATGGCTATAGGTCTGAAGGAGAAAAAAAACTAGTCTAGAGAATTAAAAAACTTTTTTTTGCTGTTGTTTAGAAATCGTATCTGCTGTATGATTCTTAATGAAAATGTTTTGTTACTTGTATTTTCTCAGCCTATCCGAAATACTAGAAACCACTTGGATATCAGGAGACAGTAATGTTACTGTGTGAATATTTTTCAAATATTATCATCCTGTTTGCAAGTTGAATTCAATCGCGAAACACACATTGAAAAAAAAAAAAGATTAAAATAAAAAGATCCGAGACGGCAAATCTTGAATTAGTTTTAGGTTTCTCTTAATTCTCCTGGTGAATTTACATTATTGATGTTATTTATTTTAACCCGCACGCAAGTTATGCCCTGGCCAGGGAATCAAATTCATTTAATACTCAAAAAATAGTCCCTACAATCAGTTTTACCTCCTAGAACAAGATTTATATCATACGTCAGGCGTGGTCTTTACGTCTTTTATATAATGCACCGGTGATTCGGAAATAATATTCCATAAATTGGGCAGGCCTCAAAGTTGATAAAATCCATAGCTGATCATGTCAATACGCTCTCTCGCCTTATCCAGGATGTGTCAGCTCGATCACCAAGTCGGTATTTTGGCTCGAGGTTTCGTTTTCAGATAAATATGTAGATCTATAACAGATTGATTTCCTATGCGGGAGAGGCTTAACATGTTTGATTTAGCTTGTCCTAGGAGTGTAGTCGGAGAAAATGTAATGAAAATCAAATATAAGACATCTCTCATGGCTGGTATTTTGTAATGCTTCGTCTGCGTTTCCTAAATTACTATTTTCTCTGTTTTTTACCCCTTCTTTTTTAAGAGCCTAGTTTTCTTTACTTTTTTACTTTTGTATGTAGACGGTTTTCTCTGAAAGACCACGCACTCTTTCACCTGCCTAGCAATAATTAGATATACTAACTCTTCTCGTAGCGGTAATTGTGAGCAGATGAACCCCATCCACACTCCGTAGGCGTTAAAAAAAAATGAGAATTTAAATTGATTCTTTAAAAGCGAAAAAAAAAAAAAAACGGTTCTAGGAATCTATTTCCTTTCCTGAGGTTTTAGCCTTATTAGAGCTAGCGTGCTTATCGAGAGCTGTGGAAAGTTGTGTGGCCAAAAATCCAAGACGTTACAGCGATTTCTTAGGTTGTAACGCTTGATGCAGCCTAGGTAACCTTGGGAAAATTAGAAAACACTAATTTAAATCCGAAACGAACGGGGATAGTCTTCAGTCCTGTATCATGTCACAGAGTGTCACAGAAAATATTGTCGTTCTTTACGTATTGACGGTTGTTTTAACAGGACGTTACACTTCTTTTTTTTTCTTTTTTTTTTTTTTAAATTATTGCGAAGCAAAGGGCAAACCACGCGTCTCAGACCGGCTTTATCTTGTGCAGACCTCTAGAAAAGTAGGGGGGGGGGGGGGAACAATGGAACAACTATCTAAGTTTCGGACAGATGATGATGATTGTTACTGGTTGGTTAACTTATATTGCCGATCACCTTCTTCATACCAGAGTCCTTTCATGTTTTGAGCGACTGTTAGTATGTAAAAATTGAAATAAAAATAATTTGGTACGAATGGGAAAAAAGCGCTCTTTTGTCTTGGCAATAAATTACTCTAAAGAGGTTTTCCTCTCGCAAATCTTAAACCTTGCTAGGTGGAAAGAATTAAATAAGATATCCTGGGGAATCAGCCCACGTGCTTTTGTGTTAGTGCTGAATTTTCCAGTCGACAATCTGTTTAAGATGAGCATTGGTTATGGGAAGACTGTTGTTTCATTCAGGTAAAAACTGTATGTTTAAGCAGTAAAAAAAGAATTATAAATCCTCATTTGGCACAGTACAATTAGATACATTAGCAAAAGACAGAAGATATCAACTGTATAGACTCGACTTGGAATAATCAGGCACCAGACTTGAATATTCATTTCCACTTAAGGCACGTTATAACATTTTAAAACCCAACCTATGCTCTCTCTCTGTCTCTGTCTCTCTCTCTCTCTCTCTCTCTCTCTCTCTCTCTCTCTCTCTCTCTCTCTCTCTCTCTCTCTCTCTCTCCCTCTTTCTCTCTCTCTGTCTCCTATTCTCTCTTCCCCCTTTTTTGTCTCTGTCGCTCTCATCAGATCTATTTCGAACTTCTTGCCCTTTCTGCTTTTTTTTTCACGTCTATTAAAGCTATCATGAGCAAGGGTTCCATCCACCACATTAACTTGTATAGCGTTTTCCAACTTTCCTGACGCACATCCCACGAGACTCACAGTCGGCATTCAAGTTTCAGGTTGACCCGCGGTTTGTACTTAGTTTTTTGTGCCGTGATTAATTTTTCTTGGTAACTATAAATTAAACATCAAGGGCTTTTTTTCATAGCCTTAAAGGATCTTTCAAAAATGTTGACTAATGAAGTTACAGAAAAAGGATTACTATAATATTATTTCAATTTCTCCTTTTGTCATATCTCATATCATAACAGGCCATTAAAAAAAACCTTTTGAAGTAATGTGTAAGGACGTAACGATGTTCTAGGAGAAAAGCTATACAGGTAATCTTTAAATTCAATACCCATTTGCAATACTAAAATCTGCGAAGAGTATGTTTGAGATACCAAAAATTAAACGCCTTAGATTTCTTAAAAGAATTAAAAATATATCTCTCGGAATGCATGTGTAATGTTTCTATGTTAAGCTTTCCGTATGCTATGTGATCTTACAAGCTTTATCCTATCACAATTTTTTGTCGTTTCCTTACAATCTTGTCTTCCTTTAACCCCTTTCCCCACATCCTCTCGCACACACATACACAATTAAAGTTTTTCTACACGCTGACATTAATTTCACGCTATGCTGAATTATTGCAGGTAACTCATATGAAGGCCGTTTGGGTTTCAAAATACTTTAATATTGTGTCATTGATTTTTAAATGCATGAAGTAACCTGATACTTTTCACAATAAGTTCATGTTTGATTATTTCTTGAAATATTAAAGTTCACTTCAGGAGCCAAGAAAAGATTCTTTATCAACATTTTATATTTTCTAATCTTGCGGTATTACAGATTTTGGCTTTTTACGATAAGGCGGTATCTTTATTCTTGATTCAGACATGAGGCGTTTGATTTGTTACGAAACTAAGTTTTAATTGAAATCCATTTCAGTTTAGATTTGACACCTTTGGTCATTGATGTCTGTCTTATGGTTCCAAGCGTTTCATATTTTCTCTTGCTAAACATCTCATAAGTCGCCCCTTTAGTTAGTGTTAAATATTATAAATAGATGTCTGTGGAGCCAAATTGACACCCATGCAAATTTTTGTTTTTAATTGATTTATCTACCAATTTTTCCTTTAAAAAAATCAAATAAATCAATGTTTTAACAGCGTAGACTTTATAGCGCCTGTTGTATTAGACACAGCTACAAATAGTCTTTTATATAAGCTAGATGGGAGGTAGCAATTTCTAACTGTGAAACTTATGCATGACGCTGGTAATGAATGGAGAAAACGTATTCATGGCGCCCCTTTTTTTCCTAATGTTCAAGACAATATAGAAATTTATTATAGCAAGTCCTTAGTGACAATATTGGCCTCATTTTTATTTAATCGAAAACTCTCCTAGTCTTTTATTGGCGTCGTCAGTCAATCAATGTCGCATTCTCGTTGCTGGTAGGGATCTTAATCAGTGGTTTCGCTGTAGATTATTATTTAAGAGACACCTTTTGTTCTCGACGCTCAGTTGAATTTTTTATTCTCACTACTGTATTTTGTCGTTGTAAACAATACAAAAGCAAATTAAAGACGATACTACGTGAAGAGCGGAGTTGTCTTTCTCCGTCACGATCATGTAGATTGTGTCGCATTTGGAACCAAGCATAGTCATTTTTCGAATGACCTTTGTCATTATACCGGTTTTAATTTTTCTGCGGAATTTTAGGAAGTCCCAATAATGAGAAAGCTCAAGGGAGTGAGAAAAATTTACCATGTTTTTCCTTATTTCTTTGCTTTTTTATCGAATATCTTATGTTACAGGTACCGACAATCGAAACGAGCTTGTTACTGTTTCAATGCCATTTTCAGATCAGTGCTAGAAACTACGTGTCTTAATTGGCTTTTCTAGCATATGGAGGCTCTTCCAGGAAATTAATTCTGACACCTTATCGTGCACAGCATCCTAAACAACGCATTCGTTTTGTTTATACTTTCGGTCCCTTCGGTTTCACCGTAATTTTGTATTTCAAAGATCGCGACACACTGGACCCAAGGAAACCATTAGAACTTCGCCCAGTGGTAATAATACATTATTGGCAACTCAAGTTAACCTCTTGCTTCTAGACGGATTTCAATCAACGTGAAATTCAGTTGCGGCTCACAAGAAACTTCATCTAGTACCGTTTCTATCGCGCTGCTTGTGTTCATTTCTCCATAACACGGGTGTATGTGCGGTCATAATAATGTACTTCTTCACTTCTTGAGAAGGCGACAGCCCTTTAAATGATGCATTCACAAAGAAAGTTATCAAAACCAACTATTCGTAGAAAGAGCCGATTTCGTTCCCTTCATTTCCTCACCAACTCGATCGTACTTGCTTCGGTTGCTAAGCGTTAACGTTCGTAGGATAGCAAATAGGCTTATTCCCGTGAGTAATGCTACAAGAAGCGGCCCTGGAATCAGGTTTTTGTATCAGAGTAAACATGTTCCTGTGATTTTCTCGCCCAGCGTGAAGGCAAGGATGGTTCGATATTTATAGCTAATAGCGCGTGATGTGGTCAAACTAGTCGTTTGCCCCTGGATGTATTCAGTCCCCGTTGTATAGAGTATCGATTTCCTCCGTTGCAGCACGAGTACAAAAAGCGACAGTGAAAATCTTTGTCGACCAATACGCTTTGTGCATTCACTTCGGTTCAAAACAGTGTTAGCATAATTCTCTCCCGCATCAAAAAGTTTAAAACTTGCTTTTTTCCACCCACCATTTTTTTTTTATTTTCACTGTCAAATTCCAATGCTTTTGAGACCCATGCGTCTTGTGGAAGTACTTCGACCTTTTTTTTAATTTATTTTTTGAATGGATTAATAATAAGTCTAGTTTTAGAAATATTTTCTTTGCTCTTCCTTACCCTTCCCCTTGAAAAACCCGGTCAAACAGCTCTACATTTTTTTTTCCGTTTTGTTTTTGTTTTTGTTTTTTTGGTGAAATTTTTGATCAAATGAATTTGCACGATGTTTGAAATATTTCGTTGAGATCTGTCTGTGAGAGTTGTAAAAAAGAGAAATAGAGAAAAAAAAAAAGAAAGACATATAACACAAAAGAAGCAAAATAATGCTGGACCAAACAATCTATCTCTTGCTCGCTCTCTCTCTCTCTCTCTCTCTCTCTCTCTCTCTCTCTCTCTCTCTCTCTCTCTCTCTCTCTCTCTCTCTCTCTCTCTCTCTCTCTCTCTCTTGTACAAAACCAAGAGATCTGTTTTAATTGAAATTCGCTCTCTTGGTCACATAACTTGATATGAAGAACTATTGTCCTAAAAATTATAACATTGAATGTATCAATAACAAACTCAGACAATCGGGTAACTAAAGAAAATTAATTGTAATAGTTACAAAAATGATTTACATGATCTACATTTCGGTTTTAGACTATAAAATTCTTATTTAGAAAAGGTTATTGATCCGTTTCGAGATAACATGTATTCTATACACACCGACCACTGGATGCTTTTGGAGGTTTTGTTTTTCAACTCTTACCTTACCCGACGCTTGTGTGGTAAGCAGAGTGAAAGGAACGAAAGAAAAAGTTAAATTAAGGCCCTGTAAAGTTAACGGAAATAACTTCTGAACATTTGCACGAAAAACATTGGGAAAGATCGTATTTTTACAGGTGTGCCTGCATTTATTTGCCGTTGATGTTGAAAAAATGTTGATGCAGTAATTAGAAAACGTAGCCATGTTAATGCTTTAATATGGTTTGTTTATTTGTTTGTTTGTTTTATATAATTGCATGGTATCCTAACTTTTGTCTCCCAGCGTGAAAATACAAATTAATCTTGTAAGATACACGTCACGTTCATGTCTCACACAACACTGAGCGTCAGCTCAACGAATGGTCTTCGCGCTTCTGTGAGTGAGAAGGAGGCCTGGAAAGGAAAATGGTACATAGAAGTATCGGTATTATCATCTTGTGAGGCATCCTAGTCTCCAATCTCACAAGTGACTCGGGGTCATACATGTATATGCTTTGGACTTTGATTGCAATCCAGTACTGTGTGGGGTGTTAAATTGTTATGAGAAGCTTTTGAGGTAATTTTCGGTTTCTAAACTTCGCTGTACTTTTTTATGACCTTACTCACAGTTGACAACAACCGACCAAGCATTTGTGCTCGTGCAGAAATCTTGTAACCACACACAGTGTTCACGTTTAAATCATGCCTCTTGCATAATAATTGTTTAATCACTCTTTACATAGAGGCCCCACCGAGACCCGAGATTCGCGAGTGGCAGTTTTCCCACGGATGGGTCTGACATTGCATATGCGGCATCAAACGATGTTCCTCCGTTAGATGTTTGACAATTTTTAACATTATGCTGCAGTTGGGTTGAAACTTTATTACTTAAAAATGCCCTAAGATAAGTTTATAATATGAACGCTTGTGGAAGTTTTGTTTCACTTTTACGATTAAACTCTCAAACTCTCAGAGAAGTTGCAACATGGCATCCCTATCACTGTCAACAAAATTTGCAAACGATTAATCTTCACGCAATGGAATTGAAACCCCTCCACCGATAGCTCAATGTCTTCGTCTGTACATTTCCTCGTGTAAATACTGGCGAGAAAAAGTTCAAAACATATGATACAATGAGATTATGTACCGCCTCCGTTTTCTCAGCTCTTACAACACGCCGACAGTATCGATTTCAATAATGGCAGCTCCGTGTCTCGCAACGATCAACTTCAATAAAAAAAGTTTGTCTATTGTAAATGGTTTAGCGTCATTCCGTTTCAATGAGAAAACTATAAGCTTATAATTTTATAGGAAAATATCTTGAACTTAATCTTATCTCACAAAAAAAAAAAAAGCATGCGACTTACGTGAGCTTTAATAACAACATGAATTAACCACCGATTATTTCGTCAGCGACATTCGTTTGCAGATAGAAAAGTTCAACGCATTCATCACGGTTTAATTTTTTTTTCCTGGCTAGGGGCTTGATGGTTATTTTTGTCAATTTGTTGTGAAAATAAAATGAAGAGATTTCAAGGAGATCACTTCTGCCTATCGTGACAGCTGACTGTTCTGAATAAAGAATCCATTGTATATCTACCTACATATAAAAATAGATTGTTCAACGTACACACACACACACACACATATATATATATATATATATATATATATATATATATATATATATATATATAAGCTATTAAAAAAACAAACATGAAAACGATCGAGCTCCCCCCACCCTGAAAATAAAAAGAAAGAAAGAAAAGAAAAGAACAGAAACGAAGAAATTAATAAATAAAAATTTTCTCAGATCGTAGTCATGTGTGAGGTCTCTGTTATTTACTACGGTAAAATGGTTATACATAACATTTTATTCTCCCCAAAAATAGGGAGGAGCGAACAAGAGAGAAAAAAAAGAGATACTATGCAGACACGCAAATTGATTTTACTTTAGACATCGTGCGAGAGTCTACTATAACTGTCTCTGGCCAAAGGATGTGCCTGTTTTGCCAACCAACCAATTGGCCTAGACATCTCCTGAGAACACTAGTCGAGCCGGTCCGCTCTATGTATTGTTAGTGTCTCCATAATCGTCAAAGTAACTAGGAAGGTCGCGTTTGTTGGTGAGGCTACCGCATGCCGCGACACAGCCCCATCAGTTCTGTTTATATTGAATCATTTCCTAATCGGATATCGCACGGGGATGCGTATAGTTGCATAATATTGGTAGATACTTGTCTGTCTTCCTTTTTCTTTATCTCTGTCTTTCATACGCTCTCTCTCTCTCTCTTTCTCTCTTTCTCTCTCTCTCTCTCTCTCTCTCTCTCTCTCTCTCTCTCTCTCTCTCTCTCTCTCTCTCCCCTCTCTCAATCTCTCTCTTTTTTCCTTTTCGGTCTCTTAAAACGTATGCCAAGGCACGAGGGGTGGTTTTCAGGAATCATCAAGCATTTAAAAATTAAGAATTAAAGATACTGCTAAAGACCAACCGGTCCGGTACTTTCAAACTCTCTAACGAAGGAATTGTTTGGTCCAAAGGGAAAGACAAACTGAAAATTTCAATGTTTTTCGAAAACCATTTATATTTTATCGTTCATCCTGTCCCTACACTGATTTTTGTCGTTTAGCGGAAATTTCTATATTCTCAAGTTGTTGAACCAAGGGGGAAAGTTTCGAATGTTTGAGATAAAAGTGTTGCTAGTTTAGTGCTATTTTTTTTTTTGTCAATAAAGAACCATAAATAGCATAACCTTTTACTCAGTTATAATAACACCATAGAGTTGTGATTTAAGTTCGGAAATCAAAGTTTATAAAGGAATTTCAAAGAGATAGCATTTTCTTTTCGGCTCACAAATGCATTAAGAATTTAATTTTTTTCTTTTACAGATCGAGATGTTTGATCAGCTTCTATTATATCATTTTTGCCCTATAACTGAATGTGTTTTAGTTAGCTTGTCCTATTTTCATTTATATGTCAGTGTTCAGCAGTGATAGGACTAGTTGAGAGGAAAGCAGCTAGTGATATGTCAGACCAAAAACTCTCTGTCTTCTCTCTATCTCACACTGTTCGCGGTTCTTGCTGAAAAGTTTTTGTGAAAGAACTTAAAATGTTCATAAGCTGAAGAAACAGCTCCGGGTTGTGTGAGAGCGAAGTGCATCGAGCACAGCCGGCGGGCAGCAATAACATTAAGGCAAACGAGCTTGCTTCCGCGGCGAGTCGTCTCTAGACAAACAAACGATTAGATTAGATTATCAGAGAGTAGAATTGAAGCCTTCCTCCGCCCTGAGGAAAGCTGAAGAAATGAGGGAAGCAGCGTTATCAGTATTAGATGTCTAGTGAAACAACAGAACAGTGGGAAAACCTTGTTCTTAGATGATTAATGCGAATCGAATTGAAATCACCAGCAATATTAAAGAAGGAAAACTCGATAGAGTATTCTTTAAAATTGTTTGAAGCATTCTTTGCTCTCCTCATTTTAATATTATGATAACCTATCATTCGGACACTTTCTTGAAGTAAGTGATGAAAATGAAGTAATGAAATTACTCTTCTTTGCGCCGATGATCGTATTGGCTTGGTATGTTTAAAGTTAGATAAACGAGGCCTTGAAAGGCTCAAGTGGTCATGGGAATTGTCTTGTCATTTGTCGAATTTTTACGAAACCCTCAATACGCACAACCATGGTAGCCCTTTTTGTGTAGTTGTAAGAATCTCTCTTTCATCGTCAATGGCACCGTAGTTGAACTGACTTCATTTTATCAATCAAACTAGTGTATGATCCTTCTCTTTTATTTATCAGCGTCATCTTTACTTAAATATGACCTCAGTGAAAACACAATGTAAAAAGTACCTGTATGTAAAACTTTGTCACCAGCAGCGCCAATTTCTCAATCGTTGAAATTACAATATTTGTTTTTTTAACTTGCACTTGACTTGATCTCAATCTACTTCTTCCGCTGTAAACTTGTAGTTTGTTATGTTTTACGCATTGCTCAATATGAAAATGAAAGGAAATGTATTGAATGTTAAATGTCTTCAAACAACAGGAGATTACACTAAGATTTTCACCCCTAACAATAGAAAAAACGGGTTAAAAAATAATTGCTTTGAAACATTGAAACAAAGTCAACTTATATGTCCCGTTTGATCTAAAGTCTCTTTTCTATGTGCTTCAATTTTTTATATATAATTTTCTACATATGCCAAACAAATATTTTTCATGGAATTAAAAAAAATTATTGAGAGTACCCTAGATGACCTTTCAAATCTTTAAAGAATGTAATGTTCCGCCAAACGTGGTGGTAAACTTTTAGTATGTCATAATTGTCATATTTTAGAGATAGTTGTGAAACTAAATCAACGTTGGATGGTTGGAAAGCAATTAGTTGCAGGTTAGGACCTTTATCCATGTCTTTGTTGGACTACCAGTCACGATTAAGATTGATGTATTTGTTTTTCGTCCAAGACATTCAACTTTAGTTTCCAAAGAAAAGTAAAGAGTTTATATATTACAAACGAACCATTTTTTTAAAGCAACTGACAACGAAAATCGCCCCACGGTTAACTCAACATTGTGATCTTAAACTAATTTACGCGCAACAGTGGTTCAAAAAAAAAAAAACCGAAAAGAATCAAAGAAATATCAACATGCGAAACTAATTTTTCCACCGCCTTTTTTTACTATTCAAGAAGAATTCAATCAATGTAGGTTGTCATATTGCAGATTTACTTTTTTAAATTGTCTGAGATAATTGCTTTCAATACTAACCTCTCTCACTCCTACGCCCGACTCTTGACCTTCACGCCTTTGGGCTTTCATGTAGTTGCTCAATTTCTCGAATCCATAATTATACTTGCGTACATGGATACCGTTACAAGTTTGCTTTCGACATATACTCTGGCTGGAAACCTTCATCTTGTGTGTTTTCGATTAAAGGAAACTAAGCTGGCTTTCATAGCCTACCTCCAACAGGCGTGAAAAATATACAATCTGAGACAAATTTAATAAAAGCAATAAATCCAAAATGCGAGCTCGTGTTGACTCTGATTATAAAACCCATTAAAATTTTTGTGTGTTCTACATTTCTGTGAATTTGCAAAAAAATTCAAGGCTTTAGATACTCATCTTTAAACAGAAAGGTGTGTCAGTGAAATGGAACTTTTTTTTCCAGGACCGCAAATTAAGCTTTTAGAGGCCGAGAAATATTTATAGAACTAGCACTAGAAGAAATATTATGGCTAGCAGTAGTAATAGCAACAGCAGCAGCAATGGTAGTAGTAGTAGTAGTAGTAGTAGTAGTAGTAGTAGTAGTAGTAGTAGTAGTAGTAGTAGTAGTAGTAGTAGTAGTAGTAGTAGTAGAAGAAGAAGAAGTAGTAGTAGTAGTAGTAGTAGTAGTAGTAGTAGTAGTAGTAGTAGTAGTAGTAGTAGTAGTAGTAGTAGTAGTAGTAGTAGTAGTAGTAGTAGTAGTAGTAGTAGTAGTAGTAGTAGTAGTAGTAGTAGTAGTAGTAGTGGTAGCAGTAGTGGTAGTTGTAACTATGATGATGTTGATGATGCAGCAACACTAGCACAGGAAAAGGACGCTTAAATATGAGTGATTCAAATGTAACAGCGTGGACGACATACTTTACGATATTCAAAAATCCTAATAAAAAGTAAAAACATGACGAATGCGCAATACTGAATTGTGGTCTTGCGTATGAAGGAGAATTGACATTACTTTAAGAACAGAAGAGTTCCTGATTTGCGAAAAGTATGAATTGCATCCCATTTGTCTTCCTTAGGGATTCCGCAATGCTCGGTTAATCAAGCTATCAACGAAAGAGACAAAAAAAAAAAAAAAAAAAAAAACCCTGGTTAAAATATTTAGCTGACTAGTTGTGCACTGAGAAGAGAACAAAATCTCTATTTACGAACGACACAAAGAACGTAAAAGACATGAACGCTCAATACCTTTACAATCAGTAGGCTTGGTTTGGCTTCAACAAGATCTAAGTTAAGATTAAAACATGAGAGTGCTGTGGGCGTTTGGTTGGCAAAATATTGGATGGGCAATGAAGCATACTCGCAGTGAAAGTCCCTGTTTGATCCTCCACAATATTGGATGCTCGTGATCCATATTCTGAGTGGGCCCAACAAGGTTTTCAGCTATCAAACACAGCCGTCTAAATGATGGTGTAATAATGAGCTACCCATAAAATCGCTAACCTACTAGAAAGAATCTGGTGTCGCTGGGTGCTCTTGTCTGGTTTACTAGAACATTGTAATGCTGATGGAGAGCCACTTGAAAAATTATGTAACGGGCATTCAATTCGAAGGGTAGCATTACTCGAAAAATTTGAATTAAAAATTGTTGGTAAATTATAAAGTTTCATACATTTTTTTTAATTGGACGAGAGCAGTTTTACGAAACAGATTAATTCTATTATTTGTGGTTATTGCAGTTTCAATTACCTCCTGTGTTGTGTGCCATTCTAAAACTGGTTCTAATCAAGGCCACTTCCAATAAATAGACCAGCAGAATGCGGGCGACAAAGTCATGAAAATGGTCTTTAAAAGTATCTCGAGTAGATGGCGAAAAAGAACTGCAGGCTAAAATCACATAGGGTAGATAAAATAAATTAAACATTAACTTTTACAATATCGTCCTATCTAAACAAATATATAATGCTAACAATGACCCATTTCCACGTGTATTCGATTTAACTTTAACAGCTACCACACATTCTGTACGCGACCTCAATGTTGCGTGCTTTGCCGACAGTATATTTAAAATGGATCGTTTTATACAATGCTAACTTCCTTCTGTGCCTCGCCAGCATTCAGCATCTCTGAATAAAGAGATGAGAAGCTGCCAGTAATGGATTTTTTTTTTTAGTCTAACAAGAACGAATCCTGAAGAAACTATGTCGATGTGAACTGTTAATATCCATCAGAGATTCTCTCTGTTTAATGGACAGAAGAGGAGCATCGATCGCAGTTTCAGTTTTTTCTTTTATTATTATTTTCTTTTAGCCTTGCTTTAGTGGTCATGTTTCTTTAATAATCTTTTAGACTGACAAAGTTGTTTTAACATTCAAGCCAAGAAATTAAAATGAAAAAGAAAAAAAAGGCTAGAGGTTTCACAGTCCATATATACATACCTATATGTGTGTACGTATATACTCACGCACACACACACATATATACATATATAGATCTTTCCATTTTGAAAATTAAGTTTTAAAGTAAACTAAATTTCGTGATTTTAAGAACGTGGATTGTTTTGTCATTATTAAAATTTTCTTTTCATTTCACTGTCTGGCAAGAAAAGTGGCGGTCTTATTGACACTCGTTTTAGATTGTGCTCCAGAGATAAAGGGTCACACGACAGGGATATATGAGTAAACAAATCTTTGATCTGTAGGTCTGAAGTGTGGCTTTACTTTTATTTTATACGCTGGCGTGTTTTTTCAGATGTAAAGTCCTTAGCAAGTACATAATCAGAAATGAAAAAGCATTAAATAAAAGTGATAATTTGTCTCACATATATTTTTACACAAGAAAAACAAAAAAAAAAACAACCGAAAGGTAGTTTTCTTCTCCATTGGATTGCGTGTTAGTAAAACCTGTAGGTAAATCTAACCGGTTTTTTTTATAATTGCAGGGCGTGCCAGTACATAGGAACTTCTTATCAGTGGCACTATTTTAAACTTTTAAAAAAAGTTAAAACTTAATCTCTTGTCGGCGAAATTGAGAGACACATGAAGAAATATAGAAAATGATTTTAGTTCATAACAGTCTATGTTAATTGATAGATTTAGTTTTAGTATAACTCACTTTTTTATTTGGCAATTTTTTAAGCCCACACCAGTTTCACAATGATCTCATGCCTTAGCTTTCATATATCATCTGCCAACTTCAAAATCTTAATCTCGGAGTAAAGTTTAGTGATTTTTCTTAGTTTTTTTACGGTTCTTAAAAAAAGGGGAAGAGTGCATGGGGAAGGGGAAACATATTATAAAGCATGTTGAAATATTTTTCTATTTTTACGTATATAGAAAAATGCGACAGATGGCATTGGGCCCTCTATGACCGATGCCTTTAATTGAGATAACATATCTGCCTAGAATCATTTTTGAATGTTTGAGGCAATTATTAGCTCTCCTAGTAGCCTTATCACAATCTCGTATTTACATTTTATGATGTATGAATTTGGCTAATATATGTACATGGAAAAAAAAAAGATTAATTTTGCTATGATTGAATTTACATCGTCCGATGGGGGCTTTTGAAAATTTTTCTTACAATTTACTGACGTTCTGTAGGGTCAATTCTGTGTTCTTTTCAGCTTTCAAGTCGTAACCACCTTGGTATATTGTGCTCCTCATATTAGAGCTCTTGTCTGTAGATATTATGTTGTAGACAATATTTTATCGTTAACATACACACACATACACCCTTTATGTATGCATCTATTTTTTCAGAGAGCTGCATTTTTTTCTGATGTCGTTTTCTTAAAAACTGCCATTTACTCTTTTTCATCTTTTTGTCGCTAAATTTCAATCCTGATAAAGCTAGAAAAAGTACAGAAAATGAGATTGCATTTCAAAGCTTCAGCTTTCTCCAAACTAAGACTCTCGGAAAAATCAATTTCTTTTGCATTAATGACAAAAGCAAGACGCGTTCTGAATAACCTTACTTTGTCTTCTTTAACATTCGCAGTGGAAAATGGTTTCTTCTTGTAACATCACTTAATTTTGTATCCAATACTCTCGCAGTCACACTTCGAAGCTGATGTGTTTCTGCCATTTTAAAATAATCACAAAAATCGGTTTTGGATCTTTTGAGAAGCCATTTATTTTTTTAAAACCTGGAATCAGATAGAATCATGTTGGCCTACAATGGTGATTGATTCAGTGTACCGAGGTGGTAGAATTACATAACAATATAAAATATCACTCAGCCAACATCTTTATTAACTTTTTTTGTGGTTACGAAGACAACATCCGCCAAATAAATCCATTATTTGATTTATATTCAACCCTCAAATAGCCATATCTAATTCTCAAACACTACTTAAGGTTTAGGTTTTACTTAGCACACCCATCAAGTTGTTATAGCGGTGGTAACTTTTCTGATTCTTTTGCGTCAATTTTGTTCCCTTCTATCGTTGTAGATTGAATCTTGTTTTTGAGCTTGGTATGAAGCTGGCAGTTTTGAAAACAGACTTAGGTTGGTATCATAGTAGTTCTGTGATGTCGTAGAGCAGTCTGACGCCATGATATGGGTTGAGAGAGAATCATTTGAAAAAAAAAAAAAACTAGAAAGAAAATGGAGAAAAGAAATATGTCCATTTTAATCGCGAAGCAGAAAGTATGAAAGTTGGAATCTGCCGGAGATGGTACAAAATAATATTTGTGCTTCAAATGTTTCCAACTTGTTCATTTCACCTTCCATTTCTCTCTTTTTGAAACTTGGAAACTATTTCCAATGCGTAGAAAAAATATGGGATTTATTCGTTCTTTTAAAAAATATTTGATTCCTAATCAAAGAATCGAAACATGGCACTGAAGTCTTTAACAGTGATCATTTGACCCGTGACAAGAATTCACCGCAAAATTGGGAGCTGATGTTAAAAATTTGAACACCGCCAGCCCCCTTTGACCACGACCAACTAAAATAAAATCTATAGGCAAGGGGTATGAACGCTTAATAAAAGGTCCTTTCGGCTCTCACGACGGACGGTTTAACATTGGACCAACGACGCGATGTGTACATCAGTGCACGCACACACACCACAAACAAAAACAAATTAAAAAAAGAAAAACACCTGCGATCCGTCTTTCTGTGTTGGTTTTATATTACTTACATATTTTAAAAAATCTACAGCGAATATTTCCTTTTCCTAAGTCCCACGTGTTATTGAAAGAGATGTGTTTAGCGTCGTCAGGCTAAGTTCGTCAAAAACGGCTTGCCGTTAACATTTTCTTTTTTAAATATAAAGGAAGGAAATTAAAACCGTCTCATTTTAGCCATGATTTTTTTTTTTATTGTAACCTCGAAAAGACTAAGTCAGGTAGTAGATCTAGAGCCAAGGAACACAACCGTTGGCTAAAGTTCTCGAACCGAAACTCCAGCCCAAAAAGTGCAAGGCGAACTGGCTGCGACTCAGTGTTGAAACCATACCTCACGGCAGTTGGCGAAGATTAATCGGTGTGCGTTATTACAGCATAATTTTGTTCGCTTTATTGAATGTGCAAAACTGTGCCAAACACACTCTTTGATCTTATTTTAACGCTTAACTCTTTAACTCTCTGGGGGGTTTTTGGGTTGTTTTTTTTTTTGTTGTTGTTGTTTTTTTGTTTTTTTTTGTATTGAGGAGGATGCAGCTCTATCGCGGCTTTTTCTTATCTTATCAATTACTGATGAACCCAAATTGACGCACTCCATGTTCGGAGTAAGAGGATAATTATAATATTACATGCTCATCTGTCGCTTCTTTCACAGCAACGCTCGCAATTCCTGGAAAGAGAGATCGTTATCGGGTCAAACCCTTGTATTAAATAGAGTGCTATCTTTGTATTTTATTGCTGCAGTGTAAGTTAAGCAATGCCATCTTGTCTGAAGTATGCGTTTTGTAACTGACATTTTGCGAGAGAGGGGAAAAAAAAGCTTTAGTAAATGTCAACTATTGGAATGAAGTTGGAAAAATCACACTTTGACTGCAAACAGGGAACAGTAAATCACCCCCTGTTCGATCTGATGTGCCCTTTCATTATATCTGCACCGAAAGAACCGGGCCAAAGTGTTTCCTTCAAATATCAAATGTAGAAACACTGACTTATTCAACAGTACCCTTCTCACGTTTAATGGTATTGTACAGACTTGCGTCTTTCACAGAAGCAAATGACTTACGCTGCTCTTCAGTTTTTATTTTCTGCTATTGAACCCTTTATTGTTACATTTCAAGATAATAGAAAGTTCATGGCGAGTTCCACAAAGCATCTTTATTCAAACTCTCTCTCTCTCTCTCTCTCTCTCTCTCTCTCTCTCTCTCTCTCTCTCTCTCTCTCTCTCTCTCTCTCTCTCTCTCTCTCTCTCTCTCTCTCTCTCTCTCTCTCTCTCTCTCTCTCTCTCTCTCTCCCCCTCCCCCCCGTGTTTTTAGAATTTCCTACCGACACAGACGTCAATATTACAAACAATGCATGCCATCGTTTTCAACATATGTACATATATATATATATATATATATATATATATATATATATATATACATACATACATACATACATACATACATACATACATACATACATACATACATACATACATACATACACACACACACATATAGCTTTTTTTTTAATTCCTGTCACACTTTTTAAAACGCATATCGCTAAGTAATGTATGCACATAGTGTCAAACCTACTTTATCCCTTGCGTGAGTTCACATTCCTTTTTTTTCATGCTAAATCTCTCTCTCTCTCTCTCTCTCTCTCTCTCTCTCTCTCTCTCTCTCTCTCTCTCTCCCTCTCTCTCTCTCTCTATCTATCTATCTATCTATCTATCTATCTTTCTATCTATCGCTCTATCTATCTATCTGTCTATATATATTTTTTTCAAGCCCATAATTATATTGTTAAAGTTGTCTTCGTTGAAAGAAAATATAATTTTAGTGCATAAAAGCATACTTTATTAAGTTCGTGCATTGTGGGGAAATCTCTCACGAAAAAATATTACAGACTACTGGGTTTTAAAATTTCTAAGATTTCAAAGTTAAATTTACAGTTATTTTATTTACAAATTTGTTTTGGTCTGCACAACAATCTAGTACACCATAAAACTTTTAGCATTCGCCTTCAGCTTGAATCTAAGTTTCCTAGCATTTGAATTTCTTTTTAATTTAATTGTCCCTGTTTCGAGGAAATTATTCTTCTCCTCTCCCTCTCTCCCTCTCTATCTCTCTCTTTCTATCTATTTATCTCTCTCTCTCTCTCTCTCTCTCTCTATCTCGTTTCTTTTTTTTTTTACTCTAGCTCTCTCCCCGTCTATCTGCCTCTGTCTCTTTCGCTTTATCTGTATCTATCTTGTAAGCTCCCTATAATGCTAAATTCATGCGCCTAGACTTTTATTCTTCTCTTCATCTATTGTTATAGCTTTAAAATAAAAAAAAAAAAACCCAGGCAACTAATGAGCAGATAGATTGTTCCCCCGAGCACACCCACCTGAGCCAGGCTGCGTGTGGGAGGCAGGTAGGAAGAACACATGAACCCACCAGTGGTCTTCATCATGCGTAACCTATCTTTTAGCAGTTTCCTTAGGTTTAACTTTAACAGCAGGAGATAATTTATGGTTTCACTAGTTGCATCGCTAAGTGGGCATGGTGAATCCTCTTTCTTTACTGTATTCATCTCTTAATGATTTTTCATTGTCCCATGAATAATATAAACGCCATCTAAAATTTACCTTGCATATAGTTGAAACTCGTTGCCTTAGTTTTTAATTAGGTATGCGTGTTTCTTTTGATCGAGTTATGCAAAAGTGTAGGTAGTTTCGCCTTTTCATTTACATTCGCACTTTACATACATGAGCGAGTATTATCTTACCAAGCGATTTCCTTGTTATGTGTAGTCTCCGTCAAGTTTTAAAGCAAAATATTGTAGTACCGACTTTGAAAGAAAAATGGATTCGAAAAAGCTTAATAAAAATGTTATCTTTACATTGGGCAAAAGTCGATTAATGATTTCGTCTTTATACAGCATATTTTAACCCTCCCCCCCCAAAAAAAAAAAAAAAAAAAAAAAAATGATACTATGAGTCAAAGGAAGTTGAGTATTATTCCGCTAGTACACATCGTATAACACGGCGATTTTAAAAGCTCATCCTTGAGGCTTATCTCCAGTAAAGGGACAACGTGGTAGTTAATGCTTTAAATAAATTTAGTTTTGCTTCTTTATATCGAAACACGCATTATAACAACGTGTTATGTCCCTGTGTGGATTATTTATCGCTAGTGTACACAACTTTGACTACTGTACCTGTCGAACAGATGGGGCTGGATAGCTTTATCAATCACTTTTTTCGTCCATAAATCAAGAACAACCCATTTTCATTTACAGAGTTCCTATATTTATGTAGGAACTCTGTAAATGAAAATGGGTTGTTGAAAGAATATTTCAGCCATTTTTTTTTATTCTTGTAACTGTAATGAGTGTAAAGGGCGATATGTTAATAACGTTTCAAAATATTGCTTCATTTCTTAAGGAAACAATGCAGATAGCTTTTGAAAACAACCCGCTCTCTAAAACTTGATAACAGATCATTTGTGTAATATGTGGAGGCCATTTTCTTTTGTTTTGATTCTAAAATTAAGAATGAGTGAAATAGTTATTAAAAAAAGCGTAAAAAATCTTAGGCTGACGAGCAATAATCATACTTACGAAGGTCTCAAGCATGAGCAATGTGGACATTATGAGAAATCTTGTTTAGCTCTTGTGAGAACAAATTGACCGTAGAGTGAAGACACGACAAAGTGCAAGCCTTCCATGTCGACTGGTGGTTATTGTCTAACTTTGTGTGTGCCTGGAAGTGATCCAGAGGCAGATCTATTATGATGCAAGTAGCTGAGCTTTTGTTAGGTGAACAAGACTGCATACCTCCGTGCTCAAACGCTCTTGCTCCTCGTAAAACTTTGTAGCTATTTCTGTAACGATTTCAACGTTTTTTTTAAATATGTTACTGATGAAAGAATAGAGAAGAAGCTCTGACCAATTACGAGCCTAATATATATATTTTATTGTTGCTATTTATGTCGAACTACTGGAGTGCGCATGAGATGTTTGAGATAATTCAATGTGATGGCCCTACAGGTGCAATATCGTGCATGTGGTTCATGCTTAATATCGTTGCGGTCTCCTACATGACCTTGGTTTTTGTCATAGCCCGAAAAAAAAAAAAAAAGAAAAGAAAAAAAGAAAAAAATGCGCTTCTATCGGGTTTTCTTTTGATAAGTTTATACACGATGTTCCTCTATTTTTGTGGCTTCACGGGCAATCATTGGTGCTCAAGAATTTGATTAAAGCATTTAGCAGTGATGTTAAGAGGTGTTCGGGAAGTCAAACGGATCATTTGTATAGGTAAGAAAGAAAGTGTGTATACTTCTCTTTCTTTCATTCTGCTTTGGTCCACATTTTTCTGCCACATTTTTATTTCATTACTTATTATCCTGCTCATTTATTATTTTCCATAAATGTTATATCTTAGTGTTTTTACTCGATTCTTTTATTGGATTATAGGTTAAATGTATCGTTGTTTTTCATATTATTAATTTTTTTTTCTTTTTTGTGTGAAATGCATATGGATTTTTAAATTTTACTTTATTTTGTGTCGCATAAAAGCGAAGGTTAAGCATTATATATTATAAATGTATATTTTAAAAAAAAATTAGACCTACATCAATTTTTATCTCTCCCTTTTTTCATGATTTTTTGTGTCTGTTTCATTTAAATGACATGAACTCTGAGAGAGAGAGAGAGAGAGAGAGAGAGAGAGAGAGAGAGAGAGAGAGAAAGAGAGAGACAGTGAGAGAGTCAGAGAGAGAGAGACACAGTGAGAGAGACAGAGAGAGAGAAAGAGAGAAAGAGAGAGAGAGATGCAGGAAAAACGACAAATACAGAGCAAGAACGAATATGACAGCGATTTGCGAATAACTAACAAAAGGCTCTTTTTTTTTTTCAATCAGAATTGTAAGACAAATTGGCGTGGAATTTAAACTCGATTTTGTATGGGAGGAGAGGGAGGGGGCGTGTTAGATTGAGGGAATCAAGGAATCCTGATCATGTAGCAAAAGCAAATAATAGATTTTAAAAAAAATTTGTTTTCACTTTTCTTATCTTAAATCTTTCATAATTTGTCTTCCTAGTTACTAAAAAGTATCTTGAGAGTTCATTGATTTTCATCGAGAATACTTCAACCGCTAGAAGAGCAGAGGAACCAGATAGCAAAAAGCCGTAAATAAGGGGTTTTCACGTTGATCACAGAGCATAGAAATCAAGAGTTTTTGGGATGGTACTTCAAAAGACGACTCCCAGACACTGAAGAATTACCAGATCGGTACGCTTAGCGCAAAAGATTGGATCTATTTATTTCTTAACAAGAATGGTCATCATGAAGGAGGCGGGATGTACCGCCGTCACATCAGAAGAACCGAAATTTTAATAACCTTTCTTTCATGACTATTTTTGATATTAGCACTAATAGATAATATAAATTTCTAATCTACGCCTTTTCTCAACCAACCTCTTTTTTCATGTGTTCTTGCAGTGCTAGTGCAACTTAGTTGTATCAGTTTTGATGTCACTTTAATGTTGTTATTGGTAAGACCTACATCAGCTTTTTTTTTTATTTTAATTAATGTGTGAAAGAGGTTTCTTTCCAATTTGAGTTGCCTGGTCCACAATTAATGAGGTAACGAAATCAAACAAATAGTTTTACTAACAAAATATTGATTTAAAATAAAAGAGAAATATGAAACTAAATAATCTGAAAAAAAAAGCAAAATAAAACAATAAATTCTTTTGGCTTTGTATGGGCAAACATGCTAAATGTTCCAGAGAATCTACAGAAAGTTTCATTTACTTTGGCGACCAACGCCAGCTGGCCGTTCACCACTTTGATGAATAATTGAAAGCTTTTTTTCTCTGCCCAACAAAAACTCGTATACAGAATGTTTTGATTGGTGGCAAAGTGCTGCAGAGCGCACCAACCGTTCTGGAGTAGGCACTGGATGTTCTGAGAAGCATTTGAGCATATTGTGCTCTCTCTCTCTCTCTCTCTCTCTCTCTCTCTCTCTCTCTCTCTCTCTCTCTCTTTCTTTCTCTCTCCCTCTCTCTCTCTTTCCTCTCTCTCTCTCTCTCTGTCTATTGTTTTGAGGAAGCCACATTCAGATCTAGTTATTTACGTAGAGGACATTTTTTTTATCATCTGTGCCTAAAGTTTAATTTTCATTGATATTTAATTAATGTGCTTGATAGGTGTTCGATTTCAATCGTCACTTTTTTTTTTTTTACCTTTTTTGTACCATGAAGCATTCCATACTTTTTCAATTTATAAATGAGTTAAATCTTAGATTGGTTTATAACATCGCACGTTTTGGGGAAGTATTTTGTCTCCAAGTTTATAACCTAGTCTAGTAGGTGGAACCTTCTCAGTAACTTCTCGATTAAAAATTTACATTTATTTTGTATTTGCACATCCTTGCTGCCTCAGTTTCTTTGCTTGGCAATATCACAAAGATAGCAATCACATTTAACCTGCCAAAGATTTTGGCAATAAATTTTTATGTCTGTGTTAATGTGTGTAGGTCTGCAAAATCGAAAGCATTATTATGTCTAGTTATAAGATTCCTTCCCCCATAAAATTCGTGGAACAAGTATCTCATCTTTTATAGAGGAAACTTGGTTTATTCATTGTGTGAGATCATAGTTTGAATAATTGTTTGAGGTATGAAACTAAAGATGTTGATGTTGATTTCTTCTATTTATTCAAGCTCAGTTAGTTATGCTCGTTCAAATATATACTTTTTACGATGAAAACATTAAAGTTTGATGTAGATTTCTCTTTTCTTATCCTATAGACTAGCTAATTGATTTTCAATGACGAATTACTGAACAGTTCTCGTCTTTAGAAATATTTGAGGACAATCAAGTTCATTGACAGCGCATAAAACTCGCGATTGAAATTGACATACAGTATATTTACATCTGTTGCTTTCGAAATTTACATTACACCTTTGGAACAGTGAAAAAGAAAATTCTTGCAAACAATGATCGATCGATAAATCTATTGATTGTATGAATGTGAACTGCGTGACGAATCAATCGACTACTCACAATATAATTCGCCATTGCAGGCCGGTGGTCAAGCGTACCATCAGTCCAGCAGCATACGTTCTGTGAATCCGATACTTGGTGGACGACCATTCTTCACTCTTCTCACAACAGTTTTGTAAGTTTTAACTGTTCTGGAACACTTGAAAGCGACTGGCAACAAAGAGCTGTTCTCACACTTGTTGCACTCCATTCATGCTTCTGATTGGATGTTCATTGTTCCATAGTTTTGCTGCGATGCGAAGAAAAAGCATTTTTGTTGTTCTGATTCATGATGGTCTCTCTAATGTACTGCTGCAAGTGAAACATTTAATTAAAGTATTCGGTTATGTAAAACCATATAATTTTTATTTTACTGTGTGTGCATACTATTTGAAAAATCAGACCAAAATTTACGACACTAACGTATAAAATGAAGCAACAAAAATGAACAAATGACACATTGCGCGAAAGAAAGTGGCTATGAACATCCTTTTTTTTGAATTATCACTGTTAAAACTGAGCCAAATTCACAAGGACGTTCTGAAGCAGCATAGAACTAATTTAATTTTTCTTGGCGCCCTACAGTGGCTGCACTCATCTTAACTTGTCGTGTGCTTGGATTCAATCCACGCACGATTTGTCGTGCAGCCCTGGGCTCACGGCCTGGAGAGTGCGGAACCTGGGAGGGGAGGGAGAGAGGTGAGAGAGAGAGAGAGGGAGAGAGGTGAGAGAGAGATGAGAGAGAGAGAGGGAGAGAGGTGTGAGAGAGAGAGAGAGAGAGAGAGAGAGAGAGAGAGAGAGAGGCTGAGTACATTGTAGTTGGTATTGAGACCAAGCGGCCGAAGACTCTCCTCACAGAGTTGCCAGCTGACTTAGGAGACGATCTTTCCTTTGGGGACCTTGGGAAAAACACCTAGCTGTCGCTGTCATCGATAGAAGCTCAGGGACAAGAAAGTCACCAGAGCTTTGATGAAAATGTTGAAATGTTAACAAGTTGAGCGCTTGGAGAGAGGATTAGAGGTTCTCAAAAAGAGAGAGAGAGAGAGAGAGAGAGAGAGAGAGAGAGAGAGAGAGAGAGAGAGAGAGAGAGAGAGAGAGAGAGAGAGAGATTGGGTAATTAGTTTTGAAAGTTAAAAATTATGTATTTCTTAATGAAAATGCACACATTTCATGATATGTAACAAAGAGAGGGAGAGACAGACAAACATATATGGGTCTGACAAACAGAAAGACAGACGTGCAAAGAATATGCGAGAGAGACAAGAGGTGACATATTTATGCTAAAGAGTTGGGAGGAAATCCTTGTGTCCCCTTTGGCTGGAGGGGGATTGCGAGGATTTTGGTAGGAGAGCGCGGATGAGCGTTTGCTTCGTCTATTGTTCTTGTTAGTGAGTGATCAATAGGGGAGTCACACGGATTGTTGTCCCTCTGTCTGGCTTCCTCTCACTGGCACTGGCTCGACAGATTCTTGTCAGAGGTTTGGGTCTCCAGTAGAATACTAATTTTTTTGCATCAACTGCTTCTACTCTCTCTCTCTCTCTCTCTCTCTCTCTCTCTCTCTCTCTCTCTCTCTCTCTCTCTCTCTCTCTCTCTCTCTCTCTCTCTCTCTCCCCCCTTATCTCATTATTCATTCTGATCCAGCGAAGCATGTCCTATTGTTGTGAAGAAAGTTGAACATTGAGTAAAAAGTGGAGAAGTATTACGTTCAATAGCTTGCCAGCTTCAATCAATACACTCAATGTTTCTTTCGACTAATTTTCGTAGGGCTATAGAAGAGTTGAAGCTGAAACGCAAAAAATTTAAACCAAACAGGTTTTTTTTTTATTCTCACTCTTTTGTTTGCTCTTGGATTGATTTTTTTTTTCTTTCAAGTTGTACTTATGGCTATGTGGAGTGAATTAAGTTTTCACTCTCCAGCTGAACTGTGATGGTGACATACTACACACGATTCATATTCGAACAATGTTGCAGTAAGGTAATCTTCACGCAACTTGGTGTCAGAAGAATTTCCCCATATTGTTATTGATTCGTCCTCAATTTAACTTTCAACAAACTAAGAAGGCTGTGCCGCAATAAAGTGAATAATCCTAGTTTCCTTCCTGTTACCCTCTGTACTACTGTAGCATCATTGCCCGCGATTTTAACTCGGTTGGATGAGTGGTTTACTTATTCGTGCGACCTAACACTTCAGCCAGTAAGGTTCTCGATTCTTAGAGTATTTTTATTCTTTATGGAACATTTGCTTGTTCCTGTTGCTCCGCCTCCATAAAGAAGCGGTGCTATCTCCTGTCTCTGCTAGTACTAGCTCTATAGCCCTGTCTTCTTTTGTTGTTATTATTATTTGATATGTGTTTGCTCAGATGATCGGAGGCTGACGAAATCACGAATCCTCTGGTGCTAATATCAATAAACATCATCTATGTATCTGACTACCAGAGCTTTGGTCCAGCCAGGGTTTTTTTGTTAGCCTCTTCCACACTGCTGATCTTGAGTGGAACAGGAAAGTTAGAGGAAAGGAGGAGGATGGAGGTTTGAATAATATCTGTTTGGCTTGCCTCAATGCTTACCTGTTTCACTATTTTTCTTCAGTATTTTTTAAAGCAATAGAACCACTTTATTTCTGTTTCTGTCACATCTGGTTATTATTTTCCAAGAGTTAGACTCCAAGGAATTATCTATCTTGTCTTTGATAAAGTTTAACAATCGGTGACTCTTATTTTTCTTCAAAATGTTATGCTACCTCGACCTCCCTAAATAAATTAGAATCGGATCATGATCATGATATTGGCCCGCCGAAGGTAAACAAATCATACAATAATTTATGTGCTTTGAGTGGTCGGAACAATCAAAAACAAAAATAAAGTTACTAAGGGGAAGAGACGGGATTGAAGAGAGAGAGAAGCCTGCAAAAGCACGAGAACAAAGCTTTTCGATGAATCCAAAGTTTAAAAGCATTCGTTTGAGTCTTTGTGCGTGGTTTCTTGCAGGTCTTTTCCCCTAAACCGCTTAAGATCATGTAGCTTTAATGCTTGGTGAGCGTGAGCTATTAAAAGTCTTAGCACCTGAAGTGACATTACAAAAGATGAAACGCAAAACTTGGCTGTGTCGCTCTTTTGTCAAGGGACATAAGGACTTAGAAGGATTTTTGAGCTCGAGTGGAAGGCATTAATTTCGTTCTCGATCAAGGCAAACAAATTTTGTGTCTGATGCGAATGCAATGCTTGCCTTGGCTTCTCGGATAAAGAGATAAATTTTTTTATGTGAAAGCCTTGAGTAAAGCGCAATGCAATCATGTTGTTAACGAATGATTGTTTAACACAACACGATCTTAATTCGTGTGGCCGTTACAAGGTTAACGACAATAGATACAGTTCGCAAGAAACCAGAAGCAGAGGACTAAAATGACGGTTAGACAGTGTGGCACAATAGTTAGCGCGCCCAAGTCGTAACATGGAGGTTGCGGGTTTATTTTTTTCCCAAAAAATAGTATCTCACCATTGGCAGCGCATGAACTAGCAATCAGTCTCTACGAGAGAGCAGCACTATGGTGTTTTAAAATATGATTTTAAAAAATTCTCCGGTGTTTTAAGAACTTTCGGGAGAAAACTATGATGATTTGTTAATATCATTAAAAAATAATAACAAGATATGAGCGACCCCTACATTTCTAATATTTTGTTATTAGCTAAAGGCATAACATGTTCAGCGATAGTGTTGGCATGTCACAAAAATTTCATCTTGTATGAAAAATTGTCTTGTCATTTAAATATTATATCTTTCCGTTTTATTTTTATTTTATTTTTTTATCTTGCTACAGTTATTTTTAAATTTCAATAATCGTTCCAGCCAACAAGATTGTAAAGCGCATTGAGCATGCTTTGTCATGGAAGAGCGCTATAAAAATATTATTATTGTTGTTGTTGTTGTTGTTGTTGTTGTTGTTGTTGTTGTTGTTGTTGTTGTTGTTGTTGTTGTTATTATTATTATTATTATTATTTTATTATTATTATTATTATTATTATTATTATTATTATTATTATTATTATTATTATTATTATTATTATTATTATTATTATTATTATTATTATTATTATTGTTATAATCAATAATTTCTTTAGTAGTAGTAGTAGTAGTAGTAGTAGTAGTAGTAGTAGTAGTAGTAGTAGTAGTAGTAGTAGTAGTAGTAGTAGTAGTAGTAGTAGTAGTAGTTGTAGTAGTAGTAGTAGTGGTAGTGGTAGTGGTAGTGGTAGTGGTAGTGGTGGTGGTGGTAGTGGTGGTAGTGGTGGTAGTGGTGGTAGTGGTGGTAGTGGTAGTAGTAGTGGTAGTAGTAGTGGTGGTAGTAGTGGTGGTAGTAGTGGTGGTAGTAGTGGTGGTAGTAGTGGTGGTGGTAGTGGTGGTGGTAGTAGTGGTGGTAGTAGTGGTGGTAGTAGTGGTAGTAGTAGTGGTAGTAGTAGTAGTAGTAGTAGTAGTAGTAGAAGAAGAAGAAGAAGAAGAAGAAGAAGAAGAAGAAGAAGAAGAAGAAGAAGAAGAAGAAGAAGAAGAAGAAGAAGATCTAGATCTTAAATCATTTTGAAATTCTAAGACGAAAAGTAAAATCTAGATCCATCTAGATCTTAATCTTTTGATTTGAATCTCGCTGCTGTAAATATCCAGGCCCTAGAACTAGAACTTATGTCCAAGCAACTTTTTTGTAGATTCTTTAATTAGATCTTACTCTAAAACATGTAGATTTATTACAGACTGTTTTAAATGTGATGCCGCTTACAATATAAGCTTACTTTCAGCTGTGCTTACAGGGAATTGTTTGCACATTCATCTTTTTCTTTTAGTAAAATAATTATCACATTTTTACTTTTTATTTTAAAAAAAAATGCACTGTATTGGTAAAAAATAACATCACCACTCCAATCTTTAGGGCAATTTACAACTTTATGCCAAATTTGATGTGCTTAGGTGGTATAGAAATATTGCTGCTGCTGCTGTTGTTGTTGTTGTTTTATTCGTCAATTACTTTTTTTTTTTTTAAACCACATCCCATGAACAGCAACCCAAACCTAACGAACCAGTTTAAAGATAAAACCAATCCAACGTTTTCTATTCCATCCAGACTAAGATGTTTACCTCAGCTTTGACCTTTTCCTCCTCAGTTAAAGCAGCGCGATCTGCACACTCAACAGAGTCGCCTGAAGAGCAGCAACCTCGGCCACTTCGCCAGTCTGGTCCACGCCTCCGAGCTTCTGCCGGGGGTGACTGGAGTCCTGGTGCCTTACCAGCTTCCCTCTCGATCCGACAGTCTCCTGGTGGACCTCCTGGCCTTGAGAGGCCACGTATGGGTGAAGGTTGTCGCCAGGAAAGCTCAGGCGTTACACCTCGTCTGGGCAGGTGAGCCGCCACTGGCTGTTTGCTTTAACGGAACTTCATTAAATATTGCATTACATTGCCTCTTAAAATAGATTCATTGTTAATATCTGTCCTCCCTATCTCACTTCCTTCTGTTACCCTCCCTGTATTCCTCCCTCTCATGTTTATTTTCCACTTTATCTTTCTCTTCTTGATTCCTTTCACATTATCGGCCACGAGTACAATTAACTTATCCTACTTCCTCGATCGGTTCACACAGTTAAAGAGGTTCAGTGAACAAAAAAGAAAACATCTTTGGCGTGAATTTTGGTGACACATCTAGCGGCATAACTGTTTAATAAGGTTCTGAATCTTTAAGATCCTTTCGTAGTCTAACTTCGGAGAATCACTAGTACAGTGTGTTGTGGTGATTTGGCAACATTCACTCTAAGTTATAGTTATCTGCTTTTAGTCGCTTTGATTTTCGAGGCCGAAACTTTGTGGGGCGTTTTGATGTAATGAAAGATGATAGTCGAGGATATTAATCCGTTTGTGGTCATGTATCAATAAATAAACAAAAAGTAATTATGATTGTTCAAAGGAACCTTGAAATGTTTAAATTCAGTCTTCGACAACTGTTTCGTCATGTGCCTTACTTTGCCAAGATTGTTTATATATATATATATATATATATATATATATATATGATGTTCAATACATAGTTTTGCTTTATGCTATTTCTTTATTTTCAAATCTCATGTTTTAAGGCTGGTGAGATAGAATTTGAAATATTGTATGCGAATTGATTAAACTCGGACGCATCAAGAATCGGGAAGCAAACTATAGCCCTTAGAAGAACAAGCTGAACGGAAAGCTGGTGTCGATTTGCCGGGCCTGGAGTGCTTGTAACTATGATTCAATAGGCTTATAAATGGTCTTGATATCTATCCTTTTACAATGTGCTTAAACGATCCAGATATATGCCTCTCCTATTCATCTTTACCTAGAATCCAGATATCTTGATAATTCTTATTCTAAACACAAAATTAATTGCAGAACTTAAATCCTCTTGGAATAAAGGAAATCGCCCGATTCTATACTTTCCCAATTTGAATTTTGATTCTTACGCTTATTAGGGAAGCTTTGAATTTCCGGATCAAGTATAAAACAAAAGTGTACTGTCTTGCGGAAATTCTTAGCCGCGCAGTTATTTACACCTTCATGATATTGAATATTTAAAATTTCTGTAATTAGATTTGGATTAAACAAAATTATTATTCTATGCCTGAAAGTAAATTCTAGATCTTTGTAGATGGACATCGTAACCTACTGATCTGAGTCTAGCTGCTGTAAATATCTAGATCCTAGATTTAGAACCTATGTCCAAGCAACTTTTTTAGATTCTTTATTAGATCTCACAGTATAACAAGTAAACATAGATCTATTTCAGACGGTTTCACATCTGCTGGCGCCTACATTGTATGCTACTTTTAGTTTCATTCCTGCCATCTCTGCCCCGCTGTGCTTACAGGAAGTAGTTCGCACATTCACCTTTTTCTTTTAAGGGAAAAAAATCACATTTTTGCCCTAAATTTTGAAAAAATACCATTATGGTGAAAAATAATATTGCCACTCCAATCTTTAAGGTAATTTACAACTTTATGCCAAATTTGACGTTCCCTGGTAGTCTAGAAATGCTCGGTTAGATGGTCCTCATTTTTCGCTTGGCTCCATTATATAAAGATGAAAAAACCTAAATTTAAACGATGAAACAAAACGAAGTGTTAAAACGACTTTAACCTAGCGTTTTCACTAGAGCTTCAAAACAAAGTCATTAAGATGAGAAATTGTTCCTTGTATATTAAAAAGAGTTGGGATAGCTTTGAAAACTGAGTGAAAGGAAACTTCTGTACCATTCAATTGAGTACTTACTTGTCCTTCATAGTCTTGCTCTGAAGCACTTGTTAATCCATGCGCTTTGTGGAAGTTCAACTAATACTTAATGTTATACAAACAAACTTTATATGTTTTGAAAACTTAACACAACGACTTGAACGTACGAACTTGAAGATTTTTGAAGAAACAAGTGTGTTTAACACAATGTTACAGCAATAATTAATTATTGACTGGTCCATCTATTTTTTTATTCTCTTTTTTATTGTTGCTCTTGAGAAACACCATTTGAAAACATGCCTAGAATTCGAAACTGTCCTGGACTTTCCTTTTCTAGTGGAGCCTGTTGAAAGTCGAATACTGAATCTCGGTAATTCTATAAAGTCTAGAAATGTTCCTGCTATTTTTTATTTTTTATTTTTTTTATATTGTCCTCAAGGTACGAATTTGAGATGTTATTTTTAGGACTTGCGCATTCTCACACTCTCTAGTATCGGGAAAAGAATGGAAGCAGATTTAGAGGTGCACTATTTTTTTCTATTAAAAAAAAAACATCAAAGTAGTTTTGATTATCATGTAGTATCTGAAAAAACATCACTGAACAAATGAAACGGCGCTGAATTAGATGAAGCTTTCCCAGACACATTAGAACTTTACAAAAGTGCTGAAAATTGAAGAAAGTGTTGTTGCTTTTAATATTGCCTCAGGGGTAAGTAATGGATAGCTCTTAGATCCGCCCCTACTTCATAGTGAGAACATCGAGTATAAAATATTATCTGAGGGTGTCGAAACCTACATGGTCAATTTGCCACCCACTGGTCTCGCAAGCTTTTTCACTGGGAGATTTGAGTACCGTGGGGTTTAGTCCTGACAAGACAGTGTCAAGCTAACCGTTATTTACAACCCCATACAGTGCTACCCTTTTTTTTTTCTTTTTTTTTTTTCCTTCCTATTTTGAACTTGCTTTTTGTTTCATCTGGCAGCAACTTTTTGTTTCATCGCAAGGTAAAATCAAAACTATATTAAAAAGATTTATGTCGTAGGTGAAGGTGGAACGCTGAGAGTGTGGTATACTGTGCTAGTAGCCTTCCGGTTTTTTGTTCGTTTGGTTTTTTTTTTTTGTATTTGGTTTTGTTTTGTTTCGTTTTTTGCTGAAATTCCCAAGGAATAAAAGAAGAATATACAAAGTAGATACATATATAGATAAATAAATAAATAGATAGATAGATAGATAAAATCTGTAAAAGTAGTGTGATTGATAAATAGATCTGTAGGTAACTAGATAGACAGATGTGTATAGCTCGAAAGATAGAGCGATAGAAAGTTCGATAAATTTTATGAGTGGACGATGAAGGATAGAGGGATAGAAAGTTATACAAGTAAATGGGGTTATACAACTTTCAGATATATAAATATATATATAATTATATATATATATATATATATATATATATATATATATATATATATATATATATATATATATATATATATCTGGCCGCAAACACCTTTGAAACTTTCCAGGTGTCTACAGTATTCATGTGGCTAGGTTCCAATCCATAAAAAATCAGCGCAAACTGCTTTCCTCGATTTCTCCAAAATACTTTGTTTCGTCAATTTAGACTAACTTACGAGTACCAATTTCGCGCGCCATTTTGTCATTATTTATCAACTGAAGTATTTCTCTAACGACTTGAGGTGTAGCGTTAGGTTTAAATAACTGCGTGGCTAAAATTGAGTAAAAATTCCCGCAAGGTAGTGCAATTGCGAGACAAAATTGAACTTTCCAATAAGCGTTGAAAAGGATCTAAAAAAATTTTAAAAAATTGGTAAAGAATAGAATATTAATACGATTTCCTTTATTCCAAAAGAAATTAAGTTTTATATCTAAATTTTGGGTTTAGAATTAGAATTATCGAGATATCTAGATTCTAGATAAAGATCGATAGTTGGAGGCATATAATTTTATCTGGCTCATGTAAGTAAATGGATAGATATCAAGACCATTTATAAGCCTCATTAAATGAACACACACGCACACACCCCAGCCTCGGCAAAGTGGCACCAGGGTCCTGTTTGTAGATCGTGGTTTTCAGCTTGTGTGTGTATATATATATATATGTGCAGACAAGTGGAAGGGTTGAGAGATATAAAGATGACGGAGAGAATTTTATTTCGCAACAGAAATATTAACAAGTATGAGTGGGTGTATGAGAGGAATGTGCGAGATAAACAAACATTTAGGCTAGCGTAGCAGACAAATGTGCAGAAAAAAAAAGACAGAGAGATCCAGAGGCAGATGCAGATCATTGTGTATCGCTGGGAAAGACTGAAGTGGATTACACCCACGACATTTCCACACAAGCTGCACGTGTAAATATGGTGAGAATCATGACACCCTATTAATTATTGATGTCGTTAAATGGCTTCAATTTTTACATCGCATGAAGAAAAGACGAAACTCATTTGCAAGGAATGATGTGCTTTAGGAGTTGAAGTTTGGAGCAGACGTACGCCTGATTGGCAGTAAAGATCATAGACAATCTAGCTTTCACACAATGCCGTAACGTATGTCCGTGCACTTCACTTCAACGTTGATTTCTGTAGCGATGCATTCTGTGCAAAACAAATTAGACGAGACTGCAGCGAAAGTCTGTGTTTTTATATTGAAAGCAGATTGTCTTATATTGTTTTAATCAATATAGAAGCCCAGCGTTTAATCCAGATTGCCGGGGGCTCTTTTTTCTCGCAAACTATTTAGAATTTTTTTTTTCAAATTTACAGCATAGTTTTTTCTGGGTTTTTTTTTTTTCGAATACCATTGATTTTCTCTTTTTTTTTAGATTTGTTTGTAATAAAATGTGTTTGTGTGCCAATTTTTTTTTTTTTTTTTTTTTTTTGAACATTCAGAAAACATGCAGACAATATCTTGAGCTTGTTCTAGTGGAGCTTTTTTTTCTTCTCTTTAACAGTGTTCACTCTTTGTCATCCCCGTTATATTGTACCAATTAGTAATACTGGTGGGTCGTTTTTAGTTCTTCATGATCAAAATTGTAGAAGCCTGTAATGACTTCCCGGGCGATAATCATTTAAGAGAGCGATTTAACACTTTAGAACAGGAACATTGACAATCGTAAAAACAAAAGTTATGCCTTTTCACGATTAAACAATTCAATCTTAGTCTTTTTTTTATATTATTCTTTGCGTTTCCTTCGGTTCTGTTTACAATCGGGTATCAAAATATAGAAACAAATTTATTTTGTTATTGTAATAATTACAAAGAACACCCACGCCTTTCGACATTCGCTTTGGTTTAAAAAAGAGTGTCTCTAATAATCTCGTTTACTCGCCTCAAGAGCTATTGAGTATTGCGCTCGCAACCTCATTAATCTCCAGCGTGCTCAAGTCCATGTCTCTACGCAACCTATTTTTCTTTCAATCCGTTCAATATTTTTTGCCCGCACGCGCAATGGTTTCAGTTAGCAGGTTTGAAAAAAAAAAAACAACAACAACAAAACTTGAATACAAATTAACAAAGCATAATGTGTCTATTATTACTTTTATTGGTTTTCCATGATCTTAGATTATCAAAATCAATAATGTAATCAGAAAGTAAATTATGAGCATGGCCTTTTTATGCTGCTTATATCTTTCGAGAAGTTTGCTTTTTTGTGCGAATATAAGCGCCTCATCTAGACATATGCGTGGAGAAAAACCATTCACTATTCCGCATTCTTTGACTTTATAAGTACTTGTTAATGCTTTTTTTCTCTCCTCTTCAAAAGGCATCCTTCACATGAGGCAACAGCTTGCCAATCAGTAAAGATTAAGAGCTACAATGCGGCTCCATTTATATTATCGCTTTTATATTTTTTTTTCACTTAATGAGAATTGAAAAAAAAGAGCAATTTTTAGGACAAAATGAGACAAACTACGAAATACCACACCATGTAAAATGGAAAAAAATTGCTTGAAAAAAGCTTTATCTTCTTATGTAACATCCCAAAATTTGTATAAAGAAACAAAAAGTTTGCCTCTGCTAAAAAAAAAAGGAGAAGAAATCTAATCAGAAAATGAAACATTTGAGTTTTCAAATTATAGTGATCCAGTGATGTACCTTGGATGAGAATATAAAAGTCATTTTTCCCTGTCTCAAGTTTTAGTTTCAACCGCTCCCTCAAAGAGAAAAGGGAAAAGAAAATGGTGACTTTTGGCATAGTTGGGATCTAACCTCATCCACAGAAAGACCACTGCACGTCAGCTGTGGTTTTCCTGCAGGGCCGGTGGCTATGGAGACTTGTAAATTCTTAGTTGGACCGCGAATTAACTGACACAACCAAATAATATAAGCCCAATGTTAGTGAAGTTTTTTTTAATTTTGCTCCGCATAGACATCACATAGTGGGAACAGTGCTTGGCCAAGATATACTGCCTGGGTACGTAGTACTTTACTTTGAGTGATTTTATACCGTTGAACAGTTATTTTATAAGTTTGAGTGAAGAAAAGTTGCAAATAATTAAAATGAGAGTTCCAGAAAAGGCTGTCCCTGTATCCGTTCGCTAGTCTCTGAAAAGAGCTATGAAAACTGTTTTATTCGTCATAAGATCGAGTCGCTTTCACTTTCGAGACAGTAATATGGTTCTAAATTTGCGAAGCTTTATTTAGTATATTATGGCACATGTTGATGTTATTACTAGCTGCCATGATTCTGATAGTAACAGAATGCCCTCGGTTTTTGTCTTCATACCAGACAGAAAAAATGCCTGAAAAAAGTCCTAAAGTTCTTAAAAACGCTATTATGACAATTTTATAAATATTATGTTTATCTAGCTAAATTTACCCGAATTAATGTCGATACCGTAAAGTGAGATGTATAGATCGCCAGTTTCCTCCAATCGGCACACCCATTAAGATTAAGTGCTTAACTTATCAGTTTTTAAAAAGTTGTGACTAACAAGTGAGCTCCCAAGTTTCGCTTCGATCAGAAAGAAACAAATCTTTAGAAAGATTTCCCTTGACCGTTTTATTTACTTCTCTTTCATATATCGAAAATAAATTAAGAACTAAAAACTGTAAGAATGTTTCCTTCAATTTTTGTGCCATATAAATCACCATGAACAATTTTGGAAATGACTGGCATTGTGCAATAATGTCTGAACAATCATGATAAAAGGAAAATAATGAAGATTTGGAGGCTGCTGAATGGAGCAGGGTTCAGGCCGTCCAAACAGCGCTGTGATTGGTGTAAGGAGTGTAACTCGGTCTTGCCGGTGCTTCAGCCCCCAGTGTTGCTCTAACTCGATGATGGTTTACAAATCGATAGCTGTCTCTTCATATTTTTTAGTTCATGTAATTCCCCTCTAGGACCATGTTCCAGAATAAAAGGCCTCTTGAAAATGCGATTTTGGGAACGGCGCTTCTATCAACAAAGGACGAGTGGACAAATATTAAGAAACACTAGAACTTGTCAATTGCCTGAAAAGAGAAGAGAGTTAAGGAATAGGAAGGAAGTTTGACTCCCAACATGCCGATAAACAGGAGACACAGGAGACTAAACAAATGGAGAGAAGGACAGACTGTTTGAAGGGTAGACGGACAAACATGCCAATAGAAATTTAAGAGATGAGAGGGAGAGAGAGATTAGAAAAGGAAAAGGAAAACGGGAGAGGGAGGAAATAGAGATAAAGAAAGAACTAATAAGGGATAGAGATAAGGAGAGCCAGAGCGAGAGATTACAGTCACATGACGAGAGAGACAGACAGACAGACAGACAGACAGACAGAGAGAGAGAGAGAGAGAGAGATATCACTTAAGAAATGAGAAACACATTTTGCGAAATCGAAAGCCATTAAAACTACCCCGAAAACTTTTTTTACAGTATTCTCTAAGTGCTTATAAAACAAAAAAAGCAGTTTATCTTTACTTAGCCATGAATGCTTCATTATGGCAAGCTTGTAGGCAAATGGCGTGTGCCCCTTTTTCCATCAATCTTTTCCGTTCGGGCTAAAATCATCTCGCGAGAATGAGGAGTCATCATAGGCTGGCGATGAAAAAGGAAGCGTCTACTTTTTCCAAGGCTACTGTTACTTGTTTGCTTCATTTTATTACTAAACTTTGTTCAGAGAAAGGTCACGTTTTCGGTCATTGAGGTCGTTGCTTACATTAGTTTTTTACACCTTTGTGAGTTTTTGTGTGTTCACGTATGTTTATGTTAGGGTTTTCCAATGTTCAGTTTCCTTTCATTGATTTTCCCTTTTACTAACGGGTATGAATGAGGGAACGTAAAGCTTGAATTAAAACTTTAATTAATTAATCAATTAATTAGTGTTCCCATTTATGGAAGCTCACAGTTATTTTCTTTATAAAATGGTAATGTTTTCAAAACGCTAATAAATGTGATAAAAAATCATATATGTTTATTTGATGAACAGTGACAAAACAAACTTTGTTTTACAATCTTTATCCTGCTCTACGAAATGGATGGAATTAATCATACTCCAGCAAATTTTGCTTCTTGATTCTGGATGCGTGTGAGTTTGTATTATTCTTGAGGCACATCCATGACCTGTGGAACAGCGGAACATAATTATATGTCATTCGAGTTACTTGTATAAGGCATTGTGTTTTCTCATCCCAAAGAAAATAATGGACATGTTGTTGTTATATATTTTGTTATTGTTGTTTGTTTAAATTTCACTCTTTCACTTGTTTTTATTTCTAACGTTTGCAAATTATTATGCGTATTTTACTGAAGTATCAGTCAGGCAAAAATTGTAATTGCCCGCGTGTAATCTTGGTTGACTGTATCTCCAGGTGCTGGTCAGTTTGGTGAGAGAGACCTGCTGTCTCAGGCGAGTGAGTATCTGGAATGTGCTGCCCGACACCCCTACAACTTCTGCACGCCTCAGGTAATTACTTGACAAGCTTACTTATCAGTTTGTCTGCCCGAGTAGGTTTATGAGGTCCAGCTCATTCTGAAACTAAAAACTGTTTTAAGCGCTAAATCTCCCCCAGCGTTTTACAGACTATGGAGTTCCAACTCATCTTACAGTTTGATGGCAGTAGGTAAAAGAAAAATTGTATCTTCAAACTAAAAAGCAGTCTTACAAAAAAGATTTCTAGGCTCTTTTGCCTGAGCTGTCGGTTAAGATCTCCATGCCCTTTTTTCTATTACTATACATCGTTGCTAGACTCACTACTTTTCAACTGAAATGTTGGGAGGATTCTTAAGGAATCCCATGTTTATCTTCTCTCACAGACACAAATTATTCCTCTCTTGCAATGCGCCGCGCGCTCATTGCACATTGTGTGCCTTTAGAAATCTTTTTTTCTTCCAAAGTCTAACATTCCTCTTTCAGTCCTTTGAAATAAGTTAATCCCTTGTGTTGCAATCCTGCATACTCCTGATTCTGGAACAGAGTTTGCGACTTTTTGGAAGTCTTAGGGAAATTTACACGTCTCTCATTCACATTATGTAGCCAATGCTTTCAAGTTTCTGCAGTTTCGTTAAGCTTTTAAAAAAATCTTAAAAACTCGTTCGCTGGAGTGGTCAAGTAAGGCATGCGTGCTTGAAAAAGCGGAACTTGGCTAATTTTTATTCATCGTGGAAACAGTGTACGTTTTCTGCATCGATTGAGGCATTGACGCCTGGAGCAAATGTTCCTTTAATCACTTTAAGTTTCGCTTTCCCGATTGATTAATTGGCAAACAAAACAAAAAGAGCGCAGAAGTATCATAGGTAATCGCTTTATATCAAAGAGGTCACAGCATAATTTGCAACCGATTTGGACTGACATTTGGTGAGAAACAAATACCGTCTCGTGTGCCTTTATTTTTGTTATGATGAGTGCTTTGTCGGATTTTCAAGAATTTGAAAGAAATGTTTTGCCTAGCCATATATGATATTTCTATTTTAACTTCATTTTAAAATTAAATTTGTTTATAAAGTATCTTAACATTTTGACACCACATTGATACTGAAGATAATTTTGCTGATCCTCCTATATAATGATAAAGTTTGGTGATGGAAAATCACAGACATGTTTTTGAAAAAAAAAAATAATTTACAGTAATGTTTCACACATTCTCAAGTAATTCTTATTATATGTGAAAATCAACTTGTTAAGACTTTTTACTAATGTCTAATTCTTCGTAGATATCATTTTTCGAATAGGATTGAGGCCTCCATATTTTCTTGTAAAATTTCAAACTAGAACTTAAATCTTGATATAACTGCTCAACGCTCAGTGTTACCTATGCTTTTTTTTTATTTGCTACATTTTCTGAGAATTTTAGTAGCTTTTCATTTTGCTTGATTGTGCGATTATTTTCTTTTTTTTAATCTAACCATTAACACATGCTACTTTCGTCTCCATTGTGGCAGTAGATTGAGAACGTTAGCTTCTCTGACGATTCATGAATCAAATAAGTCATCAATTCAATAATATTTTAAATAATCTTCTCATTAATTTTCAGCTTCCTTGGGAAGATTATATCCGTTACTCAAATTATCAGATTTAGCCCTTTTGAACCTTGAGTTCTGGCTCTATCGGATTACTGGGCCTTGTTCTTTTCCGATTTTATAGCGTTCTGTTGCTGCGTTGCACTTAATGCAAATTAAGCTTTTAGCAAACGCTTTGATATGTTTCACCATCTTGTAAAGCTGCTTATGCGAGTGTGTAATTATCTTAATTGTAGCTTGCTCCACTGACGACTTCCTCTCCCCCCTCTTCACTGGCGTATTTGGCCATGTTTCCACCTCTTGTCCTTATCATATCGTGCGCATCAACTTTTCTCCTTCTCGTTCATTTTGTTTGACCTTTTTGTCTGAGATCTGCGTTCTCTGTGTCTTGTCTCTCCTATTCACACCCCCCCCCCCCCACTCAAAAAAAACAAAACAAAAACAAAAAACACACACACACACGCAAATCCTACCCATGGAGCAACTCCCCCTCCCCCTTTTTCCCCCCGTT
>JAWDGP010005301.1:1250000-1277500 GCA_033675545.1 Elysia crispata | reverse complement strand
AAATGCACTTATGTAATTAAGCGCCTTTTGCCTAATTTAAACTATCTTTTCACAGATCCACTTTGCTTTCTATAACCAAGTAACAGACTCAATGGCTGCGGCTCTGGAGCAACTTGGTGTGCAGGTCTGGGGCCAGCGAGTACCCGTGGATTCAGCTGTTCTGGACAAGCTTCAAGGTTTAGAGTCTGAAGACTCATCTCAAGACTCCGACTGTGATGAAGAGCACCTAGATGTCGACTATTGGAATGACAATAGGTTGAGTGGAAAAGGACTCGATCACTTCCCGCTGCAAGACACACCTCAAAGTGACTCTTTATTGTATCAGTTACACACAGCAGAGAACAATTTAACCGTGCAGGACAGCAAGGATGAGTACAGTTCGGTACTGCCCGTGGAAGAGAGTGCCATTTCCATATCACACCCAGAGAGGAACATGGAGCTAACCTCACAGGGTCGCAGTGAAGCAGGTTGTGTTTCTAGCGCTCCGAGTGCATCAGCTGTGCCTTGTAACCTGCACTCTGAACCAGATTGTGTGTCATCGCCTGACAGAAGGCAACTCTTTTTAGAGCTAGTCGTTTCACCACCTGACTTTCAATCATTTACGTCCACTTTGTCGAGAGATTTAGATCAAAATTTATCCCGACTCCTTTCTCCGTCCCCTACTCTGTCTGCCACCCATGCGACGAATCTGAAGTCGTCGACGTCCTCATCACTGGCCGCTGAAGCAGTGAGCGATATACAGCGAGTCAATCTGGACATTACAACACTCATCGCCCTGGTCTCCTCAGTGACCAACGGCCGGTGTCACCTGGTGTTTCGGGATAAGGTGCTGACCACGCAGGCTCTAGAAGAAAGACAAGCTCCAGTATTGCCTATCCTGAATCGGTTTCTATCAGGTTGGTTTAGCTTCTATACACAGACTGACAGGCAGACAAACAATCAGACAGGCTAATCTCTCTCTCTCTCTCTCTCTCTCTCTCTCTCTCTCTCTCTCTCTCTCTCTCTCTCTCTCTCTCTCTCTCTCTCTCTCTCTGTACATATATATGTATATATTATATATATATATATATATTAGCCTGTCTGATTGTCTCTCTCTCTCTATATATATATATATATATGTGTGTGTGTGTGTGTTTGAGAGAACGAGAGAGACCTGCCAACATGCAAGGGTTTGGACTCTGGGAATAAGTTATTCTTTATTTTTTTTTAAATAATTTTCATGTTTAAGTAGGTTTCACTCTTTTACAATGGATTTCACCGGGATCCTAATCTGTGAAAGAACCTGAAGTATTTTGATAAAAGTGTAGTTTTCGACATTGATAAGTCTGGGAAGAATCTATTTTGTGTATATTACCGCCATGATGACTGTTTTTTTTATTATTATTATTTGTGTGTTTTCCCCTTCTTCAAGAAAAATAATTAAAATAAAAGAGATGATGCGCACGACATGAGAGGTTCTCAAGATAACCACTAAGTTAGTTATTTGATGCGTCCTTTTTTGTCTTTTCTTTAAAAAGGAATATAAAACGGAAACGATTTTCTCACGCTCTTATTACAGTAATTGGAAAACTGATTTTGGCACCTTTTTATGCTTCATAGTGTTCAGGCTGTCTGAGATTCACAACATTAATTTTTGTAAAACCTAAATATCATCTAATTGAACAAAATATTATTCACAAAATATAAATATATATATATATATATAAACAAACAAAAAAATGCTGAGATTATTGACGGAGGAAGCTGGGCGTAGTGGGTGCGGAATAGAAAATAGTTGCTTCGAAAGATTAATATTAGGGATTATAATTTTGTTCACGACGTAAGCTGCAGAGATGAGTGATTTAAAGATAAAAATTCCATCTCGAGTTTAATGTGACGAGTCTTGTCAACAGGCTTCAGCCCTTAGCAATAAACTTTTTTTGTGAACACTACTTTGTCATCGATAATGAATTCTTGAAGTAGAGGATTGGAAGTTTAGAAATACCTGAGGTGATTGGCCTTAAAAACACTTGAAAATGTTTTTCCATGAGAGTGCAGCATAGAGTGAGAAGTATAGAAGACACCTTGATTGGCTGGTCCCCAGGGGACGGGCTGGTCCTCATCACCTCGGAGTGGCCTCAGCTGTTAAACTGAATTGTGAGCTCTACTCACAGCCCATAAAAATGTCCTAAGTCATTAAAGTTTTCAAAAACACTCGGGGCAGTTGTGTTGTTGCGCAATGGCGAACGAATTATAGTTTGCAACCACACGTAAATGTGCTTTTTAAGGTAAAATGGCATCATAATCTCCCTATAATTTCATTGATCTGAAAGCGACGCGTTGTGCTATGTGCTCGAGAGGTGTGGGCCACATTAATTTTTCAGTTTTTCGAGGATTTAAAGTTTCTCTCTGACAAACCTATTAAAGAGAATTCCATGAGTTGATGGTCGTGACCAATTTTTCTTTTTTAGCGTGTTTTTATCATTTATGTTATTTTTTAGGCCGAGAGAAAGGTTGTTTTCTTTTTTTTCTTCTGTCACGTCCATTTTCACTGTATTGTTTTCAACTAATTAATTTGCATGACCTATATTTTTAAACGTATGAAATTTATAAAGTTTGATAAGTTACCGGATCACTCAAGATGCTACCATGATCATTTCAAGCGACCAATCGAGAAGTTTCTATGATAATCTAAAATATTCACGCTATGCACGTCAAACGCTCAACTGAGAGGTTGCTGTGCTTTGATACTTACAGTTTTCACCAAAAAAGATGATCGGAGGTTTTGTCGTTATCATGTTGCAACAAACAATCTCAAAACTGTCCTGCTCATCGAATACTTCACCAACAAACGGAGTCCATCTCCTCGTCGATAATCACAGCGAGCTGTTAAAATCCTCTGCTTCGCTCCTAAAATTATTTCTTTACTTCCAGTATTTACTCTGTTTCCCTTTTCGTCAGTGTCCCTTCTCCGTCCCTTTGTCCGCCATCAGTTTTTTTCTCGAATCCCTTCTCTATTTTCCACGTGTTTTTTTTGACAAAGGGCGCTTGTGCCGAGTGTTATTCCTGCTGCTGTCGACAACCAGCGCGTCCCTCCCTCCACACTGCTGGCTGCGGCCAATTAGAACAAGAGCACTTCCCCAGTCGTCCTGTTATGAAGGGCTTGAGTCAAGCAAGCATGATTGAAAGGAAGGAAAAAAAAAAAAAGCAAACAGACCAATGGGGATTGTGAAAAGAGGAAAGGAAAAGGGATAGACTTGTTCGTTTACATAAGGTGTGATAGACAATGAAATAGAAGCGAAGAGAATAAAAGTAAGAATTTTTTTTTCCAATTTCCATCCCTCCTGTAAACTGCGACGGAGTCTAGAATAAACATAAAACCTAAATCTGTAGTAGTAGTAGTAGTAGTAGTAGTAGTAGTAGTAGTAGTAGTAGTAGTAGTAGTAGTGGTAGTGGTAGTGGTAGTGGTAGTGGTAGTAGTAGTAGTAGTAGAGGCAAGTTCCATCCTCTCCCCTTCTGATTCCCTCACCACCCTTATCCCTCCACATTTTTTTATCAATAAAGTAATCAAATAAAGATAAGTACAATTCTCAAGGACAAATTTGATTAAATTAATGAACTTTCAAAATTACAGCTCGGACTTTCTTTTTAAGCTCTGTTCAAATACAATTCTAGATCTGGATGAGAACCATCCACATACACAAGTACGCCATAATGAACCTACTACTACTACTACTACTACTACTACTACTACTACTACTACTACTACTACTACTACTACTACTACTACTGCTGCTGCTACTGCTACTGCTACTGCTACTGCTACCGCTACCGCTACCACTACCACAACCACTACTACTACTACTACTACTACTACTACTACTACTACTACTACTACTACTACTACTACTACTACTACTACTACTACTACGACTACTACTACTACCACTACTAATACTGCTGCTGATGCTACTACTTCTACTTCTTTTACTGCTTCTTTGTCTACCTGTGCTATTTTTAATAATAAAAAAGCCTGATCTTTTGTTATGAAGTGCATAATGTGTCGTGTAAGGTTTGCTTTAATAATTACCCACTTTGATTCCTTCCCCATTTTTTTCTCTGCTGTTGTTAGCAAAGATAAGTTTTCCGTATACGTGCATCATTTGACAGCTGAGTCATTCATAACCTTCATTTTTTCTTATTCTACTTTTTTAGACTTAATTTTTTTGAAAGGGGTCATCTACTCTTAAAAGTTCTCTAGTTGATTTTAGCCAACTTGTTGAGTGAGAAAGGTAATTTCAATTTAGAATTTTTTTCTTACCAAAAGCGATAAAAGCAGGGTTTCTTTCCCTTTGTTTCTACCCCCCCCCCCCCCCCCCACCTCCTTCTCTCTCTCTCTCTCTCTCTCTCTCTCTCTCTCTCTCTCTCTCTCTCTCTCTCTCTCTCTCTCTCTCTCTCTCTCTCTCTCTCTCTCCATTTATATATCTATTTATCTCTCTCTTTGATTATTTATATCTATTTATCCATTTTATTATCCCTCTGCTTCTCCATTTCTTTCTCTTATCCCCTTTTTTCTCTAGCATTGTTTTCAATTGATTTACTTTTTTACCCTCCTTTTCTTCTAGTACTATTATTTCTCTCACTTTAATATTTACGATTTTTTTCAGGGATAGAATTTTCATTATCTTTTCATTAATAGCGATTAATAACTTTTTTAAGTGTTGAGTTTAAACGTAAGAGAGTTTTAATGAGTGGAATTAGTAAATTGATTTACCATTTATCGGCTTTTTCACATACCGTTTGAACTGTCGTAACGGGTTGGGTTTTTTATTTTTTTCACGATGCCAAGACTCTGGTTTCTCTCTGAATAATTCATAGTGTTTAAATATTTTGATAAGCCGTTACTTAAATGACAATTGTTTGCAATATGTTTGATACGTATTTTTATTGTTACAGTGCTAAGCATATGCAAAGTATGTTAGTAAGGCTTATAATGTCATGATATTGTAAGTTTTACATTCTTATGTTATGAAACACACTGTATGCTCATTTTCTTTGTGAAGATTTTGTAGTGCAAAGATGTGTGCAATATTAATTTTGGTAGAACTATATTTTGAAAGTCTTATGGTGTTGTATCGGTAAACAATATTTATGGTGTTCGTTTGCTCCAGCAAGGAGTTGGGAAATACGTGAGAGGCGTTTGAGGCTGACATTAATTTGAGTGTTTACAACAAGCCCCATTCACTTGCCCGTCCTCCATTGATTTGCACTCGATACGTGCTTCGGTTTCAGTAAAGGTAACTGCGACAGCGACTGTGAATTTGTTTGAATGGTGGACAGTGGTTTTTAGGAAGATGTGATCCTGGTTAGTATCGCTTTGTATCTTGTTTGCGCCTGAGTTTCGTCTGGGTACATGATTAATCCTGAATCTGGGTCGCTCCATTCTCAATAGTGTAATCATCATCGCAAGCTATCGGCTCGGGATAATAAACAACAATTATTTGCTTTCATCTCTCTCTCTCTCTCTCTCTCTCTCTCTCTCTCTCTCTCTCTCTCTCTCTCTCTCTCTCTCTCTCTCTCTCTCTCTCTCTCTCTCTCTCTCTCTCTCTCTCTCTCATTCTTTCTTTCTCTGCCTTTCTATTTATCTCCCCTCTCTCTTACTATACTACCTTATTCTCCCTGCATATCTCTTCCTTTTTTCTTTTTTTTCTCTGCATAATATCAAAGATATTCATAGATTATTACTTTCAAGTGCAATATTTGTACATGTTTTTTTGTTTTTTTTCAAGGAGCTGAGGTAATTCTTCTAACTAAACATTTCCTGGCTATATTATATTTTCGTCTGTGCCATCTAATTTTGGAAAGGTTAGTGGGACATGAGCAGTGCTTCTGACATGCTTAAAGTTGAGTTCGATTTTCAATGTACTGGTAGGGTTATTTCTGAAGGAAGTTACTCTCAATAGGAATGACACACCTTTTGTTTTTTGGTGAATAGTATTGAAACGAAAAATGAAATCGGTAGTGCAGATTGGCATATTCTCAAGCTCTGGTTGTTTATTTACTTATTTTATTTTATAAATCGATTCCCGGTCGAATTTCTGTATGCTATAACTCAAGGGCATTGAATAAAAGTCACCAAGAGGTGACGAGTGATCGCTTAACGCAGATGTCTGTAGCTTGTATTTTACTGGAATTGTTCAGGCAAGGAAATTACTTTTTACACAAATCGATTCGGTAAGGAAAGGGGTCGGTTTAATTTAACATTAGTGAGCTGCTAGTCTCACTTTAAATATTGATGTTTTACACGAAAGAATGCACTTTAATAGCTCTGTTGTTTGAAAAATCGTTATAGAAAGGCTAGGCGAATATAGACTTTGTAAACCAGTTGGGAATTTTATAAAAGTGTGGCATGACACGAGTGGTCTGGGGAGGCTTGAGAAGCTGCCTGGAAGTTGCTACTCTGTTGTTTAGTCTCGTTACAAGTTCGCGCCTTGCTTGCTTGGTTGATTGATTGACTGATCGAAAGGTTTTATTAGACTAGAGCATTACGAGCATTGAACACGTCCAATTTCACGATTGGCGCTGCTTGCAGAATTTTGGGCAATGAGGTTATCTAATTAGAAGCAGTTATTGGTGTGATTTATCCTTGCACATCTTCTCTCTCTCTCTCTCTCTCTCTCTCTCTCTCTCTCTCTCTCTCTCTCTCTCTCTCTCTCTCTCTCTCTCTCTCTCTCTCTATCTATCTATCTATCTATCTATCTATCTACCTCTTGAAACCCATCTATTATTTTTATATGAAAAAAAAACATGCTTGTGCCTGAACCAGTTGTTATCTATGTTTTCATATATTTGTCGCTCTCTCGCTCTTCAGAGAAAGTATGATGTTGGTAACAGTGTCGACTACAATGACTACCCACGTTTATACATCTACCCCGTAACCTTAGAGTTTGCTGGGTTTTTAATAATGAAAGGCAGAGCAGCTATCTCTGAGACTTTCTTTCATCCATAGTACAGGAAAAGTCGAGGTAAAGAAATGCAGCTAATTAAACATCATTATCAACAGTAACAAAATAGAAAAGAAACTCAAGTAAATAGATACAGAAGAAAACCAACGATCCAAGTCATTAGAGTCAAGAAGTGTACATCTCCCCAGTGATATTCTTTCGTTCTGAACAGAGAAAGATGGGCCTCTTTCAAGGATCATTTCACATAATGACCGCAGGATACAATCAACAATCAGCTAGACTGCAGTGTGGTGCAGCAAAGCGCAATAGAGAAATTACACAATTTTATAGCTTATGATTCGCTACATACATAGAATTTAAAATGTCGGACAAATGCCCCTTATTTATTTTTTGCATGTTCTAGTTTTAGAAGAAAAAATATTAACATGTTTGATAAGGACTCTGTGACTTTTTTGGAGTTTCAAACAGCACTGTTTCGTACGTTCTGAGACAGTTGCAGGTTCTAACTATTTGGGACAAATAGCTTTGATTACAAAATTTTCTGTTGTAAACGATGTACAATATTCTGGGTTTTTTTGCTTTCTTTGTATGATTGATATTGCCCGTCAACAACAAGGTGATATCAGGCCTTTCAGCATATCAACCAAGCCCCGGTTGAGAAGGCAAAATGTAAAAGATGAGACTCCAAACTCACCTATCGACAGTATGTATGTGGTAATAAAAAGCGTGGGAGAAGAGTGTGTGTGTGTGGGGGGGGGGAGGGAGTACGGGGGGAGGGGTTGCGAAGAGGAAAGCGACGGGTGCCGACCAACCTTTGGGATATTATTGGAGACGCTTACCCAACATCGATCTCTTTCCTAGTGAAATTTCACTTGATTGTTCCATAACTTATCTGTATTGCGATTTTTCAATTCATGAAACTGAGTTAAAACATAGAGCTAGGGTGGTGCAATCTTTTTTTTTTTCTTTTTTGGTTTGTTTCGTACAGACTATGATATTATGGTGATATTGGATATGATAATGACGTCAATGATGATTATGTTGCCGGTGGTTAAGATGTGAGCGATAATGATGGAGGTGATGAGGATAGTAATATAAATGTTATAAATTTATTTTGTTTCCTATATAATGATCTCCACACTTTAATTGGAAGACATGAGATTTTCTAATATCAGCTATTCGCAGTCATCAGTTTAGCCTTTAACGCGATTTAAGCAATTAAAAAAATTCGCGCACCATGGATGCATTTATCTCCCACGTTCTTTTATCTATATGTGTGTGTGTATATATATCTATATATATATATATATATATATATATATATATATATATATATATATATATATATATATAATGTATAGTTCTTCCATTTCATTCAATCGTCCAATTACAGGCAGTCTGTAAATGACATGTTCGTGATAGATCGGGCATTACGATGAGTCACGTATTTTAAGAAAACAATTGCTCGCTGCTGACAATGAATTTTTGTTTAACTACCCTTTGATGGATGTTATTCCAGATTCGGGGCAAATCGCTCCTGTTGTGCAATGGTGCATTGATATATACATAAATTATATATACCGAGAACAGTTTGTAACGCTTCAAGGAAAGCCGCTTCATCAATGAACCTTGACAAACATTTGTATAAGAAATCAAGCCTCGTCTGTAATCGGGGGAGAAAATTGCCGATCTTTATAGAATATGGAAGGCTTGTTCTTTTCTACATTCATTCGTTTCTATTTTAACTTGATGTTGTCTTAGTTTGTTTATTGATATTGATATTGGCTTTTGCTTTTGAATGTGAACGTTTTTTTTTTCTTTTTCTAAAGGACAGGCGGACAGAATTCATAGGAAGTCTGCTCTATAGTTTCTTTCACTAATAAAGTTATTGAAAAAATTTTTGGCGCTGTACTTGTCACGACTGCTTTTGAGTATATAGGGCAAAAGGGGCGGCTGTCTGTGTGATAGTGTAGGTGTGTTTCCCGTTAATACCTTTTCTATTCTAATGTTTTTTCTGTCTTTCGATTTATTCTTTTAGTTGCAATGATATGACAACTTTTCCATTTTTACCAAAGTCTTTTATCTTCAAATCTCTACCCCTCTCTGTCGTTGTTCGACTATTTGGTCGTTCTAAAGTAGTAAAATTCATTTGAATCTGAGTCCAAATGTGTGGGACCTCGGTGGATTTTTTTCTTTTTTTTTTCTTTTTCTTTTTTTTTTTTTTTTCCTTTTTGTGCGTTAATGCTTTTGAAAGAGGAGGAAAGTTTGTATCATAAAGACTCGTAAAAAGTTACAAGTCATAATTAACCATTCACTTCGATATACAAGCACGAAAATAGTTTTGTTTATCTTAATTAACTGGTATGGAGAGATGTTACATATAATTCAAAGTAACCTAAAATTTTTAAAGATAACTTTAAGAGAAGTTCGAAACTTGAAATTTCATAGAGAGAATGCTCTGGTCTTCTTTTATTTTAATTCTATGGGTAGTATGCTTGCACATGGCAAGTGCCAACTTTGCTTTTAAGAGTTCCTCTTAATTTGTTCCTCCTAGTTAAGGCAGGTGTTTGAGGTGGGGGGCGCTTAACAGAGGTGTAGCCTGAGGGTGGGAGAGAGGGGGAGAGAGAGAGAGACAGGCAAATTGACAGAGAGACGGACTGAGAGAGGGAGGGAGAGAGAGAGAGAGGGGGGAGGGGGGCAGACAAATTGACAGACAGAGAGACGGACCGAGAGAGGGAGGGAGAGAGAGCGAGCGAGACAGAAAGATAGATAGATAGATAGAGAGAGAGAGAGAAAGAGAGAGAGAGAGAGAGAGAGAGAGAGAGAGAGAGAGAGAGAGAGAGAGAGAGAGAGAGAGAGAGAGAGAGAGAGTCAGGCAAATTGACACACAGAGAGACGGACCGAGAGAGGGAGGGAGAGAGAGCGAGCGAGACAGAAAGATACGTAGAGAGAGAGAGGCAGGCAAATTGACAGACAGAGAGACGGACCGAGAAGGGGAGAGAGAGAGAGAGAGAGAGAGAGAGAGAGAGAGAGAGAGAGAGAGAGAGAGAGAGAGAGAGAGAGAGAGAGAGGCAAATTGACAGACAGAGAGACGGACCAAGAGAGGGAGGGAGAGAGAGCGAGCGAGACAGAAAGATAGAGAGAGAGAGGCAGGCAAATTGACAGTCAGAGAGACGGACCGAGAGAGGGAGAGAGAGAGAGCGCGAGCGAGACAGAAAGATAGAGAGAGAGACAGGCAAATTGACAGACAGAGAGACAGACCGAGAGACGGAGGAAGAGAGAGAGCGAGCGAGACAGAAAGGTAGCTATAGAGAGAGAGTGTGTTTTACGATTCGGGTAGAATTGGCTCGTTTTTTTTTTCAAGGACAAAAAACGGGTTTCATGTTTATTAGATATGACCATAACTATTACATTATAACAGACTAATATAGCGTGTAAAAGTTCATTTTTCTCGATGCTGCGTCATGGAAAAATAATACTATGTTTTAAGGACTTCTTTGTTTTGAGGAAAATTTTTTCTCTTTGATAATGCATTAGAAATTTTAAATTCCATAAAGGTATTACATAGAATTTGGTGCAACGCACAGTTTCAATCATTACAGGTCTAGCAAATAATGGTTTCTTCACTGAAAGCGCATCTTTAAAATAATGAATTGGCATAGATCTAAAAAGTCTATTGCAATGCAATTTCACTTAACTATTCCATGTGCAATATCTTTCTCTCTCTCTCTCTCTCTCTCTCTCTCTCTCTCTCTCTCTCTCTCTCTCTCTCTCTCTCTCTCTCTCTCTCTCTCTCTCTCTCTCTCTCTCTCTCTCTCTCTCTCTCTCTCTCTCTCTCTCTCTCTCTCTCTCTCTCTCTCTATATATATATATATATATATATATATATAATTTTTTTTTATCTTACACACTTTCTCTAGTTTTTTTGGTCCTCTCTCTTTCTCTCTTTATACAATCATGTATGTATTTATCTCTCCATATATACATGTATATTTCTTTCTCTCCAAATCCACTTTCACTTTATGCTTCTATATTTCTTCCTATTTATCTCCTTTTTTCTGTTGATTTCTCTTCGTATTTTTACTATATTGCTATCTGTTTGTCTTCCTCTATCTATTGGTCTATAACTCTATGTGAGTCTCTCTATGTGAGTCTCTTGATTGCCCCATGTCTCTCTCTCTCTCTCTCTCTCTCTCTCTCTCTCTCTCTCTCTCTCTCTCTCTCTCTCTCTCTCTCTCTCTCTCTCTCTCTCTCTCTCTCTTTCTCCACTTCCAATCGCACAAAAATGTCAATGCTGAAGCTAATGACAGATGCTTGTACGCTACACTCGGAGTATGCCGCTCATGAATGTATCTCTCTATTCAGGTTGATAATAAAAAAAAAAATCCTTGCGGAGAGGGCAACTGCGCAGGCACACACACACACACACACTCACTCACACACTCACTCACTCACACAAATACAATAAAGACTCCTTAGCGTTCCTCGATTGATTTTCCTCTCAATTACTGTCAACGGCACCAGCAAGAGGGGCTTTTCTCTCAGGGAAATTAGGAAAAAAGTCACAGAGCACGGCACGAGAGGCAGAATTTCCTTGTCATCTGTCACGCTCCACGTTAAGATTAGCCCTCTTGAAGAGCTTCTTCTTTAATGAATCGCAACTTACTGGTGTGGTTCCCCCATGTTTGTAGTCACGATCTTTGCTCCAGAGACACACAGTTGGGCTTCCTGCTTTTTTATTTGTTTGTTTGTTTGTTTGCTTATTTGTTATTGTTGTAATTTTTTTCTTGTATTTTTTTTTAAATCTTAAATACAAGCGGTGAGTGATATCGTGACCGCGTGGTTGATCGCGCTTAAAGTCTCGGCAGATAGGAACAATTTTTACCCTTGCTTTTCTGTTGCAGCCTGTACTGTACTGGGACATAAACTTTTTTTCTCCATGAAGTGATGAGAAAGTGAAGAGTTGCGCTTTATGCGAATCTGAAAAAAAATATTACGTAATGCGGAAAGTTTAAAAGACAACAGACTTTAAATTTCTCAATCAGGGCTCTTGACTTCTCATGTAATCATCAACTTAGGAGTTGAAAACATGGTAATATTCTTATGCTGTTATGTAATTTGTACGCCGCTCCCCATTTCGAAGCAATGTCAATATTTAACCCTGGTCTAACGCTGCCCTACATTTCTGTTGTTGTTTACGGTGGTATTTTTTTCCCTTTTTTGTGAATACAAACGGCCTTAAACTTTTTGTTGTGTTTTGTTTAAAAAAGATCTACGCTGTTTGTGCTATGGATGTATATCAAACTTCGCCATTTACAAGAAAGTGGTTTCTCCGCAGTCAAGTCATAAAGTGCTTGACAAGTTGTCGAGGAGACTAAGGAACTGACATAAGTAACGAGACTGTCTTAAGGGAGCCAATTATGGTGGCAATTTAAGGACAGTGTCAGGCATTAGGTGTCCCATCTGGCTATTTGTATTGAGGCTAATTTTAAGTGCCTCTAATTTGTTCTGGAACTTTAACAAGACTGTGTCGAAATTTGCTCAAATGAGAAAACAGAAGACTATTTTTGTTAAATAAATGACTAGAGTGCACTAGACAGAACAAAGTGTACAAAGAAGGATAAACAGGATGTTGATAACACTGTTTTTCTCTAGTTCTATAAAATACCGAAAATTAGATAATTCTGTTTTGCTTATCTATTTAAATACTTATGAGAAGAGTATCAGTTCTCACGAAAAGTACATAACGGTACACTGCTTTTAGAAATTTATGGTTGCCTCGTTGAAACTAAGACAAGAATAGATGTTTAAAAGGATCTTTGAACAGATGTTGTTTTGTTTTTTGTTGTTGTTTTTTTTTTTTTTACAAAATTAGCCAAATAACTATTTTTCTGGTTATTCCAAGTTTGGGTCGTCATTTTCAGCTATCACACAGCCATAAAACTTTAAATCATTATAGAGCATTTTATGTTTTACCCATATTATGCTCTAGGATATATGATTTAACTTTAGACTTTATTTTCCCAATTATGACTTTTTGTACGCGACCTAAATCTAAACTTGAGGTCCAAAAGACAACCTGGATCCCTTTCGGATAATAGATGGATCTAGAATCAAGTTTAGACTAAATTATTAGACATGACATTTTAAATTAAACAAAAAATAATGTGTGGGCGCACGGGAAAACCCGAGGTCTAGTTTTGAGCTGGACCTATTTTCAAGTTTGCAAATGGAAATTAAATTTCTTTACAAACTCTATTTATTTATCTTTTCATTTCACTTAGTTTTAATTGTTTCTGAAATATCTAACCTTTCGAATTAAATAATTTTGTGAAACCACTTCGAGCTTCAGATCAGAACTGTGGCGTTAACAGTTTCAGTTAAAAAAATCTCGTTCAACTTTAAGGACCATTTTCTTAAAACATCACTTTCTCAACTGGGTGATTTTAAGACTCGATAACTTTTGATCTAAACAAGATAGAACCTTCAAATAAAAAGCAAAATGCTCAGAATTGTTTGTTGAATTTAAAACTGAGATCGTCTAATTTTGTTTATGTGAACCATGTGAAGGATTTTCCTGTGCATGTCATCTACACTGAGAGTACTGGACACTAATATAAATACTTTCTGATGCGCAATGTTCATCTATAGGACAATGGAAACAGAAAGGATTTGATATTACTTTGGACATCTTTCAAATGTAATGATTGTTTTGTGGACAAAGCTCATTCACAACTTTAAACTCGATAATGACTTTGAGGCTCTATAGTGAAATTGCAATGTGGATTTAAACACATCTAGATTACGGCCGGTGTTAATAGATGCGTGGGAACTGAACGATATCTTAGCCCGTATCATATTAATACATTAGCTTACTATAGTCTAATTTTGCTTCTATCAAAAACGGCTTAGGGTTGTCTGAACTAAAATAGAAGTAGTACGAGTATTTCAAAAATTTCATAACCCGATCGTTTCTGCCCCGTATTCCATAAAATGTTTATGAGGTCCATCTAGCTTTGTTTCTTTATTCATAAATTAATTGTATTTTGCTCGGTCAAAAACGTGGATGACTCATCGATATCAATAATCGTATAATAAATAAATATATTTATAGCACATGAAAACAATCACAGAAATTTTATTATTTTTAATCGCTCCTCTCTCTCTCACTTTCTCTCCTCTTTCTCTCTCACTTTCTCTCTTCTTTCTCTCTCTCTCTCTCGCTCTGTCTTTCTCTCTCCCTTCTCTCTCCCTTCTCTCTCTCTCTCGATCTCTGTCTTTCTCTCTCCCTTCTCTCTCCTTTCTCTCTCTCTCTCTCTCTCTCTCTCTCTCTCTCTCTCTTTCTCACTCTCTCTCTCTCTCCCTTCTCTCTTTCTCACTCTCTCTCACTTTTTCTCCTCTTTCTCTCTCGCTCTCTCTCTCCCTTCTCTCTTTCTCACTCTCTCTCTCACCGAGTGCTGGTGGGTCACCCGTGATTTCGATGAGACCTTCGTGGATTCAAACCGTGCACCGTAGGTAAGTGAGTTTAAGGCTTTTTTTTCTCCGGTTTCGCCCTTGTTGACGGGTTTTAAGTTTGAAATGCAAAAATACCTGAGCGGACTTTGCTGGTGAGAAACAGTATCAAACTCTCTCTCTCTCTCTCTCTCTCTCTCTCTCTCTCTCTCTCTCTCTCTCTCTCTCTCTCTCTCTCTCTCTCTCTCTCTCTCTCTCTCTCTCTCTCTCTCTCTCTCTCTTTCTCTCTTTCTCTCTCTCTCTCTCTTTCTCTCTCTCTCTCTCTCTCTCTCTCTCTCTCTCTCTCTCTCTCTCTCTCTCTCTCTCTCCCTTTCTCTTCCTACCTCTGTATCGGTATGTCTTTCTTTAATCTTTGGAAAGCGTGGTCTTTAAATATCTGCTTTACATCTTAGAAGCCGGGATGAAGAGAAACAAAATGATAAAATATAACTTATAAATTGTTGTATTACAGTATTAGTAGTAATAGTGGCAGTAATAGCAGCAGTATAGTACTAATAGAAGCAGCTGCAGCAGCAGCAGCAGCAGCAGCAGCAGCAGTAGTAGTGGTAGTAGTAGTAGTAGTAGTAGTAGTAGTAGTAGTAGTAGTAGTAGTAGTAGTAGTAGTAGTAGTAGTAGTAGTAGTAGTAGTAGTAGTAGTAGCAAAGTAGCATTAGTAATTTTGTTATTGTTAAAGCAATTTAAGTAATAGTTGCGTGCGGTCGTAGAGGCAGCGTGGTGTTTGCTGCTGTTGCTAGTATTTATCAGCACAAGGTGCAGTTCACAAATTTGCTTTTATAAAAGTTGATAATTCACGTACTGTGCTCCTTTTCTGACTTTTTCCTCACTAGTTGCAACTGGCGCCATCTTCAACACCGATGTTGTGCCAAACTTGCAAGACATGATGGAGCTAAATCGATGACGTTAGCCGGCTTCTCTTTTCTCAATACAATTATTTTTGCCCCCGCGCCCAAGCATTTCTTTTAAGCGGAAATTATTTTAACGGGGCAGAAAATTTTTTTTTTTACCTCATATCATTGAGCTTAACTGCTATCATTTCTGAGACATTCTGACATAAGAGCTGAAGATTTATTTATTTCAATATCGATTCTTTTATTAGAGTCTGTCCCCTCAACATTCACAGTGTTTAATTCTTCTGAAGTGAATGAGTAGTTCAGTGTGTTAGTTAAGTCAGCCCAAGTCAAAATGTCAAGTTAAAAGCCCAATGTTGTTTACCGCCAGTTAATTTGTAATTTTGATATATCGTAATTTTAAAAAGTTGGGTGTGTTTAACGTCAATACTTAATAGCTAATGGTTAATATGGTAAAAACATCAAGTTTTATTTATTTATTTTTTTTTTTACATAAATGCAACTGATTCCTGGCTATCTGGACCCATTGATATGATCAAAGCTGGTTTCATATGAAAATAAATACCGTCAGGTTATCCGGGCATCGACAAGTGATTCTATCGAGGATCACATCGACCTGACCGGATTTCTTGCCTGTTACCTCCATTCATCCAGTGACGGCTCTCTCAGGCCACGACTAATCGCTTCATGGATGTAGGCAATATGTTATAACTACTCTCTCAGGCCACGACTAATCGCTTCATGGATGTAGGCAATATGTTATAACTACTCTCTCAGGCCACGACTAATCGCTTCATGGATGTAGGCAATATGTTATAACTACTCTCTCAGGCCACGACTAATCGCTTCATGGATGTAGGCAATATGTTATAACTACTCTCTCAGGCCACGACTAATCGCTTCATGGATGTAGGCAATATGTTATAACTACTCTCTCAGGCCACGACTAATCGCTTCATGGATGTAGGCAATATGTTATAACTACTCTCTCAGGCCACGACTAATCGCTTCATGGATGTAGGCAATATGTTATAACTACTCTCTCAGGCCACGACTAATCGCTTCATGGATGTAGGCAATATGTTATAACTACTCTCTCAGGCCACGACTAATCGCTTCATGGATGTAGGCAATATGTTATAACTACTCTCTCAGGCCACGACTAATCGCTTCATGGATGTAGGCAATATGTTATAACTACTCTCTCGGGCCACGACTAATCGCTTCATGGATGTAGGCAATATGTTATAACTACTCTCTCAGGCCACGACTAATCGCTTCATGGATGTAGGCAATATGTTATAACTACTCTCTCAGGCCACGACTAATCGCTTCATGGATGTAGGCAATATGTTATAACTACTCTCTCAGGCCACGACTAATCGCTTCATGGATGTAGGCAATATGTTATAACTACTCTCTCAGGCCACGACTAATCGCTTCATGGATGTAGGCAATATGTTATAACTACTCTCTCAGGCCACGACTAATCGCTTCATGGATGTAGGCAATATGTTATAACTACTCTCGAAGGTCACGACTAATCGCTTCATGGATGTAGGCAATATGTTATAACTACTCTCTCAGGCCACGACTAATCGCTTCATGGATGTAGGCAATATGTTATAACTACTCTCGAAGGTCATCACTCTGTTGTTATGTCTTTAGAATGATGTTGACATGGCCGAGCCTTCTTTTGCTTTAAATGTTCAGATTTCTAAAGTTCATATTATTGTTGAATTTTTATTCATAGCCTTATTTGGAGTCCACAAAATTCTTCATTCCACATTTCAGGTGTACGAGTATTCCTCAGTGAGTGTACCTTTTTCAAATGGCTTCCTTGAGACATTCCTAAAAGTCTAGCTTATTTAATGTATGTTGCGATTTTGCTTTTTGAAGTCTATAAGTACTATGTTTTTTACTGAAGTTGGGTTGTTTTGATATGGCTCAGGAAGTCCGCAAGTAATCAAATAAGTCTAGTATTTTTCACGTCAGTAATGTTTTAATTAATAGCTTGGGTGAGGGCAGGCTTATTTCAGTTGTCAGCAAAGTTTTGGCAGAATCACTACAAAGGTTCACAAGTCTCTCTGTGTTTAAATCTAACAATCACCGTTTATGGTAGATTGGGCTTGTACAAAAAAAATGTCGTGCGAAGCCTGAAATTTTCAGATGTTTTTTTTTTAGTTTTATGTCTTTGAATGTTAATTGTAAGAACTCTAAAACAGCAGCACATTTACATTGGCAATCGTGACCCTTGCCAGACTTGTATATTGTCATGCCAATATTTTCAAAGTAGGTTATTGATATGACTGCCAATTCATCATTATTTCAACAATTACCATACAGCCTGAAAGTACGTTACTGTTGGTGCAAAAAGTGATCTTTCGATTACAATCTTTATTTGCAAATACCTCTGTCTCCCTCCACACACTGTCTGCCTTTCTTTATTCTTTAATGGAAAGTTTGGCTTCGTCTTAAGCACAATGAGTTTTATCCTAGAATGCTAGATGTCTGACACCTACCGCAACAGCGATATGTTTTCGCACATATAGATGTTGATTTTAAATTGTTTTCATTTCGTAGCGATGATTTTTATCCGTTGTAATTGGTTCTTAAAACAAAGATTTCATTTGCACAAAACACGTGAAGCTCTACAGACCACACACCTAATGCTAATCTCATTTTTTTTAGCTACTTTATCACGTCATATCAGCGATTATTTATAGAGAAAAACAACGTGTTGGAGGAACTGGATGCTCAAATTAAAGCTTGTACACTGATTAGTTATAGTCTAAAATATGAGATAAACAATATTGTCAAGTTTGTTTTACTGACGATATCCGCGATAAGCCATGCATTGGGTTTATGGTTTGCCATTTGGTATTTTGTAACCCTCTTTTATGGTACTTTATTGCCTTTATCTGTCTCTTGTTCTCTTTCTCTCTCTCTCTCTCTCTCTCTCTCTCTCTCTCTCTCTCTCTCTCTCTCTCTCTCTCTCTCTCTCTCTCTCTCTCTCTCTCTCTCTCTCTCTCTCTCTCTATCTATCTATCTATCTATCCATCTATCTATCTATCTCTATCTCTCCCCCCCTCTCTCTCACTCTCTATCGATCTATCTATCTATCTATCTGTCTATCTATCTATCTATATATCTATATATCTATATATATATATATATATATATATATATATATATATAAATAGTTTGAAGATAAATTGGAATAATTGATCGGAGTGCTCAACTGTTGGAGCTTTTCATAGATATAGAATGAAGAGAATTTAAGGTAAGATCTTATATATATATATATATATATATATACACACACACACAATCTGTCTATCTTTATATCCATCTGCCTATCTATCTGTCTCTCTGATCTCTAGACGAAAGACGGTCACATTGCTGCGCGCATATATCTGTCTATCTTTATATCCATCTGTCTATCTATCTGTCTCTCTGATCTCTAGACGAAAGACGGTCACATTGCTGCGCGCATATATCTGTCTATCTTTATATCCATCTGTCTATCTATCTGTCTCTCTGATCTCTAGACGAAAGACGGTCACATTGCTGCGCGCATGCGACATAACACTAACATTGTGTAAGTCCTTGTGGTTTTTCTTTTGAGTTTACCAGCTACTCCGGTCGAACGTTTCTTTTGACAGTTGTTAATTGAATGACAAATTCAACTTACTCAAAGACGGATTAACGAATCTGATTACTTTGAGTGAAATGAGGACAAGTATCTAACTAGACCTAATAAGCCCACTGCCGTTATTACGATGGTCGTTCAGTAGATCGTAACCCATTCGACGCAAAAAAAAAAAAAAAAAAGTTTGATAGTTGTTTGGAACCATGATGGAATTTGCACTGTAAACTACCGCGAGGGAAATTTGCAACGGTTGACCTAAATGCTATATGTCATGATGATGAAATCAGATGAGGTTTCTGATGTGAGGGTATTAGTAAGACTTGCAACAACCAAGGCTATAGGGGATCGATGGTTCATGAAAGCCAATGCAGCTCACAATATGCGTCAAAGAGATTTAGCTTCTGTAGGAAAAAATATGACGCAGCTCACGCTGTCAACTCGCCAAAGCAAGAAATTATGAAAAGAATTTCTTTGACGGCCAAACAGTTTGATGGTTCTGTTTGTGTTATGTTTTTCGCGCCTTGTACTAAAAATATATGTGCAATATTTCGATATGTATATTTTTCTTTGTCTCTCCCCCCCCCCCCTTTTTTTTTTTCCAGAAGCCTAATTCTATAATCCGTACTGATTCCGACTCCCTACCAAGCCAGCTTCGGGAAGGAACAATATTGTTGTTTTTTTCGTTTATGTGTCTGTGTGTTTGTTTTGTTTTTCTTAATCAAAAAGTTAAATTTTCAGCTGTAAGACATTGTTTTAAAGGTTATCTTATTGATTTAGCAGATAGTATCAAACATTGCGCCGAGTAGTGTTGAATAACCATCAATAACCCTCAGTTGATAGCCAACGTCCATTAAAATTCACAAGGTACATTTGTATTAGACACTGGATAAGAAGTCGGCTTAACTTATGCCGTCTTTGGTTGGATTTTATTTACAATGTATTTATCGCTGAAAGTTTGGTTGGATTGTAATTACAATTGATTTAACGCTGAAAGTTTGGTTGGATTGTACTTCCAATGTATTTATCGCTGAAAGTTTGGTTGGATTGTACTTACAATGGATTTAACGCTGAAAGTTTGGTTGGATTGTACTTACAATGTATTTATCGCTGAAAGTTTGGTTGGATTGTACTTACAATGGATTTAACGCTGAAAGTTTGGTTGGATTGTACTTACAATGTATTTATCGCTGAAAGTTTGGTTGGATTGTACTTACAATGGATTTAACGCTGAAAGTTTGGTTGGATTGTACTTACAATGTATTTATCGCTGAAAGTTTGGTTGGATTGTACTTACAAATGATTTAACGCTGAAAGTTTGGTTGGATTGTACTTACAATGGATTCAACGCTGAAACTTCGGTTGTATTGTACTTACAAAGGGTTTATCGCTGAAAGTTTGGTTGGATTGTACTTACAATGGATTTGTCGCTGAAACTTTGGTTGGATTGAACCTACAATGGATTTATCGCTGAAAGGTTGGTTGGATTGTACTTATAATGGATTTATCGCTGAAAGTTTGATTGGTAAACATTCTTTAGTAGGCCTTTAAAAGAATGTCTGGTTTATCTGTACGGCATGTCACTGCACCATATGCTGGAACTTTCAAACTTTCTTAAGATAACAGTAAGCTGTCAATTGTTACCAACTGATGAAGAAAAATATCCAAGGATGAACATGCGAAATTTCGGGCAGATTCCGCTTGGTGCGAAATAGAATTTATTTTAAAAGACAGGGATGAGATCTTCGGTGATGTGAAACATGTCTTTTCTTTAAAAAAGAAACGCATTATTTAAATTCGACTATTAGTGGCATGGGGCTTTCTAGAATATTGGAAAGAAAATATGAGGCATAGAAATCAATGCTCTTGCTTTAACCGTTCCGTCCATCAAAACCTGCAAATAATGGGAATAGAAGTTGTCACGGAGGGAAAATATCTGTGACTTGTCGCTTATGGTTTTTTGAAATGATTTTCAACGGGTCCTCGTGTGCAGGATGTTACCCCGAGGTCTTCTTTGAGAGGATATCATTCTTCCTCTCTGCCCTGAAATTTTCTCGAGCGTATTTTTCCTTTCTAATTATGAGGAAAATATTTTATTCTCAATATGCCATTCTGGCAGAAGGACACCTCTTAAAACAAAAACAAACAAAACTTTTAAAAAACAGTAAATTCTATTTTTTTAAGCCATCGACAGCCCTTTGAATTCTAGCAAGACGAGTTTCACCACTTTGAAAATTTGCAGATTTCATCAGCTTCCGTCAAAATGCAAACGGAAATTGTTGCCCTTCGTCAAAGACAAAGCCCAATGCACATTCAGTGTTGAAAGCTGTGATTATCTGGTCATCATGCCGCATGCCTTCGCTTGATTGCCTTATACTCTAGTTATATTCATGATCTTGGGGTGTTTTTTTTAGTTTTTGTTTTTGCTTTTTTTGTTTTTGTTATTTTTTTTAACGGTATGATTAGATAAGAGCTCTCTCTATCTGTTTCTCTCTCTCTCTCTCTCTCTCTCTCTCTCTCTCTCTCTCTCTCTCTCTCTCTCTCTCTCTCTCTCCCTCTCTCTCTCTCTCTTTCTCTCTCTCTCCCAACCGTTTTTAATCCTCTTAAAATGTCTATCATTTCCTTCTCTGTATATCTCTTTTTTCTCTATCTTACATTTGCAAGGAGTTGTTATTTATTGTTCTTTGTTTTTTTGAATAATGAACCTCATTGTAAATCTTTTTCTACACATTTTAGTTTTTCTTATTCTCAGTACAAATGTAAATGTTTTGGTCCCTGGTTTGGCCTCTGTTTCTCATTTTTTTTCTCCTCCCCCCCCCCCTCTCTCTCTCTCTCTCTCTCTCTCTCTCTCTCTCTCTCTCTCTCTGTCTCTCTCGCTCTCTCTTTCTCTCTCCCTCGCTCTCTCTCTCCATCGCGCTCTCTCTCTCCCTTGCTCTCTCTCTCTCTCTATCTCTATCTCTCTCTCTTTCTCTTTCTCTCTTCTTGAATCATCTAATTTTGTAGAAAAGGATAGCTCGGTGGCTAAGTGCTTGGGACTGCCTGGTCATGTCTAGGCAAGGCGATGGGTGCCGCATGAAGTGTAGGTTCGATCCAGGCTGTTCCATCTGACCTTAATATTGTGTACGTTTTTCGTCTTATTCGACGGTCTCGAGTTGGACTCTAGTTTTTTATTGATTTTCCTTCTCTCTCTCTCTCTCTCTCTCTCTCTCTCTCTCTCTCTCTCTCTCTCTCTCTCTCTCTCTCTCTCTCTCTCTCTCTCTCTCTCTCTCTCTCTCTCTCTCTCTCTTTCTTTCTTTCTCTTTCTATCTATCTACATACTATCTACATATCTATTTATATATCCCTCTCTTTCCTTCAAGCTCTCAATTACTCTCTGGTTCTCTTTTTTCCTACTAACTCTCCATTTTCATTGCAACATTTTACTCTGTCTTTCTCTTATTCTCTGATGGTGATCATTAGTAATCATTATAATTCCTTTAAAGGTATAACTATAATAGTAATAGTAATAATAATAATAATAATAATAATAATAATAATAATAATAATAATAATAATAACAATAATAATAATAATAACAATAATAATAATAATAACTTTATATTAAGGATAATAATAATCATTATCATTATTATTAGTAGTAGCAGCATCAGCAGCAGCAGTAGTAGTAGTAGTAGAAGTAGTAGTGGTGGTGGTGGTGGTGGTGGTGGTGGTAGAGGTAGCGGTAGTAGTAGTAGTAGTTGTTTTTGTTTTTGTTGTTGTTGCTGCTGCTGCTGTAGAAGTAGTCGCAGTGGAACAAAAAAAAATTCTTAACTCTTGGGCCAAACAATATAAAAGTCCAAAATCTGTCATTCGGATGAAAAAAGAAAAGAAAAAATTTTTTAGTATAAACAATTACCCAGTCTGAAGTTAGTAGATAACATGACACAAATTTTTATTGAGACGTGTCGTCTTCATTGCCTTCATTAGTCACAAAAACATGAAAACATCTAAAGACCAGTAAAGAAAGACGTGAAAAGGGTGAAGGGTGCGAGAATTTGGATTTGACATTTTTAAAGGGTAAGACGTGCACAAGTAGAGTTTGACAACAATGCAAGTATGGTCTTAAATTACCGCAAGGGCGTAAAGGTTGAAGTTAAACGATGGAAAGGGATTTATTGGTTGTTCGACAGTTCGACGGTGGTGGTGGTGGTGGTAGTGGTCGTGGTGGTGGTGGTGGTGGTAGTAGTAGTAGTAGTAGTAGTAGTAGTAGTAGTAGTAGTAGTAGTAGTAGTAGTAGTAGTAGTAGTAGTGGTAGTAGTAGTAGTAGTAGTAGTAGTAGTAGTAGTAGTAGTAGTAGCGGTAGTAGTAGTGGTAGCAGTAGCGGTAGCGGTAGTAGTAGTAGTAGTAGTAGTAGTAGTAGTGGTGGTGGTGGTAGTAGTAGTAGCAGTAGTAGTAGTAGTAGTGGGAGGAGGAGGAATAGAAGTAATTGTTGCTGTAGTTGTAGTTGCAGCATCATCAAGAGAACCAGTCGTAAAAATGGTATTATGTCATGTTAGTAAAAGGGATGTTTTGTCATGTTTTGGACATGAAAATGAAGCCATGGTGCTGGTAGTTATATTTTTGATTCAGTCAACGAATGAACAAAAAGAAGGCAGTCAAGTTGTTGCTGGATTACGAAAATTTCCGAATGAAATTTGAGCGAGGTAGAAAGATCACGAGATTGTCCAGTCCTGTCAAATAAACGAGACTTTTATCAAATGGATCAACTCACGTGTGTTGACCGGACGCCTTCCAGCTGATCCAGACTCAGTACAGTCCAGGCCTAATCGATTAGGGATCGTGCCAACCGTAATCTGGCGTCTATTTCACTTCGCGGAAGCTATACGAATTATTCGAACATGAGATTTACTTTTTTTTTTTTTTTGCCTAAAGGAAGTATGCATTTTTTTCTTCAGTTATAAATGTAGTTTTAGTCTAGTTTATATTTTTGAAAGATAATTTCATCTCAATCTTGATAAAAATTCTCGAGACATCAGTTGTTGTAGTTGCAGTAATAGTAGTAGTAGTAGTAGTAGTAGTAGTAGTAGTAGTAGCAGCAGCAGCAGCAGCAGCAGCAACAGCATCGACAGCTGCTGCAGCAGCATCACGGCAACAGTACAACAGTAAGGGAAGTTTTATTACGTATTCACACCTTTTATGCCACTTTATTTTCTTTTAATTTCTTTTGCCGTCTTAATCTGATCTGTGTTCCTTGTTATCTTAATTAATTGGAATTTCTCAGCAAGCAGCTTAACTTCTGCGAAAGAAGTGTGTTGCTTCCTGTAACTCGGCAGCATCCGGCTCAGATCGTCTCTCTCGTGTTGACAAAACAAGCGCAGCTTCCTGGCAGGCCAATATTTCTTGACCCTCTATTAATTTGTAGCCCGCGGGGTAAAACTGACTTCAAGTTGAAGAGAGTGGGTTTATATGTTCCAAGTGTGGTTCAGGAAAATATTAAATACCTAGTAAAGTATGGATTTGTCTAGGCAATATTGGTTGCATGAGGAGAGCGGTATTAAGGTAACAGGAGTAAAGTCGTGTACAGAGAGACAAAGAAGACATTTCCTGCATTAGGTCTTCTAGTGTGATTAATTGCTTGTGACTATCACAAAAGAAACAAAAAAAAAATATTCCTTACTAGGTATCCATTTAATATCTCTCGTGGTTGATTCTCCCCCATGTGTGGATCTTTATTCATACAGCTTTCAAATAGTTCTCCATTCTTTTTTTTTTTCTGTTTCTTTTTTCAAATAGTATGTCGAATGTATATAACACATGAGCAACAGCAGATATGAAGAAAGATGAAATTGAACATCATTAGGACTTGGATCATGAATGTCATTGCCAGCTGAGGAAAAACTGCAATGTTTTGAAGTTCACAATGTTTCAGTAAATCTTATTTTATCACATGCATATTAAGTGAGACACCCGTCGAAAAACTTTCAAGATTGTTTCTGTGTTTCTGAAATATATTTTATGCAGTTAATTTGTACAGGTTTGATAAGTTTCATGGGATATTCCTAACTTAGAAAGGAGTATTATATGCCAGAAAATTATGGTTTGTATTCATGCCTTATCTGTGAAACTAAATTTGTGCATGATTTGGACCTGTAAGTATCGTCTTCAATGCCAAATATGATAATAATTTTAGCCATCAGTTTTGAATGTCTCTACTCAAACCATTAGCGCTGTGCTCATTGGAGAGCAATTATCAACCTGGATTAAACCTTGAGGGTCCGAGCTCTTCAGGAAAAGGCGTAGAAAATAACGTAAATAAATGTAATTTTAGGTACAATCAAACTTGCTCAGCCCTAAAAACACCATTGCGGGTTGGAATGGTTATTATATTATTTAACTGTTTTCAGGAAATTTTATGGACTTTTTTTTCTTGCTTCAACTTTAATATGGAAGCAAGGGCTTATTTATGAATAAAACTTTTCTTCATCCATTGCAATCGGTGTCGGGATATACCTTTGAGATGTCATTCTCTTACAAATTATTTTTCCCTCTTTGAACTGTTACCAAGAGACTCAGGGCCCACAAAGCGTGAAGGAAGAATTGCAATGTAGGCACGGCTGTCTAAGTCCATATTCCAAGGATCGTGGTTGTTAACACCGATCGAAGAGCAAATGAAAGTGATTTTAGCTTCCCACCGACTCATCCTCTCTCCAGGCCCAATGCATACTCTACGCTTGGAGTCTTCTTTGAGTTTTGTGGGCTACAGTTTGTAGTTACTCCGGCAATATAAGTTGCGAGATCAGTTTAATAAACCTTGTTTTGAGCTGTCTATACCCTGAACAGATGCCCAAACATACTTAATTATGCACTTTGCATGACATTTTAGATAAAGTACTATCGCCTCCGCTTGAAGGCTCTCAGCTCTATGTGATGAAAAGCTAGTCAGAAACGGAGTACTTTAATTGATGTAGATCTTGGCATGCATTTGTTTTATTGAACCAGTACTTGGGGTTAGTAGGTTCGTTCCATCCTGACTTACTTGAGTTGCTAATGCATTGCTTATCTTGTATTCAGCTTGTCGGCCGCGCAACCTTCAAAACTAAACGCGCCTATCATCTAGTAGTAAAATAATGAGTTAATTGCTTTTGAGATTACTTTTCTGTCTCTTTTAGTTTTTATTCTTCAGAATCCTTGCATTTCTCAGAATCCGTAGTTTCATAACTCTCATTAATGTCACCGTTGACGAAGTTAATACGCTATATTTTCAGGAGATGTACCTCTCCAAGGAGGAGAGAGTAATGTTATGGAAACCGTTTGCTGACTAACTTATATTTCTCCGTTCCAAAAAAAAAAAATTGAAACTTGTGGGATATAAATTGATATCGATGCTTTTTTTTAACCTTCCACGCTAGTGGTTTTCTTGGTCTTCTAATCTATTCTTTAACTTCTTTTAAACTTCGCAGTAAAAAAAAAAATCTTTAAAGTAAAGAGTATTCAGATCTTGTAATTCTTTATATGTGTATTTATCAAAGCGTAAATTCGTAGTTTAGGTTGAAAAGAACAATATATATATATAAATATATATATATATATATATATATATATATATATATATATATATATATATATACACACACATATCGCCCTCTTTGTCTTCCTGTCTCTTTGTATTTATGTCTCTCTCTCTCTCTCTCTCTCTCTCTCTCTCTCTCTCTCTCTCTCTCTCTCTCTCTCTCTCTCTGCCTTTCCTCCGTCCTATTTTTTTCTCTGCTTAGCTATCTTAATCTCTTTCTCTTTCATTCACTTTACTTTAGGTGTCACTAGTTTACAGTCTACCTCGTTCTTCGTTTATCTTACCGTTTACCTCACGCTTGCATTACTATCTCTCTTTTATTTTTTTCTCTGACAATCTGTCTCTCTCCTATTCTTTCAAGGAAATTACCCATAGCATTATAAAATCAAGTGGCCAGTCTAACTGTTAAGCTTCACCTCTACCTATTTGCTGTTCAGTCACAATTTATTGTGCTCTGTTTCGATACACCAAGGTATTAACGATCAATCACAATTTACTTTACTCAGATTGCCATAGAGTGATTAGAAGAAAAAAAAAGAGGGACGAAGGGCGCTGACAATTGGTTGTCAGGCAGCAACATGGAGCCGAAATTATTGGGTCGTTGTTGTCCTCAAGCCCCACCCTGCTTCAACTAACTCAACTGTAGCTTTCATCATGCAGCAATCATGGCGCACTCAACCGAGGCCGGGAAACTAGTGCTGCTTCAAAGGGACAGTGATGAAAACCCCAGCTCTTTTATAACATAAAAAAAAACTTTGCACCTAGTATCACATTCTTCCCAGAATGAAAATTAATGTACAGCCTAGTGAAAGTAATATCAAAAAGGAAAAGTTGAGTTTTGCAACGTGAAGACAGAGGCATCAAAGTATTGCCAAAATTTAGAGAGTGGAATGAGTGTTTTTTTTTACATGCGGAAGGAGTTGGTTTTTTTTTTTTTTTTGGGGTTGTTTTTTTTTTTGTCAATGGAGAAAAATTATGTTAAAGCCAATCTTATGGGC
>JAWDGP010005301.1:1242500-1247500 GCA_033675545.1 Elysia crispata | reverse complement strand
ACTGTTACCTCCAATATGGGCTTCGTACGGGCAGCTCAAAGTCAGGTGGGTCACCAGAAGGAGAACTGTTTTGTTTTTCTTTTGTTTCTTTGTTGTGGTTGGGTTTGTTTGGTTTTTTTTTTTGTGTGTGAAATGTATACAAGGAGTAATAGTGCTTTCGTTGAGGCATATTTTTTAACTTCACAGTACGATGCAAGAAGGGTGTATTAGAGAATCTTATGGATAATTTTTTTTTTCCTCGATGAAATGGAAGGCTATAGAAGTGTTTGAGATATTGTTAGCGTTGCTTGTCATTATGTAGAACCAACACGGCACTCGGCACATTTGGCGTCGGTTTAAAGTGACACACCCTGAGCTCCTCTACACGGAAATGACATGATGGGTTTTGCCCAATCCCGCTTCCTCACCCGGACACCCGAATCATGTGCAGGAACTAGCCAAAACTTTCCTCCATCGTCTCGGCAGACAGCCGTGTTCTTTGTTATTAATTAAGAATGTAGTTGGCACAGCGGTTAGAGCAGATAAAAAAAAAATCTATCATCTCTTTGAAAAACTTGTTGCAGGTATGCCGCAAAATAAAGGAGAAAAAAGAAAAGAAGGAAAGAAAGAAATGTAAAGAAAAACTTGAAACTTATTTTAATTTTTCATTCAATAAGTCACCCTGCCATAGAACCATTCTTAACATTTGATTTTATCTCTGAGCCTCTCTCTTAAGCCACCTTACCGCTTTGCCCACAGTATCTACACGATTAACAATGCCATTTCATTTTCAGCTCTTCTCAGCATGTTATAGAGGCCTTTGATCATCTTATTGTGGAAAACCTTGATCATTTCAACATTATCCTGTATACTTTCTCGTTGATTCGTTGATTAGTTTTATCGCAATCTGTCTTCTTTTCTTTTTTTTTTTTATCTTTTTTGTGTCCTTTTCAGCTCGATGGTGGTTATCTCATGTAAAAAAAAATTATGTCTATCTTATAAATTTAAAGAGTTTACTATGTTTATACTTTCATCCTTTTAATCCCCTCATTCAGGGAGTGGTCTTTCCCGTTTTCCTGCACCCAGCCAGGGCGTTGACGGAGGAGAAAGAGCCAAGTGCGAAGCCTCTCTCAGTGTAGCTGTCATTCTAAATGCCAAGCTCTCGTTTACGTTCTTCCTAATCACAATATACAAATAACACGCACAGTTGAAGTATCCGCCTCCCGAAATATTAATATCAAATTATCTTTATCAAATATCGAAAGTGAAGCGTGTTTTTCCCAGATTATTTTTTTCCTTAACCTTGTTAAGGAAATTCCCACTTTGAGACCCATTGTGTCTCCGAAAACGATCTGACTCAATGTAGGCCGACTCGATGCTTTGATCGAAATAACAACGGACAGAACTGTGCGTCCACAATATATAGGCCCTATATTTTTCCTATAATTGTTTGTCTGATTCATCAATGAATAAAGCGTAAAAAAGAAGCATAGTGCAGATAGGACAATTGCGAAATTTTACCCTTTGTTCGAAAAGCGCTGGTTCCGGTTTGACTTTTTTTTTTTTAAAGACAATCCAGTTTTCTTAGAGAGAAAGCAAATCTTTATTTCATGACTCAAGTCAAATGTGAGGATTGTGTGCCAAGCAGCCGTAGCTATTGTTTGTTATAGATCTGCAGGATATACGAATTTGATTTTTCGAGATCAGTAACAATAGTTATCTTGTATTCATTTTAAAATTCCGTCTAAATTATTAGTTGTTATTTGGTTGGTTTCTTTTTTTTTCTTAGCTAAATAATTATGGCATATTGGAGGAAACACGATGATTTTTTTTCCATTTTGGCATTTAATCTTTGTTTCTCCTCTCCCTCTTTTTGATTAGTTTTAGTCCATTGTATGTAAATTGCCAGATATTATGGAAGTACCTTTGAATTTTTATTTTCAAGCAAAGCATGATCTGTATCAGTTAATGTAATTTACAAAACCAAGATAGGGTTACCAAAGGCTTTCTTGGGAGCAAATTTGATGTCTTTTTATCTCCTCCCACACCCTGAGGTAATTATCGACTTACATAAGCATTTTGTAAACTATCTGTGAAACAGTGTTTGTAAGCTTCATTTCAAATCTATTAGCATCTTCATTGAAATTAATTTTTGTCGTTTTTTGTTGTTTTTTTTGTTTTGTTTTTTTTTGTTTGTTTGTTTTTGTTTTGTTTTTTTTGTTCGTTTGTTTTTATAAAAAAATATTTTGTGAAGCAATAATAAAATGAGGAAGCCATACTTTAATCTAAAGGAAGCTACTGCTGGTAACTTTTCCCGTGACCTTTAAGTTTTGTTATTTCCCTTGGTAACAGGTAAAGCTCAATTCATATTCCATGAAAAAGATTAATACTAATAATAGCTTACATGTATTTCGATGGGTTCATGGATTTCTATTAGAAATGAGAAGGCTGCTTTCATGTTAACTTAACCATGTATTTTATGTTTTTTTAAATTGCTCATCTGTGATACCATCAATTTTTCCCATTTGCAATTTATAGACAATGACAGTTTTGTTTTTTTTTGTTTTTTGTCTGTCTGTTTTGTTTCATTTGTTATAATTTTTAGTATTGTAATAGGTGATGCCATTACTGTATCATTAAAAGTAACATAACCCTTTCAGTTCAAAGAAAATAAATTGCTGTACCCACTATCACATTTTGCTGGTTCTAGTTTTATTTCCCCGAGTCGTTTTTTGTTTCATATTTTGTATTCTTAGTCTCACACTGCCCTTGATTCAATTTATAGAATCTAATACTATAATGACTTAAAAAGCTAATTATAGTTTTGATTTTGACGTCAATAAATCCTGCTTTCAAATAAGTTCTTTATCAATTAATATAAATTTACTTTCTAAAATAAATATTTACCAGCTATTATTAGTTTCTTCTCTGTACCATTTAACAACTACTCATTTAAGTTTTATTTATTCTTAGAAATTTGATCTTGAGATTTTCTTTAATTTTAAAGATTGCATGGCTATGAACCTTGATTTTTAAGTTGATATAACAATAAACGTGATTCTCCATCTATCTACCGTACCTTTGTATTCTCCTTTGTCTATTGAACTGCCTCTCTGTCTTTCTCTTTCCTTCTTTTTCTCCCTCCCTCTCTCACTCTCACTCTCTCTCTTTATCTATCTGTCTCTCTTTATCTCTATGTCTCTGTCTCTTTCTCTCTAATTGTCTCATTTCCATTCTCTTTTTTTCCCAATTAATATATTCATTTATCTGTTCTTTTACTTATTTACTTTTTTGTTTATTGTTAATATTTAAATTATTTCTATTCAAAATTTTGTTCTTACTGTATTTCTTAATATTTGTGTTTGTTTCGTGTTTTTTTGGTTTTTTGGTTTTTTTGTTTTTGTTTTTGTTTTTTTGTTGTTGTTTTTTTTTGGGGGGGGCTGTTTTTTTTATAATAGTTCATTGCTTTTGGTAGATTTATGTTTGTATAACAACCTCTTATAAATAGAAACTCAAAAAGGATTTGAAGAAGAAGTGGATATACGTAAAACCACACCCTTTTATCCTTTATCAGTTCTGTGTATCCTTGTGTTTTTTCGTGTCCTTGTTTTTGTACCTGCTGAAGGCATAAAAAATAAATGTATTGTTTCGTACATTTTTTAACTGTGCTGTACCTCTTTTTCCTTTGTTTCGCTGGTGGTAGTAGGAGGAGTAGGAGTAGTAGTAGGAGGAGGGAAAGGAGTAGGAGTAGTAGTAGTAGTAATAGTAGTAGTAGTAGTAGTAGTAGTAGTAGTAGTAGTAGTAGTAGTAGTAGTAGTAGTAGTAGTAGGAGTAGTAGCAGTACCGGTAGTGTAGTAGTAGTAGTAGTAGTAGTAGTAGTAGTAGTAGTAGTAGTAGTAGTGGTAGTAGTAGTAGTAGTAGTAGTAGTAGTAGTAGCGGCAGTAGTAGAAGCAGTAGTAGTAGTAGTAGTAGTAGTAGTAGTAGTAGTAGTAGTAGTAGTAGTAGTAGTAGTAGTAGTAGTAATACTATTGTTATTTATTATTTTTGTAATTAATATTTGTATTATACTTTGATAATTATTCATATGTTATGTGTGCAGTCCTTTATTTTAAACCCGTTACCAGCCCTATGTTTTTATATATCATTAAAACCACGGGCCCATTACTATATCGCAGTCTGAAGAATCTAAGGTGAGTGAAGAAAAATCTATTATGGCGAAGTGAGAAAATATAAAACCTCGTTAGTTACTTGGCGAAACAATAAAATTAGATAAATGCTTTTATATTTATGCCTATCACTATCATGCCACAAGATTTGTTTCAATGAAGCAAAGAATTAAATGTACAATTGGGGTATAGTGATTAGAAATTGAGAGACCAAGCTATAGCTGAGGATTATACTTGATTTCAGCTATGCGGAACTCTTTCTTTCAACGATATAACTTAAGCAAGTTAGAAGTTCAATGACTCAAAACCAAACGTAGATCATGCAAGTAGAAGCGTGACAATCTTAGCTGAGTTATATGACACGGGCATTTTTGTATCTAGTCAAAAATAAAATCTCAACGATTCAACTTGAATGACTGATATGGAAGAAAACTCGTAGTCGCTAATGAACTCTTTGTCCACGATTTTCTCAGTAACGAATCGTTACGTTTTGTTGTTTTTTGTTTTGTTTTCTTTTTTGGTTGTTTTTTTTTTATCATTAGTAATTTTCTAAAAATGTTTTTTTTTTTTCAAATTTAAATTCTTCTCACATAAATGTTTGTTCAGTTCATTGAAAATAAAACAAGAGACAGACAAATAAAATATCTTTATATGTACCCTTGCGCTTTACAGCCCTGTTCGTCGGAGTTTAAAGGTGTCAGCATTTTACAAAGATTATGAAACTGTATTGGGTTTGCACCGACTCCACATCTGGTGTTTTAAGAATATTTCAAACGATTTAGCTGTTTAGATCATAAGTCAGGGTGTCTTTCGTGAAATGAAAAAAAAATTTAATAGGGAAGTGAAATAGTCGCA
>JAWDGP010005301.1:1185000-1237500 GCA_033675545.1 Elysia crispata | reverse complement strand
TTTTACATTAATTTTTCAATTTTAACTATTAATTAAAGTATCAGTGGTAGGCTAGAATCTCACATACTATTTGTACCTCATACCAAACAGAATATGCTGATGAGAATTTTCAGACACCACTTGTTTTAAAATTGTTTAGATTATTGATCTTTGATAAACGTATAAAAAAGTCTGCTGAACAGTGCAAGTGTTAACGTTTTGTAGCTTCTTTGCAAATAATGTAACAAATAATTATGATTTTTTTTTATCCGCTTTGCATTTCTTCTGTTCGCAATTACTTGAATAAAGATATTAGCGTTCAAGCTTTTAGCAAATAGGACTTTAAGAAATTTTCATTAACTTTTCAATTTGTTTTGGTTTGTTAATTATTTAAATAATATAACGATTGTGATTGTCAACCTCCGCTATTGGATAATTATATACTATCTGCCGCAAATCAGACACATCTCACTGCATAGCTGTCAGAAGATACAGGAAAATTATATCTCTTCAGAAATTAAATCATTTTTTTTATGGAAATGCAAGTTTCAGAAAGTGCACTTAATGGCTGATGATCTTTGAACCCAGGAAAAAATCTTGTTAAATTTGATTATAGCACACTCTCAGACATTTTTCAGCTTTATAGGAAATTTAATCTTTAAAAAAATAAGAAAGAGAGAAAGATGTGATAAAAGATAATAAATTGCCTTACAAGCTTTACACTCATCGTACCTTTCACACCGTTTGTGATAAAATTATTTTTTGTCTTTGACACTGAATAAGATTCTTTGCATCATATTATAAGTTTTAGTATTATCCCATTCTATCTCTTAGCTTTATTTAGTTAAAACTTGTATGTCTCCTTCATTGTTGATAACTTGAGCTTCGCCATGATTTAAAAAAAAGAACCGTGCCTAGGATCCGGTTGAGTTCTTGCTTGGTAATAAGCACGGTGTAAAATGACTAGGCTAGATATCGGTCTATTCAAAGAATGTTCAATTATAACTTTTCTTTTCAATCAAAAAGTGTTAAAACAGCTAACCATGGATTCTTCTCAGAGTGAAGGGAATTTTTTTTCAGGCAGATGAGTATCAAAAATGGATCAATTTACAATACCATCGCAATTTATGAAAACAAAATTGTAATTTCTAATTCTTTCAAACGTGATGGTAATTTTGGCTATTTTTCTTTATTTTTTTTTTTTTTTTTTTTTTTGTAAATTTAAATTCTTGTCTTCTTATTCAATAAAGCCTATGTTTGTTTTTGGTTTTTTTTTTGTTTTGTTTTGTTTTGTTTTTGCCTCCGAAGAATCATTATTACATTGAAGTGCGAGCAGCCGCAATGACTAGGTTATCACTTACGTTATTCTCACGCAGCCAATTCCTATGATGCTCCGTTCTTTTTAACTCTTTATATTTCATAGCGCGCGTAATTTATACATAATATTATTATAAACCGTAATAATTATACTGCAAATACCCGCGAAAGCAATATAAGTTTTACAGACCAATCCTAAAAATGTAATCTGTGCAAGGATACCAAGGATAACGATGTCCCAAATAAAGTTTGTTTTGAATATACTTTCTGTAATATGCAAAAGGTGCAGTCACATTACATATTTCGTCATTTTTTTTTATTACAGCATGGATGACAATCTGGAAAAAGAGATCGAGGATCTGAGTAAGTGAACCACTAGAAAATTTAGGTCTTAGTTTGAACTGTGTTCAGTTTCAGTTGAACCCTTCTGACGCTGAAGTTTTTATCAGCTAGAAACGCTTCAAACCGTGACGCAACAAATGACCAGTAAAAACCAGTCAACCGGTATCTCTAATTCTCGCTGTGTGTCTGCTTCAGTTTGACACCCAAAAGATCTATAGCCGAATATAAATAATATGTCTCATATTAAGGAATGTTGAAGCAAATATGTCGATCGGGGGCTTTGTCTGAAGAATTAAAATTTGGTCTCACATCCATAAAGCAGAATATGCTGGTGTGATTGAAGCAGTGGAAAAAGTTTCAGGCCCAGTAGTAGTAGTAGTAGTAGTAGTAGTAGTAGTAGTAGTAGTAGTAGTGGTAGCAGTAGCAGTAGCAATAGCAGTAGCAGTAGGAGCAGCAGGAGCAGCACCAACAGCAGCAGCAGCAGCAGCAGTAACAGAGCAGCAGCAATATCAGAAGTAAAAGTAGCCGTGTCAAGATCAGAAGGTCTTTGACAGCAAGCAACAGTAAGAAGTTGGGAACTTTTCCAGAACATGAGAAAATAAGTTTAATTCTGCATGATGAAGATAAAAGTAAAAAAAATAATATAACTTATTCATTACAAAAGCTGTAATTATCATGTATTTATAAGTAGGCACAGGCTTTGTATAAGCTTATAGATATCTAAAAATGGAAATGAAACTATATCGAAATACAGTCAGTGTGAGTCCTTACATTAAATGATTATTATTTCCTTCTGCCAATGTTCTCGGCGGTGGTGGTGAGTTAAAACAAAGCGAAAAAAAAAAATAAAAACAACTTAAAAAAAGTTCCCGGAATTTTTTCGCTGGTAGAAACCATTTTGATCAATGGAAAGATATAAATAAAAACCCAAACAAGTAGACCAATTCCTTGATAAGTCCTTAAGTCCTGGATAAATAATGCACTCACACATTGAACATCCGGCAGTAGTGATCTATTATTATCTAACTTAATGTGGGAAATAGTTGTAGTTTTCCCGAGATAAGTAGACAACCTTGTACTTCAGAGGTTCTTTCTGTCGGTATCTAGCTCTCCGTATCTCATTATTTATCATCTATTTGTCTGTCTGTCTATGCCTATCTATCTATCTCTCCATCTGTCCATCCATCAGCCTATCTACCTCTCTCTCTTTCAGTGAGCGCTTCTTTATGTCGGTGCATGTCTGCCGTAAGTCTGCTATCTCTATGCCTGTCCACCTACCACCTATTTACCTAACTCTCTCTATGTCTATTTCTTTTTTCTTTCTCCTATCTCCTCTATTAAAAAAATGTTATCATGTCTTTTTCTTCCTACTTTTATTTACCTCTTGTCCTACCGTCCGTCTTTTTGTTTTAATAGTCCTTGCTCTTCTGAAATAAATAAGCTAAGTACATGTATTTTTATAAGATCTTGAATTTTTTTGTAAATAATAACTCATTTCATTCATCTTTCATTTCAAGGTTGATTAGGCTTTTGTTTTGATTATTTATCATTAACTAATTTGTCCAATGGACTTTGATGTGAAGTATTCCAGGTCTTCCTTATCTTTAAACTTAGTTTCACCAAATATGGCTGTTATTGCATCACGTCTAGAAATCTAAATCTCTTGATAAAAAGTCAGCAGCTTTTCGGAAAAATCCAGACGGTAAAATGCCACGGAAAAAGAATAAAACACCAAGGTTGGGGAATACCCTCCAGTTGCTGGTAAACTGGCGAAGAAAATAAAACACAAAATTATTCTGTCGCGCTGGTGTCTAAATATAAATCTAAATGCTGGAGTTATTGATCGCGACAAAACACGGGCCGATCCTGATGTCTTTTCTTTTTATTGTTTGCTAAACTTGCAGTGCCGAAACTGACATCCCGGTAATAATTCATTGGGAGTCAAAGGTCAAAGTGACAAGGATTGACCTGACTCGATGTCATTTAATTGGGTCAAAACCGTCTGATCATCACGGCAAAGTGAGAGCAATCCCTCTGAAACCATAAGTGTGAGAGTGCTTGAAGTTTATCTAGATTGGTCTATATCTAGATCTGTGTGAATGATAAAAGTTTTACCACAATGAAAGCGAGTGACTCGCGAATAGTTATGTGAGCAGGATCGGTAAAAATGCCGTAGCCAAGAACATTTCATGCAGTCAGTCTAAATAATGTAGATACAGTAGTTCGCCAACACAGGTATTGGAAGCTATTTCATCAACATCTTTGACAAAATAAAAAGAATGTTTGAAAATTTTCAACAAAGCTTTGACAATATAAAAAGTTATGATATATGAATTACGATGATTTTGTCTGCGAAATGGAGGAAAAATGGTGACCGAAATCGGAAAACCCTTTGCTTAAGTCAGTTATGAAGGATAGGGATGACATTAGAGCAAAATGATGAATCATAATTGCTGCAAAGGATCCAGGTTTAAATAAAAGAGGGCAGCATGAAAAAAATACAAAAACCAGTCAGGTGTATCTATGTGTGTGAAAAAAGAGGGGAAGACGGGTGAGGGAGGGGGGAATAGTGTTAATTTCAAGTAACGAATAAATACGTTATCAAAGAGAATGTTGATCCACTGAAAGCCAACCTGAGTCAGACTAAATGCCGGTATTCTACATTTTCAGTACCACAGAGAACTGGCGTAATTATGAGATGAGACCAGCTAATTTGTAGTTATAAATTTGAGACAGTGTGGAACATGAGTATAATGCAAACAAACGAGGGATAATAAAATTGGTTAACTTGGTACTTACGCATGCGATACAAAAAAAAAAAACAACTTATAATGTCATTTCAATATAGCTCAGCTCTGGTACCTGCTTTACCAATTCTATATTTTATTGGCAAGAAACAGCAACGATGCCCCTAAGGTCTTAGAAGAATAAGAGCTCTGTGTGGACGGCATGTGCCATGTCTTGATGTCATGTGAGTGCGGCGGGTCACAGGTGATACAGCCTGACTCATATCGTCCTCTGACTGTTAAGTCACAAGTGACGTCACTCCGTCTGTTCTGATATAATCAAGGAGAAAAAGAGAGGTGATTTCAGATAAATAAGTGCCATGATTTATAATATCAGAATCGCTGCAAAAGTGAAAATATCAAGAAATTAATTATATCCATAGCAAAAAAAAAAAAAAAAAAAAGCCGAATCAGAGCAAACTTAACATATTTTGAGAAAAAAAAAAAGATGTTTTCTGGGGACGATAAGCGAAAGTTTGCCTTATTTACAAGAAGAAAAAGTGCCTACAGTTCTGAATAACATGTGAACAGGGGAATCTAAGCTTTCTCAGCCTCTAATCCGCCACGGGTTTTACTCAGAGCAAGTGATATCCATTCAGGTCAAGACTGCATGAAATCGTTAAACTTGTTTTTTAAAGATGTGAGTCACCCTCGATATTGAGCAAAAATCATTTATAGATCGTTTAGAACCATTAATTCATGGGAAGTGACGTCATGAATTTTTTTCCTATTGTTAGTTTTCTTGTAAGGGAGTGATAATTGATATCTTGACAGTTGCTCTCTATTATAAGCTTTGTCATTGAAGCTATTAGCAAAACTCACACGCGGTTAATTGAGGCGGGTAGCTAGTTTTGTGCTTGTGCACTAGATGCAATATAATAAATAAATTTTTGTTATGAACAGACATATTGAATGACACCGAGAAAGCCAAAAAGAGAGTGGGATAAAAATAGAGTAAGAAAAAAAGATAGGAGATATAGAAACACCAAGGAAGTGTTGTCATAAACATAAAATAATGTCCTGGGTCAGTAGGGTTGTGTTTCACCGCGATCATGTTATGTCTTAGTCAAAGCAGCTTATGTCTCGAGACAAGGGATTTGTGTCTCATTCTAAGTACAATTTCTTATATTTTGATAAAGAGGATCATGTCTGTAGTCAAAGGGGTTTTGTCTCAATCCAAGTGATTATTTTATGTCTAAAACAAAGACGGTTATGTCTGTAATCAAAAGAACTGTGTCTCAATCCAAGTAATTATTTTATGTCTAACACAAAGAGGGTTATGTCAGTAATCAAGAGAACTGTGTCTCAATCCAAGTAATTATTTTATGTCTAACACAAAGAGGGTTATGTCAGTAATCAAGAGAACTGTGTCTCAATCCAAGTAATTATTTTATGTCTAACACAAAGAGGGTTATGTCAGTAATCAAGAGAACTGTGTCTCAATCCAAGTAATTATTTTATGTCTAACACAAAGAGGGTTATGTCAGTAATCAAAAGAACTGTGTCTCAATCCAAGTAATTATTTTATGTCTAACACAAAGAGGGTTATGTCAGTAATCAAGAGAACTGTGTCTCAATCCAAGTAATTATTTTATGTCTAACACAAAGAGGGTTATGTCAGTAATCAAAAGAACTGTGTCTCAATCCAAGTAATTATTTTATGTCTAACACAAAGAGGGTTATGTCAGTAATCAAGAGAACTGTGTCTCAATCCAAGTAATTATTTTATGTCTAACACAAAGAGGGTTATGTCAGTAATCAAGAGAACTGTGTCTCAATCCAAGTAATTATTTTATGTCTAACACAAAGAGGGTTATGTCAGTAATCAAAAGAACTGTGTCTCAATCCAAGTAATTATTTTATGTCTAACACAAAGAGGGTTATGTCAGTAATCAAGAGAACTGTGTCTCAATCCAAGTAATTATTTTATGTCTAACACAAAGAGGGTTATGTCAGTAATCAAAAGAACTGTGTCTCAATCCAAGTAATTATTTTATGTCTAACACAAAGAGGGTTATGTCAGTAATCAAGAGAACTGTGTCTCAATCCAAGTAATTATTTTATGTCTAACACAAAGAGGGTTATGTCAGTAATCAAGAGAACTGTGTCTCAATCCAAGTAATTATTTTATGTCTAACACAAAGAGGGTTATATCAGTAATCAAGAGAACTGTCTCAATCCAAGTAATTATTTTATGTCTAAGACAAAGAGGGTTATGTCTGTAATCAAAAGAACTGTGTCTCAATCCAAGTAATTATTTTATGTCGAACACAAAGAGGGTTATGTCTGTAATCAAGAGAACAGTCTCAATCCAAGTAATTATTTTATGTATAACATAAAAAGGGTTATGTCTGTAATCAAGAGAACTGTCTCAATCCAAGTAATTATTTTATGTATAACATAAAAAGGGTTATGTCTGTAATCAAGAGAACTGTGTCTCAATCCAAGTAATTATTTTATGTCTAACACAAAGAGGGCTATGTCTGTAATCAAGAGAACTGTGTCTCAATCCAAGTAATTATTTTATGTCTAACACAAAGAGGGCTATGTCTGTAATCAAGAGAACTGTGTCTCAATCCAAGTAATTATTTTATGTCTAACAAAAAGAGGGTTATGTCTCGAGTCAAGAGGATTATGTGTTATTATAAGTATGTTATATCGTGGAATGATGGTTAAAGGTGGTTAAGTTCTAAAAGAAATAAGTTAAGTCCTTGATATAAAAAGTTACGACATAAGGCGTAAGTCTCAGGCCAAAGATCTATTGTCTCGAAGAAGATCTTTTCTCTGACTAAGAATGCCATAACTCACACTTGAAAGCTAAACCTCATACCAAGAGTTGTATGTCTCAGACTAATTTCATGGCGTCATGTTTCAGACTTATGGTGTCATTGTTTCGAGAATTGTTACCGTGTGTCACGGATTTCATGTCAGGTTCAGGAGCCATATTTTCAACTAAAATTTTTATGTCCCAGACAAAGCAAATTGTGGCTGAAACCAACGTTGCCATCTCCCTGGTTCCCGTTCACTGATCTAACTTTTTCTCAGACCATGGAGAACCGTTTTTTTTTTTTAATCCGCAATAAAATTTTTACTTCGAAGTTGGTTACTACTTCAGGTCTTTGCATTCTATTTAAGAAGGTTTTTTTTTTTTATTTCTTTCCTGGAAAGTGTGAGTTCAATATCCAAGAACAATGCACAAACAGCTAGATATTTATAAATAATAAAAGAAAATCTTCATGGCAAGTAGTGTTCACACGGGTGAAGCACATCGTTATCCAATGCTGTCGGTAACGGTGAATGTCTTAGCTGTACATGTGCGTGCATGAGAGAAGAAGATCATGAGTATGATTCAAACCGATGAAAGAATGGTACAAGTTTTGTCCTCCTTTTTCAAATCATAGAAAAACTAAAGGCAATTTTAAGTTTATGTAAAGTGTTCTGAGATCAAAAGCCAAGCAAGGTTTCAATGAAGGCAGACTTTAAATTTCTACTAGTTTTGCGATAGATCTGCCTATAAACGTTAATACTAAATTCCTAAACATAAGAGATGAGATTTCACAGGAGGTGAGTCAATACAAGCTCATATTGTGGAAAAGCTTAGTATGTTCGGTAATGCAATTTTCTCTGAAAAGATTTAACTCTCTTATAAAAGCAGCGTATTCTAGTTATGTAGATAATGTCACTCGTTAAGTATCCTTATCATGAGATAAATGAGGGTAAGCAGTAAAGGAATATCTTTCTAAGGTCAATATGCCCAATATATATATATATATATATTTAAATCAAAAGTATGGTAGGGACTGCTTTAAAAATCAAAGTTTGAGCGTTTCAACTAGAACTTTCATATGAAATCACATAAAAAATAGATCATCTCCGGAAGTTGAAAAGCGGCCTTATTATGTATTATTGGAAAATGGCTTTTTGAGTCGATTTAAATGATACTGTAATTTTAAAACTTTTAAGAGGAGTCGGAAACAAGAGATTAAGGATGTAACTTAAGAGGCAGGAAATCCCGCTTGATTCACGTTTAGACCTGTTGCACCGATAGGGGCAATTTCATGTTTGATACTTTCTTCAGCAAATAAGTGTCCTTGACACACGGTTCAAGCCGGCTAATTAATGGCAGAAACTAGAAAGTCAACATAATGAGAGATAACACGCTTGGCATTAGTTACAAGGGAAAAGAACCCAATTCTACGAACTCTAGTAGGAAGGGTAGAAAATTTTCAATACATGTTTTTACATATAATGCCAGGAAATCAGAAATCATACAAGTGTGCAATTCAAAGAATAATACAGTCACACCTACCTCCCCTTTAATTTTGAGGGCCTTGCTTTTACTCTCTCTCTCTCTCTCTCTCTCTCTCTCTCTCTCTCTCTCTCTCTCTCTCTCTCTCTCTCTCTCTCTCTCTCTCTCTCTCTCTCTCTCTCTCTCTCTCTCTCTCTCTCTCTCTCTCTCTCTCGTCTCTCTCGTCTCTCCATCTATCTATCTATCTTTTTGTCTATCTCCATATCAATTTATCTGCCACTCTAATTCTCCCTCTTCCCTCTCTTTCATTGTCTCTCCCATTCTCTCTCCATTTCTCCCCGTTTGTGTGCCTATCTGTTTGACTGTCAGTCTGAACTCTTTCTCTCTTCTCTAGCCATCAACTGTAACCATTACGTCATTAGTCAAAAACATCATTGTTAGTTCTATAGCCCTTTATTGAAACCATCTCGTCAATAGTCAAAAACACCAATGTTAGTTCTATAGCCCTTTACTGTAACCATCTCGTCAATAGTCAAAATCACCATTTTTAGTTTTAAAGCCCTCTACTGTAACCATCTCGTCAATAGTGAAAATCACCATTCTTAGTTCTATAGCCCTCTACTGTAACCATCTCGTCAATAATGTTCATCTTTCTCTCTCTCTCTTTCTCTCTCTCTCTCTCTCTCTCTCTCTCTCTCTCTCTCTCTCTCTCTCTCTCTCTCTCTCTCTCTCTCTCTCTCTCTCTCTCTCTCTCTCTCTCTCTCTCTCTCTCTCTCTCTCTCTCTCTCTTGAAATTACCTACTCAATTCTCAAAGAAGCTTGACAAACACAATCTCCCAATTTCACTACATTTTAAAATATAAATGAATCTGAAATCTAAAATGGCCATAAGTTGGTTTAACTTTTAAGAACATAACAAAATGAATTCATATCAAAGTAAACCATCTACTAAATCTTTGCCTCAATCTCAGTCAGCCCGTTTGCGCTTCCACAATACATCTTTATGAATCCATGTGTTATATTTTTTTGCGACTGTGTTGTTCCATATCAAAAACCATTCGATAAGAGCCCACACTTTGCGATGATTTTCCTAATCGACTGCGATAAATCTCCTATAAAAATTTTCTTTCAATAATTTGCCCTCTCTTCAGTTTCCCAAAAGGTTTCGAATGTTATAAGGCGACAAAATGTGAAATGAATCCTGGCCGAGACATCCGTTCTGGGACTATCGCAGCCGTTTAATACAAACATATGCGATGTACCGAGAAATGTTATAAACCTTCGTATTTAGTGTTCTAGTCATCTCTTTCATTTATTGTCGCTGTTAGTTTTTTGTTGTTTGTTCGTTTTGTTTTTTAAGGCGTATATGGACACATTGAGACTGAGAAAGCCCCTCACATTCCAGGGTTCATAACGGCTAATTCAGATTGAAATAAATACCACGATCGAAACGAGGGTTTGAATACGTTTTTATAGCACCAAGTCATTTACCAGTGTAATTAAAATACTCTATGCCGCGGGGGGGGATCATTGATAGCGTCATTTACAAAAATGAAAGAAAGAAAAAGAAAATTGCCACAAAAGGGGCTCACTTATCACCCGTGGTAATGTTTTACTTTTTTTTTTCGGGTTGAGCCCAATTTCTTGGACTCTCGTTTGAAGAAAATTATTGTAATTCTTTAAGAATGAAAAACTTTTGTCGTTTCGTGGTAAACTCTTTAGTTCCATAAATTTATTCAGGATGTAAGCTACGTACAATAACGTATGGTAACATTTCAAATAAATACACAAACACACACCGCTTTTACAAAATCTCATACATTTTTAATTGTTTAATAGATAAACTGTTCAAGATAGATCACCATAGCGTCGATAATACTTTTTTTCAACTAGGGTGAATTATTAGCTTAACTTCTAAGAGAGCAAAATGTTCTTCAAACTCTGTTATGGCTTCGAACGAATCTTAGGTAGGGAAGAAAGCCTAAACGCCCCTTCGTTCGATAAAAAAAAAACCTTACATTGATTGCCGCTATACACGCGCTGGGATAGAAAAATAGATAGATATAGAGATATTATGTAAAAAAATAAAGGGATGGACACATTGATTGATTGATTGATTAATCGGCTGGTTGATTGATTAGTCGGTTAGTTGATTGATTAGTCGGTTGGTTGATTGATTGGTTGATTGATTAATATAGATATTAAATTGACGAACGAGAAGTACATGTACAACAAGAAGATCATAAAACAAGCATGGGCCTGTCCTTTTTTTTTTTTCGGGGGGGGAGGGGGAACTAGTGAAGCAAAAGAAGAGGTATAAATATTTTTCATAATAAGAAGATGTGGAGAAGCAGAAATTATTACAGATTTGTTCACATTTGTACACATACTTTGTACATATATTTTGTGAAATCAAACAATAAAGAGAGTAATCGACGATTTAAGTAGTATATTGACATAACTTATCTAATGCATTAAACTGAACTTGTTAAAAACGCATAAGTTTATCCCGCATTTAGTTTAACGTCTTCTAGAATTACTATAAAAATAATGTGCTGTTTAAAAATTTAAGTGAACTAGCATAGTCTTCTCCTCAGAACCTAATCATAGACAACATAGATCAATTTAATAGAAGCAAAATGGAACATCGGTTTAAAAAAAAAACATTGTTAAGAGATCATAAGATGATAATTAAACATGCAAACTGATAGACATACGGCACGCGACAAATTTTCATAAGAAAGAATGTGAATTAGGGGAGTGTAGTGCTACGGTACCGAGCAGCAATGTACGAATAGTAAGCTTGAAATAGTAAATGTTGAAACAGAATGGGAGAGAGAAAAAAGTGGACAGAGATAGTGGGAGAAAGAGACACAGAGACAGAGACTGAGGGAGATAGAGATAGAGGGAAATACAGAAACGCATAAACAGAGAAAGAGGGAAACAGAGAGAGAGAGAGAGAGAGAGAGAGAGAGAGAGAGATATGGATAGACAGAGACACACACGCACACACGTTGAAATAAAGAAAGAAAGAAAGACAGAAAAAATAGAGAGATAAACAGAGAGACAGAGAGACAGAGAGAGAGAGAGAGAGAGAGAGAGAGAGAGAGAGAGAGAGAGAGAGAGAGAGAGAGAGAGATGGCCAATGCGTTTGTACAAAGGCTGAATAATAGCCACAGACGATTCTTTTGTTTTGTTTTTTTTTTTTTTTGCATTTTTTTTTCTGTACCAGTATGCGGAACTGAGAAAATAAGAACTATTTATCTGATATTTAGAAGAAAGGGATTGCTTAAATGATTGGCCCGTTGATTGAGAGAGCCTTTCTTCATCAAAAGTGAACTCAGAACACTAAATTGTTCGTAGGCCTATTTAACTAAAACCTTTTCAAACATGGAACCGTGAACAAATTTAACAACCTCACGCCTAGCTTTATATTTGTCTTGTTTTCGAACTCGCGACGAATCGCCGTTGTGTGGCGTGATCGTCTTTGAGAGTTCTTGCCAGAGGCTGTTCACCGATTTGATTTTATTTTTATTTTTTTCCGTTAATAGAAGTAACGATGCCCCACAGAAACTGAAACTGAAAGTCTACTGAGAGAGACTTGCGGTTGCTAGCGCTACACAGGCTGGATCGTGGTTTGACGTGCTATTTTCATGCAGGATACCAACCATCAAATTCTTTTCTACATTGATTTTGTTAAACAGAGATTTTATCTTTTTTTTATTTTTTCCACTTTCATTGGTCATTTATGAAACGGAAAGGAAACTTGCGATTTAGTTGCATTATAATAGCATTATTCCGAACTTTAATTTCATCGCAGCGAAAACGTGGAGAGGGAGAAATTTTGCGGACATTCCCTGTTACCAGTAACGTTAGTAATAATAGGCAGAGTGCGATCAAGTATTCTCAAGTGCGTGTAACCATGGATGGCGTATGTTGTAAGAATGCCATGTCAACAAGAGGCCCATCTTGCTGGCCTGTACAACTGTGTGGTACTCTCGGCTATGATGTGAAGCCGATACCTGAGAAGGCGGGAAAATAGGGGGTTATCCTGGTCACCTACCGACCGGCTCCTACAGCAGTTTTGGGGGAAACTCCCGTTTTCAACCATCACTATTGGAGAAATTTCGCTCACAGCGAAACCGTTATTGAACATTAATATATGCATGGCCCGATACTCTTTGCTATATTCCTATTTTCTAAATTTAGAAGAAATTTTGTAGAAGGAGCGTATAAAAAGGCAGGTTCCTACTAACTCACTATGAAAGCTCTAAAACCATTTAAGTGCTTAAACATCTTCCTCAAACTTATTAAAAATGAAGTCAACTTACGTTATATCATTTATATTCTGCATCGGGACTGTACTTGGTATGTATTTGATTCTTAAAGCTTCTAAAATTCTTTTAAGTATTAGACGTTTCTTGGGTTGATTATTCTTTTTTTTTTTTTCTCTTCAGTCCCACTCAACCAAAAAGTAAAATTGAGTTAAGGCTGCGACTTATTACATATATTGACACTCTTTATAGAACTAAAATCATAGAATAAAATAAAGAGAAAAGCTTAGTTTACTGTTGACCCTACAGTTGAGTTACTCTTTCCTCTCCCACATTGCAGTTATTAGTCATAATCTTTCTCACACTTAATCCGATCACTTTTTTATGATAAAAGTGCCAGATAAACAAATGAAGAAGACTGCCAGCAACATAAATCATCATTTTTAAATTAAGAATTCAACCAGCGAGGATCTGAGGACACACGATCTATCATTGGCTCATCGACTGATTTAGTTGTTGAGGCTTTTTTTTTAATTCTTAGACATCGTTCCGATAGGCAGCGTTCAGCTTTAAAAGTTGCATAATGCCTCGTTTACAGAAAACCTGGTTGCTATGCGCTGCATACAAGAACAGAAAGGATAGGAAAATACGTTCATTGTGACCCATGTGTACGTCGCTCCGCATTTTATGCGTATGTGTGTGTGGGGGGAGGGGAAGTGCCTGTTATGGTGTTATGGTTAGGAGCCGCGGCCAGGCGGTCGTAAGTTGACCCCTAACCTCTAACAGCCCATATTTCTGAGAATAGGCGACTTAACATCACGAGTTGAAGTCAGCCTTTTCCGTTTAAGATAATTATGGGCCGCTTGGTGGGTTCTAAATTAACCTGAAGGCCATCTGTATTCTACATTCCTACGATGAATGGCATAGGTCTATAAGCATACATTTTAACGTGAAGAAGAAGATATAGAAGAATCTGTTTCATCAACATGTGTCTATGAGTCTGCTCTGACAATAGGAATTAAAAATCAATGTTATTCTGATTTTTTCTGATTCATTTGATCGAAAGTGCACCAAAACTTTAAGGGGTTATGGGGTTTGGAAAGGGTTAGCTTTAGGCAAAGGAGGTTTAGTTTTGCACATAATCTATATTTTAAAATGTCCACCTGTTTCCTACAGAAACAGCCACCGAAAATAGAAACGTGCTACGTGTTTAGTTATGTGACAAAGTTTCGCTATAACTGTCTTTTGACTCCTGACATTTTTTTTCTTCTCGTTTCATATTACTTTTCTTTGTTATGTTTTTTATAGAGAAGGGCACGGTCAACTTATGAAGGATTTGACCTCAATTCAATAGACTCCTCAACTTGCACGACTCTTTTTTTAGCACGGTTGAAATTCTTTCTGTTGGAGCATGACTACTGTATCTAGGTTGAAAATTATGCGCGTTTCTAGCAGGAGAAAGACTCCAGCTGGTAGGCTCAATGTACGGAATATTTCAATGGAGATTTCTCTCAGCCCAGTGCTGGTCATAAAATCTCTACTTATATCCCATTGCCCACATTTCAATATTGTGTTTTGAAACATTAATCTGTATATTCTGACATCAGCTTTTGAACAACAAAATTTTTTAAGAAAATAAGTAAAAAATAAAGAAATCATGTATTGCCTTGAGGGTATGCCTCAAAAATATTTTCGTATTTAAAAAACTACGACAACCAATTTAAATTGCATGGGCCTGAATTAATCGAAGTTGTGGAAGAAATTTTGGAGCCGAGGTTTCGTCTTTATGTATTTGTAAAGTCAGTTTAGTAGGACTTATTTTATGATCATTCTTCTTATTTTAACAATCTTGCCTTAATCTTTCTTTTTTTTTTAAATGTATCGCTCTGTTACTCATATAAAACTATATACTGTAAACTAATATCCAACAACCAAGTAGGCTTTACAATTGTACTGATTTTGTTTGATTAGATTTTGTTTGGCTTGCTTGTTTTATCGCGTTATCACTCTGGCGGTTTTTGTTTTTTTTTAATCCGTTGAGTAGGGAACAGTCCTCATCATTTTCTTATCTCTACTTAAGAGGTTTGATAAATCCTCAATAAATGTGCCTGTCCAAAGGAAAAACAAACATGAATGAAGGATTGGCCTGTTTTGCAAATGGTAAACGGGCTTTCCCGGAATCGAGACACGTAATCTTCAAGCATCCTTCAGTGTTCTCTAGGCTAGGTTTTATCTCACCACTGCAGGATGAGGCCCACGTCAGTGGGGGGAAGCAAACCGGTAACCCCGTGTGGGTCTAAAAATAGAAACAGGATTCAATTATAAATTATACGGTTAAAATCCTTAAGAGATATTTTGTGTATTTTCCAAAGCCGATCTAGATCCTGTTCATCCCACAGTATAAAAGGGGCTGCTCCAGATTTCGCTCATCCACTCTTGATAACGAAGATAAGATAAACACAATAAAACATTACCATTAGTTATTCGTGTGCACAATCATATTTGTTCAGTATAAAAGGCGTTTGAAAACTAGTTTTGCAGTTACGAGGATTATATATCGACTGATTTCCATGTAAGTCTTTTCAGTTTGCTTTGGCGTATTTTTTTTTTTAATTGTAATTGATATTAATTTTGTTAGAAGTTAAATATGTGAATATTTAACATTCATCAGCTTCATTGTCATCGTTAACATTATCTCCACTACTGGCTTGATTTTTACAAGCTCAAAGCGGCCGACAAAAAAGCATCTTTATAACTTTAACCATTCTGAGCGGTATAAAGACGAAACATTAATATTTTAGGTGCATTATAACTATATGTGTAGATAGATAGATATATAAATAGATAGAGTTTCAAAATAATTTTAATTGGAACAATTGTTGAGAGTCTCTGCACACTACACGTGTTTCAAGCGAAGGACGAGGGTGTCGCTTATCCTCCGCTCTATGTATATTTATTTTTGGTTCATTACTTCTGGTTTCTAAATTTTAACCTATATTTCATCCAACTTACCATCTTCTATATTCGCCAGTTTCCGTTGCAAGCATGCCGGTCAGCACAAGCCAAAGGAATTTGATCCGAATCGCGTGCAATGCGTGTATTAGTCGCCCATCTACATCTGATTCTGGAGCTATAGACGACGTCGTTACAGCAGCAGCAACTGCCTCTTCGGACACGGATTCCTCTGCCCTGCTCGAAGACTTGAGGCTGAAGATCCAGGAGACGAAGAGTGCTATTTTTAGTCTCACCAATGAGGTAAAGATAAAAAAATGAATCCAAAGATTCGTTATAAAAGATGAAGCATTTAAAAACAATTTTCAAGATGATAGATTCTAACGCATTTTTTATCGAAATTTTTTGGTTTATTATGAGTCAATGAAAAAAATAAAATTAATATGATAAATAAACATTTCATTCAATAGTCATGTCTATAAATTTATTATTATTCTATTTCAAGCTGTTTGGAAATGGAGCAAAAGACCAAAGCGTTCCTTTATCCCTTCTTTTTTTTACATCAGAGTAAATCATAGTTGCCATGATTTATTTTGAATAAGCAAAAAATATACGAAATTCTAGATAAAAAAATTTTGTGCAATAAGATAATTTAATGATATTCTTTCTTTTTATGATCTTACTTAGGTATACGACAGATGGACTCTCACCTTAAGATCTAGCTCGGCCACTTTCAGGAGATTGGAACATTTTGTAGCAATGCGGTTGACAGTCACAATAGAGGGGGATACAAACCTTACTGAGGATCAGGTAGGTGTAAATAAAAGAAAACTAAAGTCTGTGTCCTATATTGTCTTCTTTTTTTAATTTATCTTCGTAGCATTGTACAAATCCAGTGACATATATGCAGCAAAGGATATTTTCACATTGAGCTTTTCTTCATGAAAGACACAACAATTAAGTGTGTTAAATCAATGACACATAGGAAAAGATGAAGTGATTGGTTCCTTCCGGTTTGAATTATTTAAAATTAGAGGTATTGGGCTCCGCTAAGAAGAGCGGCCATGGAAAGGTCTTTTTTATAGAATCAGATCAAGTTCCTAGATGACATAGCCGAAAAAAAAAAATAGTCCGATTAAAAAAAAAATCAAGTTCATCCCTAACTGATTAGACATTATAAAATCATGGAAGCTGCTGAAGTCGGAATATCGATGGCTTAGAATATTTGGAAACTAGAGAGAGACAAACAGAAAGACAATAATTATTAGGCAAGTGCTTAATTGGATGGAGTAGTGTGTAGTGTGTAATCAGAAAGAATGTTTTTTTTTTTTCTATAAATTGAGCATTATTTTCAACAAGTTAAAAACCAACAGTTAATGTTTTATTTATTTTCTATACGTAATTTCTGCCTTTAAAGTCAAAATACTTAGCTAGACTATCTTTTTATCAATTCTCTTCAGAGAAAGTTGATGCAAATCCTCCTGCAAGCTTCTAACTTTGTGCTTTACTTGGAAAACGAAGAAACACAAGCAGCTTACGGGCCAAAAAAGAACAGCCTGGCTGACTTAAAAGGTCGTATGCTTCAGGTCGTGTGCGCAACAAGACAATTACTCGAAGAATTCTCCGACAACGACATCGAAGTCTATGTCCAAACACACACCCATCTTCATCTACAACTAACAGTAGACAAAGAAATTCTGAAGAGGACTGTGTGTGCTATAGCTTTAAAGGTTATGACTACAGCCCTGAACAGTACCAGCCTTTGAATTTATCCTTAAATACGTTATCATTATTCTTACTTCCTTTCAGTTAAAAGAAGTCTCAAATATGTTAAAGCACAACTGGAGCAAATTTATGACTGTTTAAATTCTTTGATTTTTTTTCGTCTCAGAAATTTTACATAAACTGCTTAAAACATTGCAAAATCTGTCAGACATGATTGCATACATGTCTAAGAAAATATTTTTTCAACGAATGTTGTTAATATCCATCCTGCAGTCTCTTTGAAAGCGATAAGGCTCACACTGTGCTTTCGTATCCTGTATAAGGCTCGAATGTGAGCTATTCATTTAACCTGAATTCTCAGCCGTATGAGCATAGGTATCAATAAGTATTTCAGACATATTTGTAATTTGCTCTTGCTTGAAATCAGTTTCTCCTGTGAAAGCTTTTCCTAGTATTTTGAATCCACAAACCAAAAGTATACTTTTGTTCTTGTTGCAGTTATTGCAAGTAAATTAGTTTATAAATTCGTAGTGTCATTGTCTTCATAGTTTTAAGGCCTGCAAATGTTAAGTTTTCAAAGCATCAATGCTCATATGATTATATACATGTAGTTACATAAAGACATAATAATAAAACTGTGTGATGCATTTTTTTTAACTTTTATTAATGAGAATTATTTTGCAAAGGGTTAAATTTTCTTTATTGGACGTGTAAAGTATGATTGTGCTTGTTTGTTTTGTTTTTTTTTGCTTTTTCACTTCATTTTTTTTTTTAAGAAAGTATCTGTTGTTGAGTTTCATTTTGTAAGAAGAAATTGGTACGAAGATAAAAATTGCTTATGACATAAATCAATTTTTTGTATTATGTTGTCCCGACTTGCAATAGTTGGAAAATGAACTAGCAATGATTACGTGTAATGTATGATTCTTAATTCTATAAGCATTTTACGTTGTTTATTTTGGTATTTGTATATATTGTGAATATTTATGCTAGTTTCTACATAATTTTGAACATTCTGAAAGTATTAAAAAAGAATGAAAACAATGTTGAGACCAATGGTAACTTGGTTTTACTATTGAAGTAAGAAAATATCTGCGAAGCAAAGATCATGAGAGACAATTTTTTTTTATTCTTACAAAACTTCCCAGGCTCGTTTGAAGGTAATGGGCTAAGATTGAGTCTCAGAATGTTCAAAATAATAGAAACAAATTTTGCTACAAATGTTATTTGGAATCCATTGACAAAGTCCCCATGGTAAAATGGGCTGAAAGTAAAATAAGTCCAGCTACTTCATAGCAGACGTATTGAAATGTAATCTGTTTTTATCATAAGTAAAATTATTTTGTGTGGGTGTGGGTTTGTTATTGGTTTTTTTGTTTGTTTGTTTTTTCCGCAATTGCAACTTTGATTTTATTTCTCTCAATCCTTAAACTTACAAAAGACACTTGTCATGTAAGATTTTCATTTTCATACTTTATTTCATTTTATTTTAGCAGATATTTTTTTTACGCTTTTGAACATTCCTTAACATTATGATTTATTAATGCAATAAAAAATAACCACTTGTATATTATATTCGATGTGATCATAAGACTTATTTACTATATCTATGTAAAAAATTGTTGCTTTGCCTTCAAGGCATATTAGATATATATTATTTTATTATTATTATTATTATTATTATTATTATTATTATTATTATTATTATTATTATTATTATTATTAATAATATTATTATTGTTTTTGTAAAAATGTTCATAAAGCAACACACTGCCTTTATTATTTTGTACAAACCGTTTTCTACAATAAAATCTATTTTGTTTTGAACGTAATGGAAAATATGCGTAATTTTTATACTTCATTGTCACATTAAATTGCTTTTACGTATGTATGAATGCTTAGTAATGGTTTAGTCTCATGTATGAATGGCATGTCAGGTTTTTTCAAGTGTGACTATTTTCTATAATTTACCAGTACATATTTTGAATCATTTAATTTACATATTATGTACTTCACATGTGACTTACAGAAGTTCACACAAGTTCTGCATAACATTGTGTGAAATCGACCTCTTTAATTTCCATATCAAATACTGCGTTTAATACAGAGAGCACTTGTATGGATTGGGTTTGCTGTTTTGATTTATTAAAAAAAAAGGAAGAATTACTTGATTTCAACTTAATGGGCCAAACAAAATCTGATATTTATCAATTATCTTACTGAATTAACATCTAAGAAATCAAACGATTCTAAAATTGCTGTGCTCAAAATAAACAATGAGAAAAATTGAATTATTTTGTCTCTGGTTGTCTTAAAAGTAGACATTGATAGGGTTGATCTTTATCTCAAGAAATGTGAAAAAAAGCATTTTTACCACAGGTTTAAATCTGTACTTTGAAAACTAGTGTTGAATCTCCCAATTCTGTGGCAATTAAGTTTTTTTTCCCCTTTAGCTGCCAATGTTGAATTAAAATTAAATAAAGAAACTCATCGTTTTCTTTAGTAAATCTTTATTGTGTGCCTGTATTTATCATTGTCTCCGAATAATGTGGTCCTTAGTTAAATATTTTACTCCCTCGTTGATATAAAATGGTAAGCGAAATCGATAATGATTATACCACTAATGATTAATGACCTACTATTTCGTGATAACATACCAGGCTAGCATCCTGATTAACATCAAAATGTCATTCAACTTAGCTACTCGTAATCGTGGTACCAATCACTCCAGAGAAATGTCATATCTTCAGCTAGATAGCGGTAGACACGTACAACACTTACTACACACCAGAAACTAGGGCAAAATGACACAGGTTAAAGCGACAGAAAGGTCAAGTCGATCGTTGTAATGTGTCTATGCTGAATCTAACCATCTTCCTCTATGCCATTCCGTTCAGTATTTGCTCTCAATGTTCACAGTTGACTTCTTGCTAATCTAGCACTTTCCATCACTTGACTCAGTTTGTTTTTTTTGTTTTTTTTGTTTTTTTTTTTCAGAAAAAAAAATTATCTGATTTTAGCCCTTTCAATGACCTGAAAGTCTAATGAAGTCATTTCACTAATACAGTACGCCTCTAATCCAAAGAGCTTGGATTCAAAGATTACCTTGCATTTAGACTCAAACTCGAGTCAAAGAACAGAGAAAAATCCCCGGGTTTTTTTTTTCCTTCTTTGACTCTCTTAAAATAATTTGCATCAAACGGACTAATCTCATACCCATCCTCGGGTTCTATGAACTACATCATGTACACCTATAGGCAAATCATGTGTTGAATGCTTTTCTATTTAAAAACTATGCAGTTGAAATTCAATCAAAAGGTCCCCAATAGGCTGTTCAGAAATGCTTGAACTAAGCGTATGGTGTTGAGCACTTAGGGTATAGGCTACATTACCAGGGGTAGAGAAGGGCAAGGTATTGACATGCAGGGAGAAGATTAAAAAGAGAGGGGAAGTGGGCAGTGAGCGGCAGCCAGTGCAGGGGGAGATCATAATGCAAGATCAAAGAGGCAAAGCGGCGGTAACTTGGGCAATGGTGGAAAGGGTAAAGAGTGGCTTCATAGACCTGTTTAGTTGATAAAATAAGGGAGATAATATTGTGGTAATTTTAACTTTGGTTGGTTACTTTTCTTGTGTGCCTTATGTCAAGGCTCCAACGAACCTTTCAAGTTTCATTCATTAAAAATGACCTAACCAGCTCCTTGAGTTGAGGTGTACTGTACCACAAATAGACAAATGGAAATATTTGCTTCAAATATGAAAGGTCAAGGATTAAGTATATTGTTTTGCTCATATCTCTACAGACCATGTCAAGTTTCATCATCAACTCTTTATTTCAACACACACTGGAATTTAAGTTTTGACAAATTATACAGTACAATACAACCTGTAATGTATTCATGAATTTAGTGATCTTTTTGACGTATAGTATTAAAACTTCAGTGATTCCATAAAAACTGCTGAACGACTGTAAGTGCAATATCAAGTCCAACATGGTCATACCATGGATTTCAAGAGGTTCAATCTCTCAGTTTGACTCCTATGTTACAAAGCATCTTGACATACAACTTTTTACAAGTTTGAACCATGATGTGAAATCACTTTTCAGTTTCTTTTGAAAAATTGTCTAAACTGCGGAATTACCCAGAGATAGTATTTGGTTTTTCTTAGGGGTACAAAGAATCCTTACATGATTATTTCAGAGTAAAATATTAGCCAAGTGGGCCATAATTTTGTAATAGACTGTGGAGACCGTTTTCCGATTTTTGTGGAAGATCCATGTTTTCTTTTATAATGAGAAAAAAAAAAAAGGAGACAAAATAACTAAACTACATGTATTAGCTTGAGAATTATTATAACTGACTTGACACATTACACATATACCTGTAGGGTTTTCTCACAGCATGGACTACTATTGAATGTATCCTTACTTACATGTTTAATACTAAAACATTACATGTATAAGTTCACAACAACAAAAAAACATATCACAACATCATGAATATAATGAAAGATGAAGCTAAGGTTGTTTTTTTTTATCTTTTAATTTAATCATAATTTTTTACATCTGCAACTTGCCATCAACACTTAAGCTCATGAGTTGATAAATTCTTATAATCATCATTATGAAATTAAAACTATTCTCATACTGCAGATAATCCAGCATACATACACAATCATATCAAAATCATGCAACATATGAGACATGAAAAGATTCAGCTACATCAAAAAAACAACCAGCATAATAGTAATAGGAATAATTCTCTACAAAATTGTCTTACTTTTATGCCAATTACTGATTTTATCTGGGTATCAGAGATAAAATTATACAAGCGCACATTAGCATCCACTGTTAAATCAAGATGAGATCGGATAACAAAGATGACAGACAAGGCTCAAAGAGAAATAGGAACCAAGTAACATGCATCTAACACTTTTCATAATCAGCCCATATCAAAATAAAAGTCTAGTATTATCTTTTTTCAGTCTTTCTTGAGGCATTCAGTAGTCAATTCTATTTCATTTTGATATGCAGCAGTTTGTTGAGAAATATTATCATAATATAGAAATATAAATGTTGCTTTACTTTTCAAGATGGTTTAAATGGCTGATTAAAATAATTTCAAGAGATCAGTCTCTTTGTATAGTCTGAAATTGATAACAGAAACCAGAGCCAACATGTAATTTATTGACTGAATCTGCAGATTTAGCTTTCTAAGTTTGATGTTGTGGAGAAAGAGAAGCAAAACTTTTTTCACATAGACATGTAAAACTTGAAAATAGGGATGCTAGTTTATACCTCATCAGTTGATCCACATTCCCAATCTACTATCAACCATATGAAAATGAGCACCATCACACAGAAATTGAACAGTTCAAATCTCATGAAATTGGGTGTAACTTGTACGTCTAAGCAAACAATCACGATTTTTTTCACATGAAGTGTCAGAATGTCTATAAGGACCAAAGCATCTGGATAGCTTTGGTGATGCCCACATCGTTGTAGTTAAAGTTGACAAGGCCAGCAAAGCCAATGATTGCCAGAACATACCACACTTTCCCAATCCAGGGTACAAATTTCACAAGATAATCCTTCAGCACTCCATCAATACCCCTGAAAAATAGAAATAAAGCAAAATTTTTAAAAGCTTTTGGAAGAAAAAGAAAAGTAAAAGCAGTTGGAATAATTTATCATATTTGAATCAACAATATATTGCAGTCAAATGGTGGTTTAGAAAGAGAAAAGATAGGAGAGCTGCAAACAATGAAAGTTACAATGAATTTGAATTTCAGATTAATCATATATAGTAAATAGGATACAAAATGAGTCAAGACATAATTATAAAGAGAGAAATATATATGGCTATGCAAAGTTGCTGTTTTGGGGGGGGGGGGGGGTTCGCATAGTTGTCTTTTGTCCTGATGACAAGAACGGCATAGTTTTTTCTTTATTTTTTTTTCTCCACACTGCCTTTAGAATGATTAAATGTTGTAACTTGAGATAGGAGAAAGCTCTCTGTAACACTAATGAGAAGTATTTAGAACTTGGCAGATGTTAGACAGTGTATGAAAAGTCTTTATATGATTTCTCCTCATTGCACCCAGATGTGAGTGGGTACCAGCTTAAAATGAAAGTAAAAAACTTGTAACAATCCAGATCCGTCCATGGCATGACAGCATAGACATGTAGCCTACATCCAGATAAGCACATCTTTTACTGAACCTCTATATCCCTAAAGCCATTTTTAGATTTTTTTAAATTTTTCGGTTGCATAGTTAATAAGCAAAATAACATAGTGATCAGTCTAGATTTCCTACTATTCAAATCAAGTATGAGAATGTATGAGTTATGATTATTCTGTGAAGCCTGTTTATGTCTGAGTTGTGGAAAAAATTATCACATTGAATTATTAGAAATTTGAGTTATTAATAAGATGTTTTTGTTTGTTTTTTTCTTGTAGTCATGGGGTTTCTTGAGAAATATGAGCCATTAAAAGGGAAACAACTTTGACTTCTGCACTTAGATATTTGTTAAATCTTGTTTTTCCCTTCAGTCCCTTCGTTTCAAGAGGAAAAAACCTTTGAATGTAAAAAGATGTGGAACTAAAAAATATGGCAAACGAGCTTTCAGTGCTGGAGCATCTAAGATCTTGAACAGCCTAACACAGTAAATAAGAGACATAAATTCAGTAAAAAAATTTTAAAAAGCTAATAAAGACGCATTTATTCCACTACCTACCTTACTTAAATATAAAACAATGTTATTTAATGCATAAGTGCTGTTATGATAGCAGTTTTGTCATAATATTGTTTTTTTCAATGCCATGTTCTTTGTGAATAGGATTTTAAAGAGGATATGGGCTCTGACCCGAATTATTTTTAGGGAGAACGCTCTAGAAATAATCTGAACTTATTTCATTTTATTCCTTAATATTATGTTTGATACAGTCCCAAATGGGATTGAAAATGAAGAAAAGATTTATAACTAAGCAAGATCACACCAGTTCTATGTATTAAGTCAGATGTAGACACAACTCTTTTCCATTTCTACATCTCCAACTGCATTTGTTATCTGAAGGCCTAAATCTAGATTTTAGCAATTTAAGATAGCCATTAGTTGCCTACAACTGAAAAACAACTTTCTAATCAGCAGATTAGCCTATGGTGTAATTATTTCACTACAGCTTTTACCCCCATCCCCCTCTTTTTGTATCTAAGGATTCTTGGACCTAACATTACTACAATAATTACATGTTTCACCCCTAACCTTAAGTTTTTTGGTCGCCTGCCTTTTCAATTAATAACTAATTGTATATCAAAGAAATTGAAAGAAAGTCGTTGAGATCTTATCATTCAAATTTAGGACAAAGGGTTTAAACGATAATATCATCTCAACGCCTGTACTATCATAGTTTTCATGAGTAAATGCAGTCTAAAAATGGGTAATCAAAAAAAAATATTGAACTTAGAGGGCCCTGGTTTTTTTTTCATTTTTTTTAATTTTCTACTTTGGTGTGTTTAGAACTTTATCTTAAAATTTAAATGACAGATTTTGAAGCATTGTTTCATCTAGCTTTTTTAATTTGCTTGGTAAATGTAGAATGCATAATGATATCAGGAATAAGCTTGCTTTTTTTTTAATTTGTGGGGAAAAAATATTTAACTCAGAAGAGCCAAACTTTTTAAAAAAATTTTTCATTTTCTTGGAACTTTATCTTAAATGAGAGATCTTGAGGCATGTTTTCCTCTAGTTTTTTTTTTAAAATGACGTTGCAGCATTTACTGCCGTCTACTCAGTGTGAAAATAAAATGTACATGTAATTTGTCTTTGTGCAAAAATAGAAACAAAATACTTCACTAAATAGTAAATGAACCTTTTATTCAAGCAAACTTAACATGCTTCTTGTTGCACAGTTGGAAAATCAGCTAATTGAATCTGTGGAGGTCAACTTCATATTGCATTACGCTTTAGTATTGAATATTTCAGTTTCATGATTTTTATTAATTCAAAAATATGAATGTTTTCATTTATTCTCTGTTCCCAAAGAATATGGTACAAGCATTGTTTAATCAAATATCTTATGTTCATTATTTCTTCACCAGGCTATAAAAACCATTTGACTTTACTGCACTGTTCAAACCAATGCTCTATTCATCTACTCCAAGCATGGGTGTATTATGTGTATACGAAACAAGCCGCCACAGCCAAAGAAGGACTGAAATAATAAGGCTTCAATCCATTGATAGCTTTATTCAGGGTCATATGAACTAGATTAAAAGTTTCATATTAGAAGCAGTAAAACATATGAGACATAAACCGTGGAAAATAAACTAACATATGCAAGATGTATCCTACTCATCATAAGCTGCTTAGAGAATTTAGGGAAGTTCTAACATGTCGCTCTCATTACAACCACTTTGAAGAAGTAATAGCAGTCTTGCTATGAAGTGCCAACTTCTATGTAGTGAAAATATAAATCAGTCCACTACTTTGCATACAAGCTGTCTCCCTCTTGCTTCATGCTTCATAAAAGGGCAACCTATTAATTGACTTGCTTTTTATTAGTTTTAAACTAGCTTTCCCAATATTTTCTTGCAACCTCTTTTCGATGCGTCAGAACCTTTGCACTCTAATCACAATCAACCTGATTCTAGTCCAAGTTTTGTACACACTACTTCTATACTGTTATAGAACTGTACGAAAGATCATTTTAGGTGCTTTTTAGCTTAAAAATTCTTCTGTTTTGTATTCATACTTTCAATGATGTACTTAATACAATTCTTCTTGATTATACAAAAACAACATGAGAACACTATTACCTTTGACTTTTCAAAAATATATATATGATGCCCCTAATTGGTAAAAAAAAATACGAAATAAACCTCACCAGAATCCATGCAAGTACACAAACGTAGTGAGCAAATGGTCCATGGTAGAGCCCTGAATAAAGAGACACGCTGGCATGATCCCAGTCATGGCAATAGCAACAATTCTCTCAACTTTCCAATGAGTGGAAGCCATCATTAGGTGACCTTTACCTCGCTTCTCCTCTGACAGTTAGGAAATGATTTATAGGTCAGTTTTACTTATTTTAATGAGGTAAAAAATATATGATTATAGTATGCATGCTGTTTTTCTTCTTTATTTGTTGGATTTCTTCGATAACCTGAATTCTATGAACTCATATTTTTGAGAAAAGGTTGACATGTAAAATCTCCCGATTAAGACCTGATACGATGGAGAGAAAAAAAGTTTCCAATAAAAGGTGATTTTTTCCAGAGTTTTATTGACGTCGAGTAAATAGGTGTTGAACTAATAGCAGAGTCTTTTTGTGCACATAGGTGTCTTATGTCAAGGGTTTCATAGTAACAATTTTTTTTTTAATTTTGTTCATGACAGATTTATAGTAGTAAAACCTGGATCTCCAATATATTAAATTACTCTAACTTATTTGTTTGTGTTTTTTTTTATTTATTTATTTTTTTTTTTTTTGGGGGGGGGGGGGGTGAATTATTTACTGCTTATATATGGTTTCCCTCATAAGTGTTTTTAAAAACTGTAAGGAAATACAAAAAAAAGTCACACACAGAAATGGAATGAATGAATACAGATGCAATGTTTACAATGAAAGCTCAACTGAGCCAAAAGTTTTTGACACTGCTTATTTGTGGCATCTTGTAGTATCATATTTTTACGACTGCGTTAAGTGTCTATGTACCTTGCTAAATTTATTCCAAGTTTCCATCTGAATTCCTTGTTTTCTCCTGGACTGGTCATAGGAATTTATGCTTGTATGAAGTAGTTTCTCAAAAACAAAAAATAAGGCTTTTATTTTTTGCTGGGAATGAATTATTGGCAGTAGATAAGCCAACATAGCATGCTCTATATTTAAGCACTGCTTTTGGTTTTCTGAATCAGTGCTAGACATTTATGATTTTTGCTGAAAATGCTTATTTTGGTTAAGAAAGGATATAGTGTTGTTTTTTTTTTCAGACTTCAGTAACTGTCAAAAGTCATATATTTTCAATGATATGTCATCTGTCAAAGTTTGAAGAACCCACCTAAAAGATTAGAGAATTCCTCAGTACACACATTAACATCAATTTATAGAATGCTTTTTTTTTTCAATGCCCTTTTTTCGTTTGAAATATATGAATATTTATTATGATATATTTATAGAATAATGTTTTTCAATTCTTCTTTCTATACTGAACTGGGGGCATTATACTGCCAACTTAAATACATTCTTTATGTCATCAGAGAGAAACATTCTTCATTCAAAGATATTTCAGGGTTTAGGGTATTAAAATCAGTTTACTTTCTTTCCAAAAAGTGCATTGTTTTAATGACCCATCTGACGTAGTAAATTTAATCCCAGGCTAACAGCTTATTGTTTCAGGAAATGACTGGGGAAGATTTTCTCCCATGGTTATAGCAGTTATAATTCCTTGTTCATTTCCCAATCTCTCACATGTAACCTGCCTGTGTTAAATCTTGTTTGTTTAATGAAATAAAACTTCTTGTTTTTCACTTTTTCTCATTTTGAGCATTTTTGTACATCAAAATAAGTTAATGCTTAATCTGAATCATTCAAATGCTTGCAGTTGTCACATGACACGATCTTTTTTTTTCCACACAAAAAATGACTGAAACAAAAATTAAACACACTTGTAAAAGAATATACTCTTATGATACGTGTTTTTTTTTTTCTGATTTGACGTCAAATGAATTGATCTTTTTAATGATTTATGTTACAAAAATCTGATGGTTATGCATCCTAAAAAATTCATTAAGCTTCAAATCTAAGCAAGTAAATAGTTAGGGCAAAGCACACAATTGATTAAAAAGTATTATTATAATTTGTGAAAATGCAATTTTGGAAAAAAAAATTTCACTGATATTATTTCCATACAGCATACATAATTGTCATTATGAAAATGTAGCTTTGGAAGAATGTGCTCAAGTCTTGATGCATTAAATTTTCAATTTTTGCAAAGGTTGACAAAATGCTCAATTGTGATAGGTAAAACTTTAATGCAAACTCCTCAAAAGCAAGAGCAAATTTTGTAATACCTCAACCGTTAACTGGAAGAAGTCACCATTTAAAAAAAACATTTAAATTTCTTTAATAAAAAAAAGTAATCACTATGCTAAGATAAGATGTATTCAAGATAAGCTTGGCCAAATAAGTATGGAAAATTTTTAGAGACAATTTTTTTTACTACTACTAGCTTTTGAGACAAAAAGTTTGAGTTAGTTTCAATACTAGTTGAACATTTTTATAAAACATAAAGAATAACTAAGTTTACAACAAATTAGATTGGTTTGAATCTAGTTTCAATGTCAATATCTAAAGAAAAGTACTTCTAAGTCTATAATTGTAGAAAATAGGATCTGAACTTCTGCCTTAGCTTGTAAAGGATCTGAGCAGCATAACCAAATTTCAGATGATTCACTATCTTCTACAAAAGTCCAATAAGACCCACTTGATAAAAATATTACCTATTGATTTCAACCCATACCTGGGGTAAAAGGTCCTCGTCTTGCTCTGAAATATTCAATTGTTGCAAGGGCAGGAGTGGCTGTAAACTGTTTTGATAATATCTCTGTGTTGGCATTTTTTGGAAGAGGTCGCATCTGCAGCAACAAGTTTTTGGGACCTATACCAAGTGGAACAGGACATTTTAGTAGATCATCAGTAATCCTTCACACAGTACCAAATTGCCACATTTGTGGTTGAATATTTTTTAATTCAAATGTGGATCATTAATTGAAATGAACTCAATTGACTATTCTTACAATAGGTTCTTTCCTCCTAATTTTGAATCCCCCACAATACAAACCTCTAACCCTTCCCCCATATTTGTTCATGAAATACATCTCTATCCTTACAAGAATAAGAGCCCTGGAGAATGTTTAATTGATGTATGGATGCAAGCCTGGACGATTTCAGAAGAGTTACAAAATAAACTAGAGAAATGTGGTGTCTTTTCACAAAAGTTTAGTTTTCTTTTCACTATACATTAATCCCATTTCTTCATTATAATAAGTCCAATTGTTACAATCAAGTTATGAATCTCATAAATATCACTGCACATGAGTCCAATTTAAAAAATCATGGCAAAATATTGTAAGTAAAGTAAAGTTTTGAATCATGATTCCAGGTAATATGTTTTTCTGATTAACCAGGCTTTCAAAAATAATAACTAGGACCAAACAAAAAATTATAAATATCTTTTAAGAAGCACAACTTTTTTGCTGTGACTATACTCATTTTGATTAATTTCATTTGAGCTCAAATTAATTGTTTAATTTTTTTTTGTTAAATACTTGTGGAGAGCCACAACGAAAATAGACTCCTTTTATAAAACTATAAGAAAATTATTTTTAGGTTTGGAAGAACCTGCTTGCCCGTCTACCTTGGTGCCACTTCTGAGGTTTTGCAGGAAAGGCTAACGGGCCCTTGGCTAGACCACGACGTTATGTTTTTAGACTGACCGACATCATTTGCATAAACTCCTCCCACCCAACGATATGTAGCTAAATCGCTCTTCGCAAACATGCTAGCCCTCTCACTGAGAATGTACTGTTATGTAAGGGTTACATGATGACAGCCAGCGATGCTTTAATGCTACCAGTACTGAGTACTAACCTGGAACAGGTGCAAATGTTAATGCGTTTCCACTGCATGCTCATATAGTTACATAACATAACAATCATATGATCCGAGACAAATTAACCAGCAGCAGCAGCAGAATTCTCTGGTTTTAACAGTTGACCAGACTGACCAGGCCTTATGCTCGCTTGCGGCTTCAGATGAAAACAATGCAAGCCGATCTGCAACAGTCACTAGAGAAACCACGTGTTAGTTACCTTATGACCCATGCTCACGCGGTACATAAATCTGTCTGCAAAACATGGCTACTGTCGCCAAAGGGACAACATGCTAAATGCAACAGAAACCTCCTTACAAGCAGCATACAACAATGAAGATCAACGAGAAAAGTTATATAAATAACTACATGGCGGTCAGCTGATGAATGTTTACACTCTGGCTCACTTGCGCCTGTTAGCAGTGGTAGATAATCATCTACATATCCTGTCATTGGGGTGCTCAAAATAATTTTAACCCAAAGATTAAACGATAGACTAGAAAAATGAAAAGGGTAGGACTTCCAACTGGGTACGTTTGGTTTATTTTATCAAGATATTATACAGGATATATGATGCTGTAGATCATATACAGGTCTAACTTTCTTACAGAGTTAGGCCCTAAATTTCTTTCTTATTTATTACCCATTCAAAAACCAAGCCCAATTTTTTTCTATGGCCCATTCAAACAAGGCCCTCTTTAGTATGATAGAGGTAGGGTACACTTTCAGAAGTCCTTCCATGAAAAGGTTTATGCTGACAGGTATTTAACGGTCCTGGTTGTGGTATTTAGAATTGGTGAAATACGACCTTCACCATCAGCCAGTTAGTTTCTGTCATTTGGCACTTCTGTCTAGGAAGTAACCATCTGGATCCAAGTCAATATTTAGCTTAACAGCCTATCTACATTAATTTTTGAAAGGTGTTTAAATACTTAAAATTACTGTTAGAAACATCTATTATCTTTCAAGAATTTTGCAAATAAACAACAATCTTCTGATCAAAATTCATGTCTGAGCCGTAGCCTGCCACACTGGTTGTGAATGAAAACAAATAGCAGCACCCACTCTCTTTATATAGTAACAGAGGGTCCCAAAAGCGTTACGAAAACACATCTAGATATAATTTGAAAAGCAAATAAGAACTATAAATTACATTGAAGTTTTGGAAAGCAGGGCCAACTCACTGGCTGAAACTGAAACAGTGAAAGACAAAAGATAATTTATAAGCAACTTCGAGGTGGGCTAACCTTATCCATACTCGAAAAGGCCATAGAACCATCAAGGCCAACAAAATGACTCAGACAGAGAGAGCCAAATCTTACTAACTGTAACACCCTTTTAAATATATGTATGGATATGGTACAACAAGAGCATGATCAATGTTTTTTATGAAAAACCAGATATCCTTTTAGATTTTAGTCCTGAGGATTTTATCCACTTCACCATCTTTGACTCCTGCCCCCCCCCCTCCCCCCCACAGTCAACAAATACCTACTTTTCAAAGATCTAGAATCTAGATCTATACCTATATATATATATATATATATATATATATATATATAGATCTAGATCTAGATGCACAAATCAGTCTTGCAAGGCAAGCCCTTGAAAACAATGGAAAACCATGACTAGATTTAGATTTCAATATTTCAAAGCTTACACTATCATATTAATATACAATTGCATGTTACTTATATTGAATCAATTTATTGTACCGATGGCTTTGAGTTTGAATAGACCAATCTAGATTAGACTTATTGAAAACTAAACATCTGTATGTCTTTCGACATCTGAATTTAGAGAAATTGTAATCCATAACCCAACCGAGAGATCAAGTGCTATAAATTAATTCCTTAGACATCTTAAATGATCTCAGTCAAAACACTACATCTAAATCGGCAACATCGTAAGTGTATGACTTCGAAACACCAATAATTACCTCTTAAACAGGCTCGGAGAAGAATTACTGTCGCCATGTTTAGAGAATGCACTGAAGGTCACGAACCAAAAATTGATTCTTCTCGCAAGAGATGTTGAAAATCAAACGGGAAACAAAAAGGAACGGTTCTTATGAAAAAAAATATCGTGCCCAGCCCAAGGGATCACATTTAATCTACCAGCCAATCAATAGCAATAACGAAGAATAATTTAAAGGTTTAGAATTACGCTTTTTCATCTGAAGTTCAATGTATTTGTCAAGCTCTAGCAACTGATGGTCACGAAAGCCTCGGCTTCTAGAAAACGTACCGTCCGGTGGACACAACACACCTTATTTTCATTATTCGTTATTTTTATTGATTGATTGGCTGATAGATACTATTACCATACCAAGCGTACCGTCCGGTGGACACAACTCACGTTGTTTTCATTATTCGTTATTTTTATTGATTGATTGGCTGATAGATACTATTACCATTCCAGTCCAACATGAGTGGTGACTTCAGACTAACGTCTGATTATCACTTCTTTGTTTAATTCTCTGCATCAAGTTATTTTAATTTTTAAATTGTCTTAAAAACTGGGTAAGGCATAGTTCTTAAAACCTGTTATATATAGGTAGTATTTTCTTCGTTTTTGTTTCAAAGAAGGTCTTCGAAAAAATACTTTATCCTATCATGAAGAGTGGTCTCAGGCAGGCATTTTAGATAAGTGTAAAACGTTAGAAAACTTTATTTGTAATTATAATGAACTAAAAATGCAATGAACTTTCACTGCGTACGAGGAGGAAAGGAGGTAGGGGGAAAGAAGAGAAGAATTATGTAAAGCAGAATAAAAGCGTGTCTTTGCGTGAAAAAAAAAGGATGATAAAACGATGATGATGATGATGTTGGAGGAAAAGAAGAAGAAATGGAGTAGGGGAAGGAGCAGAAGCAGCAGGGCAAAAACAATAGCAACAACAACCACAGAAATAACAATATTAACAATTTCAATTTAAAAAAAAACAAAACAGTAATGAGAATTTGTCTTTGTGATCCTATATTCTATTTCATATTGTGTATGACAAATTTCATCTTGATTGACTTCATGCCTGGAGCCTTCCCTCTTGCTTCTCTCACAGCAAAGGCCCAATGATAAACACTACCTTCCTCTATCCATGATGGTCTAAAGTTGCCTTGAGTTCCCCCCCCCCCCCCCCCCACTTCCACCAATAATATTTTCCGAACCACTGCATGATGATTAGAGGCTGGGAGTAGAGAATTTTCTCACCAAGCGCTCACTGATTTCCTGTTTCCCTCCCCTCACTCTTCTAGACTACTCATAGTTATAGCTTTCCCCTTGACCTATTTTGGGAGGCAGGTAATTGCTCCACCCTGGGCCCCTTCGTACCAAACTGCTAGATCTAGCCCTTACTGAACAAATCCCAAACCAAGGCTTCCCATTTAGCAGAACTGAAATCTTCCAGTAATCACATTCTTTGCAGGCAACATCAGGCGAGAGGTCAAAGCAATTTCCCATTGCAAATAAATAGAACTAATTTGATCTAGCATTATTTTATTACCGAAAAACACACAGGCTGGATCCGCAAGCACATTAAAAGGAAACAAGAGCATCATTTCCTTGTTGAAAGCCCTTTCATGAGGTAAATACAGCTGCCTGTATATTCAGTTTATCTTTCAAACCACTTTAAAAAAAAAAAAAAAAAAAAAAAAAAGCGTAAGCATGTCGAAGTCCAGGATTCGCGAAAGCTTTTAACTTTCAGGTAAAATCGTTTCTTTTCCTGCTGAAATAACACGTTTCTGAGGCTTTGGAAGCAAGATCACAAATAAACTCCACATTATCTGTTTAGCTATTCTGAAATTTTGACAAAGGTAAGTAGGCCTAATTGTTTACTGATATGTGATAGACGCAAAATTAAATTAAATATCCGTCAAAAATATAAGCTAAGTTACGTTTGCTGCAAAAGCTATTGAAATAAAGTTTTGATATTTTGCAAAGCTCAATAAAGAGCAACTGCTTTCAAGATGCGTTTCATTATAATTGTTTTTTTTTTTTCAAGTACCTCTATCTTATAGGCAAATAAATTAATTTGTAATGATATCTCTGATATATTCACTTAGTTTTTAAGTTAACAAATAGAAAAAAATAGTATACTAGTTTCTCTTCAAATTCAATTTTATTTTCTCTTTAGTGCCTTAGTGTACTTTACATAGCGGAGAATGGTTGTTTTAAGCTTTTCATTTTTAATTAATATGGTCATTTTTCTTCATTAAAATAATTTTTCTGTGAAAAACTACCATATGATTGCATCCGAATTTGAACTTCCAAACAAAAATATTTCTCTCGGTGCATTCTAGACAGGTTTCAAAATTCACCTATTCAAAATGCGAATTTATATATTATTGTTGCCCTTTCTTTGCAACGTTCAGCAAATTTATATATCTTAATTATTTTATCTTTACAGCGTATAAGCTTTACTTTCGCAATCTATTTAAAGATCCCTCTAAAAGGCTACGTAGGCAGGTACAAAAATGCTTACATATGCACTGCTTTGTCGGATTGAACGTTTGAAACCACCTATAGTTTGTGAATAAAAAAGAATTAACAAACTATTCTCTTTTCACATTGGCTATACACCGCCAAATCCATCTCTCTCTCTCTCTCTCTCTCTCTCTCTCTCTCTCTCTCTCTCTCTCTCTCTCTCTCTCTCTCTCTCTCTCTCTCTCTCTCTCTCTCTCTCTATCTATCTATCTATCTATCTATCTATCTATCTATCTATCTATCTATCTATCTATCTATCTCTATCTGTTTATCTATCTATCTATCTATCTATCTATCTATCTATCTATCTATCTATCAGTCTGTCTGTCTATCTATCTATCTATTTGTCTATCTCTCTCTCTCTCACACACACACACATCTCTCTTTGCTGATAAAATGGAAGTTGTGTTGTTCATGAATGTTGGAAACTCTCTGCTGTTTTATATCTAGAATACGAATGACTCTAGCCCAAACTTTTTCCACTCATACACTGCTTCGACTTTGATAACTATGGCAGGTGATGAGCTCGAGACACATACTCATGGTATACTCAGGCGCAAGTAAGTTGTCTCAGGTGCTCTGCATGAAGAATTCTTCCATGCGTGCGAATACTGGTTGAGAAGAATACCCAATTGGAGCAAGTGTAACCCCAATGAAAAGAGATTAAAGTAGACTCACAAGTAAGGGTACAGTTATAGTCAGCAACACAGCTTGAGAGATAAGATTGCTGAGCACAGAAAGAGAGACAGGTAGGTAGGTAGATAGATAGATAGATAGATAGGTAGATAGATAAAGGGAGGGATAGAAAGATAGATATCTAGATAGATAGATAGAATGTTTCATAAATTGAAGTATCGACAAGAAGGTGGTGAGGCAAATATAATTTCTTCCCTTCGTTTAAGGTACCATACTGGTCTTGCTTTCGCAACTTTGGCCAATCGGTATCTCCAGAGCAAAGACCGGAACCATCGGGTCTTAGAAAACAAGAAGTTTAATCTGTCTGTTTTTCTGATTTATTGTCTCTCGTCTCTCTGTTCTTCTTCTCTTTATCTCTCTCCCTCTCCGCTCTCTCTCTTCTCTCCTTCTTTCTCTCTGTTTTATATCTCTTTCGCTTACACCAATGCAAAGAATCTCTGCCTGTCTTTCTTTAACACTCTTCACTCGCAAAATCTTTTTGTTTATTTATAACCCTCTGTGAGATCCACATTTCTGTAAATTTATCTTGGTGCTTTTTTAAACTCAGGTTTACTCACCTGAATCAAACAGCTTGCCTAGGACTGACTTGACATCCGGAAGTTTTTACTGCTTAGCCTCGTGCCATATCTACCACCCCTTCCCCAAACCTCCCCTCCCCCCCCCCACACACACACACACTCCCTCTTTTTCCTCCTTTTTTTCTTCTTTCACTTTTCAAAGAAGTTAGTGTAAACTATTTACGTGCAGCGGTAATGGCCAGCAAGATCCTTGTATGTGTGAACATCGATAAGGCAGCTCTCTCAAAACAGGTTTCTATAATCGCGCCTTATTCTTCAGATTAAGAGAATATAATGTATAATATCCTTTTTTCCTATCTTTTTCTTTTTTTTTTTTTTTTAGGTTTCTTGTATTCCTTAAGCTCACTTCTTAATTTTGTCTTTACTTAAAATGTAATTACTAAACGCATCTGTTCATTCGGTACTTTTGTTTATTTATAGCTTAATGTTTTCTTCCTGATTTCATAATTTAAGCCTAAGTCAAAAAGGTTTCGAATAACAAAACACTCATTTCTTATTAAAAAAATTCATGTCTTTATATGTTCTTTCATAGCTTAGATTGTTTCATTTTACTAAAGCATAATTTTTGTTGTTATAACGTTCACTTTAACGATACAATAACGCTCTCACGCTCTCTGTTTACCAAACCTTTCTGGTTCAACAAAAGACAGGGTAGGGCAGGTCAGTGCAGCCACCACATAGGGCGTTTATCTCAGAAAGGAGAATAAAGGTTTCCACTCATCCGCTAGATCTGTTGCTATTCATGAAAATGTCAAAGGTACATCGAGTGTTTTCTTTTACATTTTCCTATTCGTTTCCCATCAGAAACGATTTTACCCTCACTTTCGTGTATTTTCTAGCTGGAGAATGTAGGACTCCTGGGCGTAAGTGTTAATTTAGAATAATGCGCTACTTTGCCAAGCGCCTCCTCTCTTTTTAATGTGAGGTTCAGAACAGCCTTGGTGGTGTTTTTTGGGTTCCCCCCCCCCATTCTTGTTAGTTGTCCTTATCTTTACAACAGTTTTATCATGAAACGAAAATACTGTCTCATACACTAGATTCTCCACGTTAATAATTATACTGCCATTAATGTTGAATTTAGTTGTAATGGTTGTAATAGAAGTAGTAGAAGAAATGTTAATAGTTTTAGCAATAAGAGTATTTGTAGTAGTAGGCCTAGTAGTAGTAGTAGTAGTAGTAGTAGTAGTAGTAGTAGTAGTAGTAGTAGTAGTAGTAGTAGTAGTAGTAGTAGTAGTAGTAGTAGTAGTAGTAGTAGTAGTAGTAGTAGTAGTAGTAGTAGTAGTAGTAGTAGTAGTAGTCGTAGCAGCAGCAGTAGTAGTAGTAGTGTAGTAGTAGTAGTAGTAGTAGTAGTAGTAGTAGTAGTAGTAGTAGTAGTAGTAGTAGTAGTAGTAGTAGTAGTAGTAGTAGTAGTAGTAGTAGTAGTAGTAGTAGTAGTAGTAGTAGTAGTAGTAGTAGTAGTAGTAGTAGTAGTTGTTGTTGTTGTTGTTGTTGTTGTTGTTGTTGTAGTAGTAGTAGTAGTAGTAGTAGTAGTAGTATGTATGTGTGTCTGGATGTATGGTATGTACCGATATGTATGAATGTGTGTATGTAACAGTACTGGCAGTATCAAATTTAGATTTAGAGGTCGCAGACCACTGGGTTAATTATAAGTAATAATTATAAAAGCTAGAATTTAAGGATTAGGGTCTAAGTAAAAATAACCGAAAATGCTTTCCACTGTGTTCTTCGAACCATTGATATGTAGATGCGTGGGCACTCGTAGCCTTGCCACTCGAGTATGGCTTATATAATCGATACACCAATACGCCCCTAGTGAGTGAAGAGTTTTGCCCAATTTAAACCATCTCACTCATCAACTTACGTATGTACGACGTGGCACTTTTTTTAATCACCTGTCCATTTTCCCAATACGTTGTAGAAGAAAACTGAAAAAATATCAAGTAGATCTAGTTCAGGTAAGATTTACAATTTTGTGCAGCTAGCAAAGCAGTTTCAGTCCCGTGAGCGCAATAACTTAAAGCCGATCTTCGGGACAGGAAGTAAAGTATTAAAACACCTGAATCTTTGGTCGATAAAGATGTTATATTTATATTTCGTGTTATGTTTCACATTTTCTTCTACTTTCTCCTTTGGAAGATCTGCCTTTTTATCCCACCTCACTGATCCTCTTTTCACTCGGGGAAGGAATGGAAACTTGTATTTAGTTCCAAACCCCATAATCCATGGCATTACCGACTCGCACGGGCACCGCAAGATCAGATTATTTTTAGCTGATAATACACACATTCCTCAGCATCCCACCGGACAGCCTCCTTCCCTCTCCTCCACCTGTTCTCTCTCACAGATGATTATAGCTCACTGCTAGACTTGTATCATTCTATCAACTTCGGGCTATTAAAGCGCTACTAGTGACGTCAACTTGAAGAGGCAAACTAGTTACATCTTTCACCTATCTCAGCCCTCTTAACGAAAAACAGTAAAATAGTGAAGCACCGAGAAACAACCTTGAACTTGTGAATCATACGTTGTTTGTATTTATCAGTATTTCAAGGAACAAATAAACCATCCTAGGATTTTATATCCTTCTCAGTTTCTCCGAACTTACATCTCTAGTTTTTCCACTGAAAATAGGGTCGCGCGATTCTAAAGAATCCGTGCGAAAAATCCAGTTTTAAAACATAAAGAGTCTTTTCTTTAAAAATTTGAATGAATATGTTGCATCTAAAATTTACTTCGCGTTATATTAATCAATAGAATTAAAAGCATGTAAAACTGCTTTTTAATGACTTAACAACTTGATGTAAGGGGTTTAGCTTTGAATGAGAAAGAAGCACATCAGACATATGCTTAGTTAAGATAAGTATGTGATGTGATAATCGCTTTCAAGTCTTTTCGTTTAATAGTTCTTGGTACATCTCAGCACACCATTCAATTAACTACGTATAACACAAAGCCAAGTTCAAAAATTCGATACAGGCCGAGTGTTACAACAGAAGCAAAATAAGGACGAGCAGAAAAAAAAAAGATGAGAGAGAGGAAAATTAAAATGAAGAAAACGAGAGAGAAGATGGAGAAATAAAAAAAATGAAAAAAGAACAAGAACAATGGAGAAAACAAGAAAAAGAATAAAAAAAAAAGAAATATAACAAGAAGAATAAGAACAAGGACAAGAATAACAACAACAACAACAACAACAACAACAACAACAACAACAACAACAGCAGCAAGAACAAGAATAAGCAGGAGGATGAGGAGAAAAGAAATGAAGAAGAAGGAGGAGGAGGAGGAGGAAGAGAAGAAGAAGGAGAAGGAAGAGAAGAAGAGAAGAAGAAGAAGAAGAAGAAGAAGAAGAAGAAGAAGAAGAAGAAGAAGAAGAAGAAGAAGAAGAAGAAGAAGAAGAAGAAGAAGAAGAAGAAGAAGAATGATGACAAGAAGCATAAGATTAACTAGAAGAACAAGAAGAAAAGAAAAAGAAAAAGAGCAAGAACAAGAAGAACAAGAACAAGAAGAAAAGGGAAAGAAGAAGAGAATGAAGGGGAGGAGGGTGAAATTAGAATACAAAGAAATTACAAGTTTCCCAAGCCTGCACATGTATTTTCAGACACTTTGAACTCGCAGCGAACCTCAAAGATAAATTGCATGAGTCGAGATGCATGCTAACACCCGTTAAAATAAACAGAGATCACCATATCAAGAAGTGAAATCTTTTATTGGTGTTAATGTGAATACTTATTTGATCTCATTAACCGATCAGAATTAGGGCCTGAGATGTTAAAATAAAAACATCAGACGATGATGAGATATTCGGATCCGAGATCGTGGTTAGTGTGGGTATTTATTCAAATGGGCTCTGAAGACACAAAACGGTCAACATGACCAAAATGCCAAACAATAATAATGTCGACTCTCTTACCAGTAAAAAGTTTCATGACCTTTTATTACTCATTGTTGCGAAAAATTCTGGCATTTTCGCCATGGAATATTCAAATATTTTGTTGCCTAGAATAACTTGAACCAGTAGCCATGAAATTGGAGAAAAGAAAGATTGAAAATATGTGACATTTGTACTTCAAGATGTAATTTCGCAGACCTCTAATAGAAATTGGAGAAGTAACTTCACTTTCCATTATCGAACTTGTTCACTAAAATGCTCAAGACAGAAAGCATCGGCCTATCTTAATTGCAGATGGGTCATAAGTGGAGTCAAGTGGAGAAAAAAAACATTTGTTGGTCTAATAATACAAACTTCTTTCAGAAACTTTTTAGTTTTTATACAATCATTTTATAGGTAAGTAATGCTTGTTTTCTGAAGTTCTACACGCTATCACAAAGCGTAGCGTAGACCAGCTCCATTCAAAGCAAGCACGGTTGTCTGGGTGCTTATACTTGTATGTAACTGTGTGTGGATAAGAAATATCTTTTTTTATATATAGAATTACTATGTGTGAAGGTCGCTCGACCTCTTTCTAGATTCATTTACTGTTATGAGTTTAACCTATTTGTATCCCTGAACATTGATATCAATATATCTAATCTGTTCTATTATCATCTTTGTCCAGATGGATCTGAGTGATATCGTCATGAATAATCCGGCATCTCACGACACAATGGATTTTGTTAACCATCAGGCACAGCTGGTCAGAGCCAAACGTTTTGTGGCCTCTCAGAGCTTGGTGGAGCAAGGTCGATTGTCTGGCCTATACATCATATTTATAATCGCGATCCTCGTTATCAACATGTTTGTCATCGCAGTCATTATCGCTTCAAAAGCAATGAGAGCCAGTTCCAGACATGTTCTCATCATCAGTGTTTGCCTCGGAGATCTTTTGATGGGTGTGTTCGTTTTGCCGGTAGGTCATAAGTCTGTGTTTCATGTGCATGAAGCGGGGTTTCGTAAACTAAGGGGAATAAAAAAAACAAAAAACAACCTTTAACATATAAATCTTTGAGTTGTTGTTCTTTCAAGTTACCCTAAACCCGATTGAATTTAGGACCTTGTCGTCAATCTAAAATTGCTACAATTCATACCCATGTCTCACAGTTTAATAAACGCGATGGATACTGAAGAGGAAACGATTATGAGTTTTTGTAAAGAACAAGTTGTTGTTTTTTTTTTATATAAGTACCATCATTAGAATTTTAAGTGGTGAGAATAGTAGTTCTAATCGTAATACCAGCAGTTAATGAAGTAGCAGCGGCTGGAAGTGGTAATAGGAAACCAATTATTCTGACACTATATGTTATTTTTTTCTCCTCCTCTCTATCCCGCACAAATGGTCCTCCCATCTTCACCCTCTGTGTCTCAATATTTTTCAGGTCCTGCTGAACCTGCAGATGCGTCACGGGGATGAGATCAAGGACTGTCCGACGTTCTTCGCCATGCGACTGTTCGCCGATTTCCTGATTCCCTCAGTGACAACGCTTGCGATGCTTGCCCTCAATGTCGATTATCTCCTCCGTCTTTGGTGAGCTTCATTAACACAGTTAAATTAACTCCACATTCTAAACACAACTAAAATTGATCAATTATACATAAATTGCAAAAGGAATGTAATTTGTCTCGGTGCGCAAATTATCATGATATCGCCAAGAGTTGACATTTCTGTAAACGATTTGTTTAGGTTATTTTAACTCTGTTAGAATTTAAGGAAAACATCCCAGTAGAGTACACCAACAATCTTCAACACCAGTCGCCTACTGATTCCAATGTTACAATTTGTATAAACTTCAAGGGTATTGTGTTAATAGGGCGAAATGCATGGTAACAATGTGAACGTTTGACAAAATATTTATGGACAATCCAGACTATCGCCTAATGAGAAAAGTCAGCTAATTTTGTAAAATTCAGATCTATTTATAGATCCTTCTATCCCAATAATCTACCACGTAGTTCTAAATAAATGCGCAGTTCTGAAACCTTTAAGCATGGGACTTACCAATTCTCTGAATTCAGTATTTTATAGAATGAAATGTTGTGTATAAAGACCTTAGATTTCCTTTGGAGACATTATATGAAAGGTTCGCCAAAATTTCTAAGAGCAAAAGATGCTTCACGTGTTGAGTCTTGTGTATGTTGTGTATTATATCAAATGTACTTCAACCAGCACACCATTCTCTGCATTCTATGATTTTTTGTTTCTAGATTTACCGCAATTCGTAATTTGATACAATAAGTAATTCACGAAACATCCTGTCCCTTTTGTTTCAGCTGCTCGGCCTACTCTGAAGGCAGCAGCCGCAGCACCCTCATCGTCATCTTGTTCCTGGCACCTTGGGTGGTCAGTGGGGCGGTGCTTATACCACTCTATGTGGACGGCATGTACCGGGTGTCGGACTCTTGGTTAGACAAGTGTGACATTGAGATGGGTGGACTCCTCACCAGGACACTGCTTGCAGTTAGCTTTTTCCCTCAGGTGAGTCAGCGCAAAACATTTTTTCGATTAAAAAAAAATTTAATCTCTTCTTTTTAGCGTTTTCAAACTGTGTTCTAACCTTGCATTTTGTTTTCTGGCTTGCTTTATCCATGCACTTGAATCGATATTCCTGTAATATATCAACTTTTAATATGCTAAAAATCTTTTATCAATTTCGTTTCTTGTCAATTCTAGGACCATCTAGCTGTGAACGCTGTGATTGGCACCTTTAGTCTAAAACATTATTCGTTTACTGTCTTCTGGTGAAAATCTCAGTCTTCTTTCCTTTTCTCAGACTTTCAAATTAGTTATAGGAGCGCCGGAAGTCGAAGGTCGGTTTTGGGGGCCATTCTGAAAGCGGATCGAAATTAATAAATTATATTAACTTATATGGTAAGCCTATGTCCATCACATTATGAAAAAAAAATTATTAACATCTTATATCATTTGCTCCTCCTCAGGCATGCTTGCTTCTCATCCTCACCTTAGCTGTGTCTTGCATGTACCTGCTGCGCCGGGAAACGTACAGCTTAGATGTATGTGGAGAACGTATCCGGGCCCCTGTGGATGTGTGTCTTGCATCATTTGGCACCATCCTGCTTTACGCGCCGGCGTTTCTCGCCATGCTTCTCACCACAGAGGGCTACTCGGGCTGTGAAATAGGAGACGAAGAGCGCTGCGCCATTGCTGACGGGCTCTACACAGTCGCTCTCTGGTGTATGTTCACAAAGTCCTGGCTGCTGCCTTTTTGTTGGATTGCATGTGCAGACACCCGTGCATGTTTGAGGCAGCTTTTCGTGGAGAGTTGCTCAACATAGCCAGCCTTTTCTGGAGGGTTGGTCAGACAAGGGTTGCTATCTATAATTAATACGCCTCTGCTGTTAAAAGTTTATGACATAGAACTAAAGGGCAACCAATATCACACTATAGTGTATGGGCTATATTTATATGTATAATTTATATGTTTTAATTGATTGCATTATGTTAGAGAGCGCGCGCGCGCTCGAGAGAGAGAGAGAGAGAGAGAGAGATTTCTCATATATGATTAGAGAAGAATGAGTAAAAAAAAACTAAAGCTTTCTTTACATGTGTATGGTTATTAACTGACTGTGATTGTATCGTACTGAAATCGCGCTCTGCGTTGTATGAATATATAAAAATGATATCCTGTATTGTTTTCCCACCCATCTTATAGCTTATAGCTTTCTTTAAAGATATTATGTATTGAACTTAATTCACAATTAACATCCATAACGTCTGTGGATCTCATAAGGAATTGTACGTCACAGTACCTTAGTGTCAATAAAGATTCATCATAAAAGTGAAATGTTTATCCGAAATGCTTTCGCAAAGTAAGTTATGGAGTAGTGATTGCAGACTGACACCTTTTCATTATTTTGTGAGAAGGCTATGCTTATTCAGAAAACTTCTGACTTATTCAGCGTAAATGAGGATAATTGTCTTATCTATTTAGTATCGATACACTGTGTGCATCTTTCACAAGATCTTACCACTTATATTAATATTCGATCTTGCTGCAACGACTCTTGCAATTAAAAAAACTGTACTCACTCTGTTGATATTTGCTGATTTATCACCGATTTATTCTTTTGATAAAAAAATCCATCAATCTTTATCATGGATGCGACATAAAAAAAACGTCAACATTAGAGACTAAATTGGGGTTAATAAGAAACCATTAACGATTCGTCTAAGTAGTTGTGAACGAAAGCAAACAATATTGACAGGATGACTAAGGATGATTACACAAAATGTGTTATGTTTAATACTTGTGTACGGTCAATTAAAATGAAGTCGCAGTGGAGCTTTGTGAAGAGTTGTGAAGCACCGCTAAAAAAAAAAAAAAATAGGTAGAGTGCAGCTCCAAAAGGTACAAAACAAAATAAAACACATGAGCTTTCGGCTTTACGCCTTGTGTTGTTTATTGCTCTTATTTTTGTGTCTGACGAAGGCGTAAAGCCGAAAGCTCACGTGTTTTATTTTGTTTTGTACATTTTGGAGCTGCACTCTACCTTTTTTTTTTTTTTTTTTTTTTTTTTTTTACGCTGCTTCAAAAAATATTTTATTACTGTTCAATTAATCGTTGTATATACTTTTTGATTTAATTGCTGCTATAGCAATTAATTGATGGTTGATAAGACACTTTTATAGATGTTAGTGATCACCGATGAATAGGACTATCTCATCTTTGTCTTTGAAAACGGACCAAAAGCTATTATCAAGCTATTATAAACTATAAATATATGAACACATCACACGCCACCTTTTTTTAAATACACTTAGAACATTTTGCTTTGTGGAAAATACCATTAAATCTTTAATTTGTTAAATCGTACATTATGAATGTTTTATGCAAACGCCGTATCTCCTTTTTTTTATCTCTAAAGGAAAACAAGTATATGTTTTGGTTTTAGAAATGAGTAATACAAAGGTTTTCCTTTTGGTGAGTTTTGATTTCTTAAGATCACATAATATTATTCAGATTTGAAATACTATTTCAATTACCTATTTTATTCTTCGTTTGTATGATAGGTTAAATAATAATGGCTTCTTTCTAATGTATATCAATATTCATGACCAGTTTTCTCACTCTCCATAGTTTTCTAACAGCAAATACAAATATTTTCCAATAATCATTTTGTATACAAACATTGCTCTAGAACCAAAGTGGTCAAGGAGAGAAAATTGGCAATAATCTGAGCTAAACAATTAAAACAAAAACGAATCATAAGATTCGCCATAGGAAAGTGTAACTTTTATCCGTCCACACCTTGCAACACCTCTCACTTATATGCTTTAATTATGTAAACAACCTCTTTATCTGTCAATGGAACACATTTAATTGTCATATACAGGTACAACAAACTGTATCTTAAATGCTACTGCAATTTTTCTTTGATTTGCTAGTGGTGAGATCTTGCAAATCTTGGAGGGGAAATTTCAAACAAAAAGAAAAAAAAAATCACTGGCAAAGAATCTGCGGCGCTTGGGCACTACTTTTTGCACGTTGTAATTTTTTTTTTTGAGGGGTAGGGGGAGGGGGTGGGGGGCTGTCTTGTAGCAGCACGGGCACTCCTTCAAAGTATTATTATTATTTTTATTATTATTATTATTATTATTATTATTATTATTATTATTATTATTATTATTATTATTATCCTGATAAAACTATTACCACTGTTCTTCCTTTATTATAACTATTATCATTATCAGCATTATCATCATCATCACTTACATTATTTCATTGTTGTCTTTTCACCATTATAATGATTTTTTATTTTATTGTTACAATTTTATGAATCTTTTCTTTGCTCTTATTATCTATAGTAGTTGTCTTAACTTTTGCCATTGTCAAAGAATTATTTTTTATACAATTTATTTTACTCCTTATGATGTTGTAATTGGTATTCTTCATCTGACTTTATACTGTTCCAAAGCTTACATATATGCATGATCAAAGTAACAATAAAATTTATTGCAAATTAGTCCTTGAAAACCAGGAATTACCATCGTTTCACTTTTTGTTTCTAAGACTCTCGTTTGTTTTAATTTGCTCATGGACTGCTCAGAATGTTAAGCAAAAAGAATCAAAGTTTTTTGAGATTTCAAGAATTATGGTCAGGATAATGCTTTAACATGACTTCAGAACAGAAGTAATTGGTTTGCTTGACTTTCTTAATATATTCATCGTTCAGATTTTTTTTTTTTTAGTTTTTCATTCATTTAAATTTTTATTTAACATTAAGCAATTCTAACCATTTTTATCAAAGTTTTGGAGTGTTTGGTAAAACTTGACTTAACCTGAATCAAACTGATGATTTGAGGTAGCGTCACACGTCGTAAGGATCCTGTTGGTCTGACCCATTCTTTCTTTGTCTCATCCTCTCTTTTTATCTTTCTTTCTACGTAAGCGGGCGGAACTAGTTAATCGTCTATAGGTCAAATGTATTTAAATTAAATTGATGTAAATTTTGAAGGAAGATTTAAAGTGCAGATCCAAGTGTAGAATAAAAATTAGCCTACTGAAATAAGTCAGTTTAAGTGTTTTCCCAAGCCAGTTGTGCGGGCAGTTAAATTTATCACATTTACCTTGAGAAATGTTTTGTCGCTAATCCCACTTTTGAGAGTGGCAGATTTTGTGCCCAAAAAAGCCTTGCTTTTTGTATTGGTTTTTGTCTTTTAAGAAAAAAAAAACAAAGCGAAAGTTTCTGATGCATCTATTTTCGCAATGTTGATCTGTTTGTGAATAAGTCATCGTAAATATGAGACAACTCTGTGTATAGCTCTTTTTTAAGTTTAGCTTAATTAAGGTCTGCATTATGAATAATAAAACATGGATGCTGTCTGTTGGAATTTCAAAGCAAAAATTCCCATAACATTTCAGATCATAGACTTTACGATAGGTTATCGTTTATGAATCGGAAGCGATATTAAAAAAATATATAATGTGGACGATAGACGCATTAATTGTCGCCTAAATGATTTTCAAGAACCTTGAGATATTTTGCAAAATCAAGCTCAGTTCATTTTTTTTTCAATTTTTTTTTCTTTTGTTTTATTGGTAGAACTTTAATTTTTAACAAATAAAGGTGGGACTTATTTTCTCTTTTAACATTTTTAAGTGGGGGAGGGAGAGAAGGAGGAAGGAGCGTGGGCAAAAGATATTCAGTTCTGGCTTTTATAGCATTTAAAAGGTTCTATGAAGCTATATATACGTTACATGTTCCAGCAGAGTCTGATCAAATCTACAAACTTATCCTTGGCTTCACGTAAAGCTATCGTCTGCGTAAAAGATTTTACTGGAAACTTAAGAACTAAAAAAACTAGGCATGATAAGCCTTAACATTTAAAGTAAAACCCAGATCTTTTGGTGAGACTTTTTAGAGTCCAAATCACAGTGTCATAGATACCATGCTAGTTTGCGGTAGCCCAATTATTCAATGGTATTGATATTTAGAGTCCATTTTCTTTCTTTCCTGAATGATACGCCATATTTCTGCTGTAAGAATAGGAATCAATATCAAATGTGATTCAAGAAAGCTTATTCAATCGATTTTCAAAATAAACGCACAACAAACTATCGATGATTACTTTAAATTGCATGATTTCGATTAACTAGAAAATGTGTCACATGTTTTGTCACTAAAATTGGTAATGCTTTTCTCCATGTTTTAATATTGAAACGCCATGAACAGTTTAGAAAGAAGAAAATAGTTTTAATAGAATGAACAAGAAATGTCAAAGGTAAACTAAAATATCACTTTAATAATTGGCCCAAAATTGATTATCAAATCGATTGAAAAACAAAAGCCAGAAAGACAGATTTCAAATTAAATTTGAATTATACAATAGTTCTTTCTATTTCGCAATATTCATAACATTTTCATAACAAAATATGAAGTTTTGATCAATAAATAAATGTATAAAATTTTTGTAAACATGAACACTGGTAAACAAAGGTAATCACAAGACAATGGCAACAATATTGGGCGATATTTACTTTATGAGGATAAGATATTGGATTTGAACTTACAACAATGTGGACTCTTAGAGACATTCTTATTTGAAAATGTATAACACGGACCTTTTTAGTGTCTGAAAAGAGGCTGCTTCTGAAACTTATTTCTTCAATTATTCTGCACTTTTGAATTTTTGCATGGCTGTGTATGTTTCATGCATAAATTGGCAAGTATACTTGTATAGCTATGAAACTTGCATCCAGACCTAAGTGACCTGAAGTAGCCAATCTCTCAGAGATTTTTTGATTAAGTTCTCGCCAGACATGATTTCAAAGTGAATATGTCTGTTGGCTGAAAATTTAACGTTGCTTGGTTCGGGAACAGAATATTCAAATTTGATTTCATTCCAAACCAGAGATAATGTCATCATATTTTCTTTTTTAATCTTGTATCAGAATGAATGATCTGATGGAATGAAAAAAATGTGTTTGTATTTGCTGTTATCTGACGTGTTTTCCCCTTACTGCAAGAATTATTTTTTTAAAGAGGGTAAATGAGTATGTTGCCAACACTTTTGGCAAAATCTAGCTGAGATTATAGAAATTAGAAAGTGATATGCACATTGCGGTGGCAAAAACAACTGTAAATCTGTGTCTAAAAATCCAGTTACATTGTTTCATAAATGGAGCACCTCATTTGTTCTTTTAAAGTGAATATGAATGTTACCTGGTACATTTTAGTAAATTTCAATATGAAAAAAATCAAGTAAGCTTCAGAGCTAAAGTCTGCTGAAAAAAATGTCGAGACGACTATTTCTTAATGTTATCTTTAAGAACCTTTGTGTCTTATATGCATTGATGGCCATGATATTTGCCGGTTTTGTCTATCATAATTAAACTTCCTAACTCGGATCCAAATATGAATTCGCATTTTGAAATTTCCCTGTGTAGTTTTGTCTTGTAAACTTTTTTATCTTCAAGGAAACTCTTAGCTGAAGAGTTTATACCATTTTCAACTATGTCATACATTCTTCGTATTCCCTGTTGTTATTTTATATATATGGAGATAGGAGAGTCGTTCTCTTAGGAGTTCTAGGGAGGTTTTGGACACATTCTTAATGAGGCATATCGGGGAAGAGAGGATAAGAAGAAAAAGAATCACAAATTTCACAACGTTTAATGTTTAGATTTATATTAAAATTACATTAATAGGCTTATGTTTTCTAATCTCTCTTATGTCTTTTACAACCCCTTCTTCTTTAAAAAAATTCAACTTTTAGTTCAATAATATACATTCATCATTTTTGGTTAGTGGATATTTTTAACATTTTTTGTTTTGTTTTGTTGTTGTTTTTTCTGCTATTCTTTGCGAAAATAGTTGTTTTAATTGCTTTCATACCTGGTCACTTCTTCATTTGCTCATATTTTCTGCTAGGCGAAAAGGTTCAAAGATGAGTTTAACCAAATTCTATAGCCCTTACCTACCAACTATTTTCAAGAATCTTCTCTGAACGGTTAGTCAATACCATGGCCTTGTCACTTTCCACTAATCCCGATTCCAGATAGTTTCTTCTCTCCCTTCCTCAACAATGCTATTTTTCCATTATCTCGAGCTGTGAATCATTGTTGTTATTTAATCATCCAACAAATGAATGATCACCACTTGAATCAAAATAAATTTCTTATGCTATATCCAGGGTAGCTTTGGCTGTGAGGGTTAGAAATAAAGAAGGATTTTCCCTTGATTTTTTTAGCTCACAACTGTTGTGATCAGCCTGCCTTTTTCTTGTTTCGCTCCTTGACACCTCTCTGTAGCTCCTTGGCACCTCTCTGTAGCTCCTTGACACCTCTCTGTAGCTCCTTGACACCTCTCCCTAAACTTGTTGATTGCGCATCAACATCCTGAACTTGATCTCCTCCTCCCGCTGCCGCTGCTGCTGCTCCCTTTGTTGCTGTTGCCACTCGGCAAGCTCGTACAGGTACATCAAGTCTTGGGGATCCAGATCGTCGAAGGCCTGTCAAAGTTGAGATAAAGTTATTATAGAGGGATAAGTGAACTATGTTTCTCTATTGCAGTGGTTTAAGGCGTCATTTAAACTGCAGTGAGAGTCATTTCAAACCCGTGCATACCTCTTCCTCGTTAAAAATCCATCAATCACTGCTCTGCGTGCATCGGCTTGTACAGTAAATTAAAGTTTTGTTCTTGTTTACAGATCCCACTACACGCAGGATTTTCTATCTGTCAAAGTTATGGATCATCAATGAGTTTGCATGAAGGGCTGTTATTTTAACCCCCAACTACAATGATAAAAATCTAAAATGGTTTCAGCGCCAGGCAATAAATATTTCGTATCTCGAATAACATTCAGATGACTGCAGCGTCTTGTTAATTATTTATTTTTGTCCCTCTGCTTCTCAGTTTATGTATTTATCTCTGTCTCTGACTATCTCTTCGTCTTTCTCCCTTTATTTTCCTCTATCTGCCACTGTCTGTCTATCCCTCCATTTGTCTATCAGTCTGTCTGTCTCTCTATCTGTCGCTGACTCCCTCTTCCACTTTCTCTCTCTACATAAGTCTCTCTAGCTCTTTCTTTCTTATTCACTCTCTAGCTTTCTCTCTCCCTTTTTTTTTCTCTCTCTTCCTATCTGCCTACCTCTTAAATTCTCTGTCTGTATCTGTACCAGTCTCTGTCAGTCTCTCTCTCTCTGTCTGTCTCTCTCTCTCTCTCTCTCTCTCTCTCTCTCTCTCTCTCTCTCTCTCTCTCTCTCTCTGTCTCTCTCTCTCTGTCTCTCTCTCTATCTCTCACTCTGTCTCTATCTCTGTCTCTGTCTCTGTCTCTGTCTCTCTCTCTCTCTCTCTCTCTCTCTCTCTCTCTCTCTCTCTCTCTCTCTCTCTCTCTCTCTTCTCCTCTCTTTCACTTGAGTTCTAACCGTTTATCATGTACAAAATTGATGCAAGGCCTTAATAAATCCGTTGTGCCGCTTTTGCATAATCCCATAGTGCTAACTAGACTATTGCTCTCCGACAATAGTCAATATAAACAAACTGTTGATTCACTTGCTCGTCTCTAGTTTTGATATGGAGTGTTTAAGACGGTAATGGCGAGCCTCAGGAACTGGGCGTCAATGGGGTTCAATACACTCTGTTCCTTTGTTTATTTTTTGTATGAAGTAGAAGTAATATTTTATTCTGTCGACAATAATTATCTTAACTTTACTGATTGATAATATTAGCCGCTCAGTTCACGAAGATTTCAAATTTTCCTACGCAACTTGCCCCTGTCGGGCAGAGATATATAAAGGTAAGACTCGTTATTCATCTACCTCTGAATCTACATCGTGAAGGAGTGTTTCAGTGGACCTCAGCCAAGATTCTTAGTCACATCTGAACTTATTCGTGTCGGTCAGTGGCAAGATAGGTTTAAATGTAATATGTGCAGGCATATTCCTCTTTCAGAAGTTGGGCCAGTTTTTTCCTCTATGTATACTTAAAACACTGATAAAGCAATTCCACTGCAAACTTGCCTGATTGACAATCTCATCAGCGAAAGATTCGTCTAGAAGATCTGGCATGCCTTCCTCCTCGGCATTGGAGTTGAAGAAATAGACTTGAGAGACGTTGCGTTTTAGAGGCGCATTAGCTCCGGGAATCACGCTGATAAACAAAAAAGATGAATTAAATTTTGCCCAGTTCAGTTTTTGAAAATTAAATAAGTATCGTCCCTTAATTGAAGTTCATAAGATATGAAAAGCATAATGCTATTAAAATGAAATGATGTAAACCGTTATATAGTTGGTTTGGTTTTTTTTTCTGAATCGAAAAACAATGCTTAAGTTAAGAAAGCATTCGTCCATTGCCAGTTCAGAGACAGAAAAAAACAAGCCACTATCTTGATTAATCAGATGGGTTCGCTGATTTTTTGTTAAAGTGTATGAGCCTTTTTTACGATTTCAAATTAGAAAGTTTTATTATTTCAAACAAATAAAAAAGGAATTGTAAATGTGTTGGAAAAACAGATTGAAGAGGAAAAAAACGTAGAAAAATTATTCATTATTGTTACATAACCTGCACTATGTGAAAAGTTTGTAGAGGCGATTATATTACCTTGCAGTGTCGGGTACACCTTTCAAGTTCAGCTTCTCCTGATCTGGGTAGTCCTGAAAGATTATTAGAATTCAATACTCTATTTCAATTCTTATGATCTTATTTTCTGATAATGTGATCTGAACAGAGCAAACCCAACTTAAGTTAAAAAAATCTTAGTCTATTTTTTTTTTTTAGAAGAGCAGGCATGAAGGAAAAATGAGTACATTTTAGGATGCCTTTATCTTTAAGGATCCTGTTTAAATCTATTTAAAAGAATAAATCTCTCAATTAATTCAAAGCGACATTGTATTACGTTATTTATAATGATCTTTCAGAGGGTTTTTTAATAGCCTAGATTGGAAAACAGCATCAGCTTTTAAGTGATTCATTAATTTTGAACAATGTGAATTGAACGTATGGCGTTCATTAGTATTTCCTTCCCATGTCATGGTAAAAACATAATAATAATGTAATTATCCTTTCACGATAAGGA
>JAWDGP010005301.1:1172500-1180000 GCA_033675545.1 Elysia crispata | reverse complement strand
ATAAATTATAATCACTTTATAATTTTAAGCAGAAGGTTATCAAAAAAAAAAAGAGAAAAATATGGAAATAGTTTGAAATCAGTTTTTAGAAGAATGGTCAATGGTCTTCTTGCATAGTGCAAAGAATAGACTTACGGGACGTGAGTGGTGATCAATGTCAATCCAGAGCTATCTTCACCATTCTCTGAAATAAAGCCAAAAAAAAAAAAAAAAACATGTAAAGGACATTGGTAGCGGTAGCTTCGATGATTTGCAAATGTATATTGATGACAGAAAATTCATGCTAGAATGGTTCGCAAAGCCATTGCTTCGTGGATGGAAGTGGACAACGATTGTATAAATTAAGTTTTCCTTCCATTGCATAACTCAACTGCAAAGAATACTAAATTTATCTACTTATATTGGAAAGACAATGATAACGATTTATTGTTCCAACTGTGCATTCATTTCATAATACAAGATGGCATGAGTTTATCAATCGATATGTACAATTTGAAATTATAGAAGACGCTCTTTTTATATTCGGCATTTTAAAAAAAAAGCCTCACAAATGTTTTGATATAAAAAAAAATTAAAGAACATTTTGTCTGGCTACAATACAAATTGAAACTCAATGTTGATGTTATAAGATTTCATTTTTAAATTCTTTTTTTTTAGTTACTTCTGAAGCTTCCACTCTAAACAGAAAAAGGAACATCATATAAATAACACTCACCGGGTGGCAGGAATTTGGTGACGTTCTTGTAGTGTACCTGTACAACTAAGTATTTTGTTGGTGTCGCCTGGCCCACGTTGAAACTTACATCTGAAACAGAAAATCACACTTTGCATGTGTGTGAATGAATAATTTTTCACGCCCTTCTTTGTTTAGAATGTTTTTGCTAAAAGATAAAAGATTTGATTTGGCAATGTTTTCTTTATTCCTTTTTGTAAATCATGATCCCTTCATCTATTTTAAAGTCGAGTTAATTTGATGATGTTTAATAATAAAATGTGCTTCACTGTAAAGATCAGACATGGCAGATGGTAATATTTTTGGGTGGACAATTTTATTGCGATAGGAATTGGTTTTATTTTTTCGTCCCTGGGCTTGAAACAGCTAGTAATTAGAGAATAAGTATTTCATATTTTTTAATTGAATAGCCAGATTACCCTTGCCTCCTCAGATTTATCCTCTGACATTCTGGGTTTAGTTGATTTGTTTTAAAAAAAAAGGATTCAAAAGTGTCCAAACACACTGTATGAGAACGTTTTTCTTTTTTGATTGTTTTATTTAAGATCGCTCTACTCATTTTCTATAATTCTACATTTCTATGTCGATTGAAATTGAAGTGAACAAAACTTTACGTCACGCATTTTATAGTTTGTCAACATTAGCAGTTATCATTAATTAGACTATGGGAAACTTGAAGTCGAAAAGATAAAACCTAAAAAAAAAAGTAATAAAATCGTAGTCCTCCCATCCTCGATCGTTGAAAATCTACAACACTTGAATTTTGAAGCCTCTGTGCCTGCTTCTCTCCTCCTATTTAGAAAGCAAAATCTATCCCATCTTACTTCTTTCTCTCTCTCTCTCTCTCTCTCTCTCTCTCTCTCTCTCTCTCTCTCTCTCTCTCTCTCTCTCTCTCTCTCTCTCTCTCTCTCTCTCTCTCTCTCTCTCTCTCTCTCTCTCTCTCTCTCTCTCTCTCTCTCTCTCTCTCTCTCTCTCTCTCTCTCTCTCTCTCTCTCTCTCTCTCTCTCTCTCTCTCTCTCTCTCTCTCTCTCTCTCTCTCTCTCTCTCTCTCTCTCTCTCTCTCTTTCTCTCTCTCTCTCTCTCGCTCTCTCCCTTCTTCCATCTATCGCTCTATTTCTTATTCTTTCATAACACTGCATCAATTAAAATAATGATAAAGAATGATTAACCATTCCTAAATTATTTTTTCAGTTTTTATCGCATGCAAGCTTTAACTATCGAAGGCAGTATGCTGATCATCTGCTGTTAAGCCTGTAATAATTAACTCTGAGAAATATTTTGAAAAAAGCGATGAGATTATAAGCTTCATTTAGACTGTCTCACTTTGACTGAATGCTGTTCGAAATCACTGTGACACTTTGCTTACGTTTTCAAACTGAGTCTTATAGTGTGGAAATCATATTTTACTGGATCCTTAGGAAATATGTTTCCATATAAAGCTCTTTACAAATATTGACATTGAGCTAGTCTTGAACTCGTTGTGCCAAGGATATGAACTTGTAATGATACATTTGCCAAACCACAGTATTCGTGACAAACAGTGCACGGAATGGGATGAAAAAATAGCGAAGCCTTCTGATTACTGACAGCACGAAATAGTGCTATTTACAGCTCTGTGGTGTGCTGTATGTAATCGCGATGATAGTGACATAGAAACCCCGGGTATGTAATCGCGATGATAGTGACATAGAAACCCCGGGTTTGTAACGCAATAATTATGGTGAAAAGGAGTTGTTTCTAAGGATATTAACAATTCATAAACTCGAGTTATTGGGCAAATGATGATTGCTTGCGGTATGCTGTTAGAAATGGAAGCAAATTTCTGCATAAGTCATAAAAAAATTTCTTCAGTTGTTTATATGAACTGTAAGCCTTCTCTGAAAAAAGGGAATATTAAGTACACTTAACAACGCTTTGTTTTATGCACGCAAGGCTGCTATGAATAAGAATTAGATAAACGTTTAGCGATTTGCATAGGAGAAAGACAATATTGATTTTATATCCAGCTTTGTTCATTTATTTATTTCCTAGTCAGTTCCGAAGGTTCCATTAGATTTTATACAATCATACACAGACTAGAGCGGACGAAAATAGACACTGTTTCTATTTTGATCATGGGTCGATAGCTCACACAGGTGCCTGTCATTCTACTGAAAGCTTCCTACATCCCTCCCTCATATATTAGGTCTTTTCTGAGTGCAGCGGAGGAAGACTTTATCAATCTTTAGATTGTTTACTCTCTATCCAATGATTCATCAAACAACAACAATCAATTCAAAATCTTCATGCAAATTGAAAGAGCATTAAAAATGACCACAGTGCTAGTGTCAAATATATTTCTCTAAAAAGTAAATGTTTTGGTGGGTTTTTTTTTTAGAGTTGAAGTGTAGTGTTAAGATATTGCCTCTGTCAGTACAAGAAAAATTGATTTGGTTATGAAAAGCACTAACATTCATTATTGACAATAGCACAGGACTGTCTTGAATTCCTTCTTCCATTCTTTTATCTTGCTTATGGTGAATTTGTCTTTTTTGTAGGCCAGTGCTGGTACTCACGAGTTCCTCTAAACTCGCGAGTGAGCGACAAAATGGGAGCAAGTTTCGATCTCCGCACGGTGGGTCTCACAGACTTATCGATTTTTGCTTCTCCTACAGTTCCGTGCTGCTAGCTATTAACATTGCCTCCAAGTGTTAGATGATGTAGTGTGCGCCTAGGACCATGAGTCGACATTGAAAATGGTTTGCTCGTGTTTCGTTATTTTTGGCTTTTTTTTCCCCATTCCTTGCGCTTTAACACCAGAGTCTAGAGGGAATAAGGAGTTTTAGGTTTTTAAATCTAAAGAAATAAGATTTCTTCCTGTTGTTTCTCTTCACATTTGAAAATATAAATCAACGTTACATTTTTTCAGTCTTTATGATACCTTCTTTTTAATTCTATAGTAATCATCGATATCTAATATCTTCTAAAAGTGTGCAACATCTTTTCTGGTAAAAATCAGTTCAATGTACTAAAGAAAGAAAATGAGCTGTCATATGTGAACAATAAAAATTTTGCAGAAACACACACTTAATTATGATGGTTTCTGTTTTGTTTGTTGTTTTTTTTTTTAATCGAGGAGAAAGGGAAAAAAAGAGAAAAAAAGAGACAGATACATAGATAGAGACTAGGAGATGAATTTAAAGATTTAAAAATATTCTAAACGAAATTAAGATTTCACAGGTGTAAAATTTTGATAAAAATACACTGCATACATATATGAAGATTCCAATACTCATTTTTTTTTTCCATTTTCATGTTTCGTAAAGCCTCTCTACAATTTCCCCTTATCTTTTCTTCCGCACAATCACCTTCTTTGCATCTTCTCCATTTCTCATCTCTCTTTGAACTCTGTCTCTTCTTGGCTCTCTCTCTCTCTCTCTCTCTCTCTCTCTCTCTCTCTCTCTCTCTCTCTCTCTCTCTCTCTCTCTCTCTCTCTCTCTCTCTCTCTCTCTCTCTCTCTCTCTCTCTCTCTCTCTCTCTTCTTCTTCTTCTTCTTCTTCTTATTATTATTATTATTATTATTATTATTATTATTATTATTATTATTATTATTATTATTATTATTATTGTTACTATTATTATTATTATTCTTTCTACCTATGCTTCGTCTTCTTTTTACATTCTTTCTTCTCTCGAATTTCTTCAATTTTACTTCGAACTATGTTCACATTCATTGCATATCACCTATTTTTACGGCTTAAATTGATGAATATATACTTCAACCTTGAACCTAGCGTTTCAGAAGAGGAAAATAAATGAATTGATGCGATCAGGGGAGAATACAAAATTACTCAAATATGGAGAGAAGCATACGATGTGGAAACCAATGAGAAATGATAGCATGAGTGCACTGTGAGAAAAAAAAATAGACGGGAGTAGGAAAGAAAAGGTCAGAGAGGAATACAGAGTCAAATTAAGTAAGACAGGTACAGACAGGGAATGATAGAATCCTAAAGAAGGAGGTATAATTATATATATATATATATATATATATATATATATATATATATATATATATATATAGAACACACATTTTTGTTTGTATGTGCGTGGGAACTTGATACAGTGTGTGTCTGGAGGGGGTGGGGGCGCTAGTCAAGTAACAATTTGATGGAAGGTTTAACAATACTTTTTTCAAAGAAACCTGTAATCACCTGGAGGAAGGGTCAGACGTGGAGCTTCCATGGCCCAAGCATACAAGATAGACTGGCCACTCTTGCAAGGTCCAGCGTGATGGCCTGCTGATTTCGAAGTCATTTCTCCACAGTCCCTGAGAACAAGAGTAGATTCACGTAATATTTTTCTTTAATGTGTTACGTATTGAAAACAATTTTACTATTTCTTTAAAAAAATTGTCCTTTTTTTGCGAATTATAGCTAATGAATTGAAAGGAAATAAGATCAGCTGATCATTAGCTTGAAACCTATCTCTAGACTACAATGCAGTAGAAAGAAAAGTAGAAGTCTTAAGGTTATTTGTCTTGAAGTCAGTTCATATTTGTCTGTTGATGAGTGAAAACATTGGATTTGAAGCAATGTTTTCTCCTAATCACAAAGAGGTACCTTAATCATCCGTCCATTATTGACTCTATGATTGCTTGACAAAGATCAAAATTCCAAACTCCCTTTTTTCTAAACATTATATTTATACCAAAATATCGCTTTCATTCTCTTTTTTTTTTTAGGAGCCACAAAGCAAGCAAATAATGCCCCAGTCTCCTTTTTACCCCATTTAATCTCAGTCAGTTTAGAAGAGGAAACAAAGTTCATGAATATATCTATCTATTCAATCTCCTTCATGAAGGTTATTCTAGTTGTGATACTATATTGACATGTTTGCTGTTATTTGCAGTTTTGTAGTGTCGTTATAATTTTGTTTAATCCTATGTCCAGCTTACCATACTTGTCCCGGGCTGGCCCCAGGTTCTTCACACCCATATAGCAGCACATGATGAGCGATGGAAGCATCGGCGTTGGGGATGAACCCAGCTGTGGAGAGATGCAAACAACGTTAGGTGGGAGCTTCGATGTTCGAAACTATGGTTCTAGGAAAGCTGTTATCAGACAAGTCCATTAACAAATATCTATTTAATATGACATTAGCTAGAACTGCAATTACCAGTTAGTTCATTTATAGAGAACAAATTTTGTATGCGAAAAAGAGCATAAAAAAACAAAAGGAACTGGAATCATTTATGGAAAAGACGAAATGTACAGATCTAATACAGAATACATAAAATAGAATCAGTGCAATGACTTCGAACTTACTGATATATGTATGGTCGTCCTCCATTTTTATTGACTTACACAGATATGTATCCGGCTGAAAACAAAAAGTTACAAATGTGTGAAAATAGTGTTATGTGATTGATTCATAGAACCTGCTCAAAACTGCTTTATTTCGTTTGATACACTCATGGCCAGTTCTGTGTTGTTCAAGATGTACTTTAAACTATTCTGCCTTTCATATGTGAAATAAAAAGAAATCAAATTTTGCATCACATTATTCTTCCGTACTTCTGATCGATAGGGTGTGCTTGTCCTTTCATCATTTTTACAGTGCAAGTTCTATTTCTCGCTTTGGATATTAAATTGTAGGGAAAGCTATGTCAGTTATTTTGATGGGTCTATTTTTTCCTATTCTTTAAACATTAAATAGAAGCAGCACATTTAAAAAAACTCACCCAATCCTTCTCTTGGCAATGCTGGTTCATGATCACTCGTTATTTAATGCCATTTTGCTTACATGGTTATTAAGGATTATTCTACTCCTTGCTTTCATGTCACACCAACGTTTATATTGGTGTTAGCTGTTTTTGCGATATAAAGATGTCTCATCTGTATGGTGTGAATGCAGTCTTTTCTTTTTTCTAATTGAGCGGTTGGCCCAATTGTTGTCCATTCTAATTATGGATGATCACTTGTCTGTATATCAAAACTCAAATCAACATCATTTTCTACATCACCCTCGTTGCTATAGTCATCTTCGTTATCAACATCAATGTAATGAATGTTTAGGGCAAAAATTCTCCCACAGCTTGTATATAAACTCTTAAATTAACACCATGTAGTATGAGAGAGAGAGAGAAGTAGTAGCACCTACCACTGTTGGCTTAACTCCAGGCATCAACATATTAATCTGCTGCTCCTTCCAGGGTGGTGGGTGTCCCATCAGGCCACAAACCAACACTGACAGCAGCAGCGGTACCATTGTCGACATTATCTGCATAAAGAGTTCGCATGAATTCCACCAATTTTTTTTATAAAAGTGAAAAAATATTGAAAGCTCTTTATCTAAGACCAACAATATCTTGATGTCTACAGTGTGCAAAAACATGGTCGTGAAAATCTAGTCTGTTTCTTTCATAACCCACATAGCCCCTTATCAATCTATTTAGAATTAACTTAAGGAGTACAATATAGGAACGAGACGTAGATTTCACATCTCTTCAGGATTTAAAAGTAAGATATCTCCTAACAACGTATCTACATCCGTAAAAGTTTAAGAATATGATCACATCGAACAGCCCAGTAACTCTGAAATATCTTTGCAGTTTATCAAAAATTGTCTGTAAAAAGAAGTTACAATGCTTAACTCAGTTGAAGATCACGTTTAGCGTTTGAGATGTCCATTTTATTAAAGTACTTGCGGTGCATTTTGTAGTATTTGATTGTAATTCCGGCTAATGGCATTTCATACAGTAACAAAGAATTTCAAGTTTAATAGAT
>JAWDGP010005301.1:1130000-1167500 GCA_033675545.1 Elysia crispata | reverse complement strand
AGTGAGTTTGCAGCTATCGAGATAAAATAGAATTTAAGAAGTATCATTTGATCAAGAATCAGCTCAAAAGATCAAAAATAAATTTTTAAAAATCATTTTAAATCTAGATTGCGCAGTCAGTAAGATAAATTTTCATGGAATATAATCTCTGACTTATTTCTCTCTCTTTCTCCCCCACCCCTCCCCCCCTTTTCCAAAAAAAAAAAAACAAAACAAAACAAAAACTCTCTCTCTCTCTCTCTCTCTCTCTCTCTCTCTCTCTCTCTCTCTCTCTCTCTCTCTCTCTCTCTCTCTCTCTCTCTCTCTCTCTCTCTCTCTCTCTCTCTCTCTCTCTCTAAGGTCTAAAAGGAAATAGGCACACAACTTTATAATAACGGGGCAAAAAAGAAATTAAAAAAGTATAGATTTAACATATAAACGTTGTCCTGTAATAGGTTAATGATTATTTTTTCCCGCAATCATTAAGTTGTGTGCCTTTTTCTTTTTAGACCTTGTATTAAACTATTTAATCTATAATTTCTCTATAGAGGACGCGTCCTTTTGGATCCTTTATAGTTACCAAGTCATCCTCCAAGTGTGTTGTTTTTGCTTTCTATTTGGATTCTCTCTCTCTCTCTCTATCTCTCTCTCTCTCTCTCTCTCTCTCTCTCTCTCTCTCTCTCTCTCTCTCTCTCTCTCTCTCTCTCTCTCTCTCTCTTTCTTTCTTTCATTCTCTCTCTTCTCTTCTCTTCTCTCTCTCTCTCTCTCTTTGTTTCTTTTTCTCTTTGTCTCGCTCTGTAAATCAATTCAAAACTTCTTTTGTTGCTAAAATATATATAAATTAGACTCCCATGCCCAATGTAGAAAACGCAAATTTTCTTTAAACCCTGGCCTTTTCGACGTCATTATAAGCTTATAAGTCAGTATTCATTTATGAAAATATAAAAAGAAAATAATTATTTCACGGAAGTATTGTGTTTCTAAATAATGTTTAATTAAATAAGGAAATCTGATGCAATCATTCGGGCGAAGTTCTGAAACATATTAAATAATGTAAGGATTATTAACAAGGAAACGTACCATACACTTTAGTTTTATTATTTAGTAAGACAGATTGTTTCTTAAATTTATTCGTCCACTTCTAATCAGTATAAACATTTCTTTAAGCAGAGATTTAGGATTAAGTATGAGGCAAGGCGAAACATAAAAAAAAAATTTAAACCTTTTTAATCAAGGTAGATTAGCTTTCAAGAGCAGCAGTTTCCTTCATGAGACAGCTTAGTTTTACTCCTTCAAAACGGCTATTTAAACCGTAAACATGACAAATTTCAAGACTACTTTTCATGCAGCTATCTGTAAAACAATAAACAGTTTCAGCCGCTCAACGCATGTCGTAAAAACCCTCGCTCATCTTCTTGACAATTTTGTGGTTTTGAAAGTCTTTTATGCTTTAGGCAAGAAAGGAAGTCGAGATAGGCACGGCCAGGCCCTTATCAGACGAGGGTAGACGGACCAAGAGTAGGCATCCAACTCATGTTCTGTTTCGGTGAGGTCGCTCTCCTCATCTGTCGCTTGATCTCGACCTGCCATCCCTCGCGACTCCAGCGATCCTACGAGTTTAAAGAATTGATTTTGATATCCTTTCCTTTAATGAAACATTTGACCAAATTACAGTGAATACAAATCATGTATTTTATTTTAGAAAAAAGATGATAAATGAAAAGCTCACAAGCAATTTCAGGAGTTTCAGCAATGGTGAGTTTTTTTGTTTTGTTTTGTTATTGTTGTTGTTGTTGTTTTTTTGTTGTTTTTTTTTTTGACGAGGTGAGAATCTGCCTATAGGTGTATGCTTGCAAATTAATCTCAAAGTTTTGCAGCCAATAACTTAAAAAGAACAATTCAATCAATAACTACAATCGATGTGTAGCTATGTTTTGTTATGGACATTGTGTAAAGTTGATCCTTGAACAGAAGCATTATTTTCAGCCTCAGCTCATTATACATTTATTTATTTATTTATCATTGAATTCCGTATCATCTGTTTTACCTGGTACTGTATTGTCCAGAAAAAGAGCTAGGCTGCCACCAATGAACATGGGCATGCCAAGCATGACCTTTAGCACTTGATCCACAGTGGAAACGCCTAAGAAGAAAAGTGGTAAGAGTTATACATGCTTCATAAATGGAGCTTTCATCTTTTGCGAAGGGTCTCTCTCTTTTTCCATTGCGGCGTAGAATATTTAAAAGACTTTCACCAGATTAACCCAAGGGGTCTTGTCTGCGACCCGAATGAGATCCTTATTCTATGTGGTAATGGTTGTATCGATGATCCAGATCTCAAGATGTAGATTTTCTTGCTAAGGTTACTATCTTTATGGCTGCTGGTTTCGCATTTAAGAAGGCTTACTGTTGATTTACCGGCAAGTGTCTTGTTTAGCTATGTAGATTTTATAATAATCTGACATTGAGACATTGTCACTGAGAATACAAATGTAACTGTTCAATTTTGACAAAGATTTATCTTTGATGCAGCTGAAAAGGCTTGGCTTTAAATGAAGTTCATAAATGAGCAAAATTTTAATGTAAAAGACTGTTTACCTGTGTCAATTATACCAGGGTACATTTCCAGACACTTGGGAACCATAATGCCGCACATGAAGGGCAAGCCAACCACTACCATGTTACGAGAAGCAGTCATGTCAACATGGTTCAAGTTTTCCATCCCAATAGAGAAGATAGTACCAGTTAGGACTGCTACAACGCCACCTGTAAAGATTCAACGAAATCAGGAGGTAAGAGCTTTTCACAAGCTAATAAAGCTTGAGAAATTCTTTCTCCATATGATCAATTAGAGTGCAGCTACATTTTATGAAAGTTTTTCATCATATTAGGTTTCAGAATTGTCTTTCTGAAACTTAGAAAAAGAGAAGTTGCGGTCCTGGACTATCTGCCAATTTCATGTTTTATGGTTAGACAATAATTATTGTGTCTGATCAACTGGAGAGTGACAGAACTGCGCTGCTTTCAAGCATTTCTGGAATTAGAGTTTCCCTGATTGTGACTGGACAAATTATCTCTGACAGTATTCAACTTACCGAGCACGGGGTTCGGAACACTTGTTAGAGCTGCCCCAACTTTGCCGAGCAGGGATAAACCAACTAGCAGAATGCCAGCAGTGTACATCACATATCTACTGGCTGTCTGAGGAGAAAAATACCGCTCGGGGTATTAAGTGCATTTGGACAATGAAAATTACATTCTAAATATTCAAAACTGTGATAATGCTTCAAAGCTATCCAGCATTTATGCATGCAAAGTTGTTTCTCTATGTAAATGTATTAGTTGCAAAATTGTTTTGGAAGTTTGATTATGTAAAAATGTTTTTGGTTTTTTGGCTTTTTGCCAGCTTTTTTTTTTTGTGTTGTTTTTGTTTTGTTGTTGTTTTTTTTTGTTTGTTTGTTTGTTTGTTTTTTGTTTTGTTTTTGTTTATTTTTTTGGTTTTGGTCATTATTATGTATTAAGGTTGCTTAGATATCTTCATTTGTACTATTGAGATAACCAATGCTCTAACAAGGGCTTATCTGAAGTTGAAATTGTCTCTTTATTAAATGAAATGTTCCATGAAATTAATTGAATTCAAGCCACTTAAACTGTGAAATATCGAGATGATAAGTATAATTTCAACAAACTTCATATAGATTTTATTAGAACTGGTGATCACGAGTATAATTATCAAAGAAGATTGGTATAAGAAAAATAGGCCGGCTTTGAAATTGCAACTTTTTTTGCGTTGTGTTGCGAGTGGAAATCAGTCAACAATGGTCTTGATAATACAGAGAAAGTTTAAGTAATAGCTTTTTGGGTTTGGATTTGTATGGAATATAATCATGTGTCTTCGGATATGCAGAAGGACAAGATTTTTATTTTAATTTTAGCAGCATCAAACTATTAGTAAAGGGCGGTGAGAATGGTGCTAAAGCGTTTTGATTAAGTTTGTGGTCTGTGATTATATGCGATTCATTTCGTGGAAAGTTTTAATGTAAAAACAAACAAGAGTATTTTCAAACTTTAGGTAAGACATGTTTTGCCTAAGATCTAGAGGAGGATGATAAAAAACATATTTTTGTTGTCTTCATGTGGGCAAGTTTCTGGTTTGAATCCGTTTGATCCGTCGTACAAGATAGGCGGTTTCTTAGCTCAAAGATGTCACGGAATCCAAAGTCAAGTGATGATGTTTCTGGTGTTGTTTCTCAGCACTTACCTTGGACACAGATAATAGCGCGATGTTGCCACTGTAAGAAGTCGTCGCATGTCCCGCCCCTACGGAACCGGAAAGGACGCTGCCCAGGCCCTCAACAAGGATTCCGCGACAAATAGCATGATCTGGTGGCCGCGGCACGCAGCACGCCTTCTGGGCGGCGTAGTAATCTCCAATAGACTCAATCATGGAAGTGACGAAAGCCACAAGAAAACCTATGATTACAGCCGGATGCACTCTTGGTTGGCCAAACTGACCTATTTAAGAACAGATGACAAAAAGGCATAGGACTGGATCGAAAGTTTAAAAAGTGTCAAAAATATTTAAAAAATAAATATGTCATTTAATGTTTGTTTGGACTTATGACACGTCATACTACTCGCAGTGCAGGGTTATTATCACCAGAGACCACTACGACGTAATATCATGGCTGTTTCGCTTTCTCCCATCACAGCAATACTGATGAACAGGATACTTTATGTGAGCTTTGGGGATTGGCTTCAACTTGCATAAAAAAATCTCTTGCAGATATTAAGATGCAATATCAGAATCATACTCAGTAATATGGTTGACTGTTAACGACTTAGTAGTGAACAAGGTTTGGGAGCACATAAGTAACACACATAATTTAAAAATAATGATTGCGCGCTCCCTTAAAAATAGTATTTCGGGTTGTATCGTTGTCAATTACCCATTGAATTTGGATAACATATATTTTTGAAAGAAGTTATATTTCACGGCATTTATCTTATACCCTTGAACTTTAAGCAGGAACCGACCACAAGTAAAATATTTTCTGCATTGCCATAACCTTTTACCTGGATAAGTAATTTGAAACCATTGAGATCTGCCGATGACAGGCAATTTAGCATCTGTTCTAGCCAGATACTCCACATCATCTTTATCGTCTGTAAATACATTAGCCAGTGTGAGAATCCATACCACCGCCCACATCGCGATAATAGCCAATAAGATCTGGAAACAAGTGATCAAAGTAGAGAGCATTATGAGGATGATCTTAAGTGATGAAATATGGTTACTTCGTCTTAACTCTAATGTATAACAAAAATAGTTTCCACAACCTAAAAATGTATTAAAGTTACCAAGAAAATGGTATAAAGAATCTCAGGTCTGAATGCAAAGTCAAACATTTATAATTTAAGAGCTTTTTTTCTAGTATAAGTCACGAATGCCTACTCACGGGGATAAGTTGAAAGATAGGAATGCGTGAATTCGGCTCGTCCTTGCTTTCTTTTCCGCATCGCGGTATTGGTAAAGTGACATCTTTGCAGTAGAGGACAAAAATAACCACCAGCATCGCACACCTGAAAGGCTCAGAGCCGATTTCATAGTTTAGGGGCATCCTTTCACTATCCCGTTCATAATAAATGAATATTAACTCATCAAACCATGGAAATAGAGAGCAGGATATAGTCCTACATGGTGGTATGACAACCTACGTAAGATGCACAATTTGGTGAGTCAAATCTTACAGCTGTGAGGGTAAAAGGTCCGGAGTTCAGAGACTAAGAAATGGCAAAGCAAGAAAAATATGTAAAAAAAAAAGATCAAATAAACTGTGAAAGACAAAAGAATGGTATTCGACACAAAATACTTCAACGTCTCTATTTCTATATTTGTGCAATCACAAAAACGTGGTCATAAAAGCAGAGCTTAACTGGAAATTACATTTTACAAAACATAGCAGTTCTTACCCAAGAGTGGAAATTGATGAAATCCATTCATGTTTTAGTAAAAAATAATTACAATCTTAAAATAGCTATTCGTTATATAAAACGTTTATGTGGTGCAGGGAGTCCTTGAAATAATTATATCTATATCAAACTGTCCCGATCATCAAGTTGGACGAGGAGTTTGAGTGGTGAGTGAGCGAGGCTTGAACTGAACTTGAGACTGATTGGTCCCAGTTTATCTGTATTGTAAAGCTGATTTTGAGCTAACTTTGAGAATAAGACTTCATTCTATTAATTGTTTTGAAACACAATCTTTCAAACAGAGCTGCGCTCAAATTCATATACCGCTATCGTTTTCTTCCCTAAATGCCGACTTGGCTCACATCATTATTAATCAAATGGTGATCGAGAAGTCCTGTAGAAATATTTAGTGCTGTGAACCATTGGAATTTTATCTAAAGTCAAAGAATGATTTTTTAAAACTGTAATTTTCTTGCTGATTTAGGGTCATTTGTTTGACTTTTGTCCTTTTCTTAATTAACATTTCATATTTTAAAACATCAAACTGTCATAGTGATAATAATTTATTTCTGTTGTGGAATAGAGAGGAAAGGGTCTCAGGAAAAAATTGCTTTGTAGACACTTACCCAATGGTGACTGGAAAGCAAGGGCGACCATATACGAGGGGCACATTGGCCAGGGAAACTCCTATGAGGGAGACTGTACACGCAACGGTGATTGGTCCTACGAAGCGGACTATCAGTTTGATCAGCCCCAGGCCGCCAAGTAAAACTTCAACAAGGGCGGCAACCATCAGAGAGCCAGACATCTGACGAAAACATTGACGTTTCTTTGTTTAAGGCTGATTGAAATGGCATGCCATTATTATACATATTAGACAATACTAACTCTAATAAAAGTCTTTGGCGCAATATGGAAATGTGTTGAACGGAAAGTAGGACGTACTATTCTGCCGGGAAAGCTCAAGGAATAAAGGGAAAGACAAATTGATAATTGATAATTGCTCTGTAAAACTTTCAATCAAAATTTTTATTTAGACGTTAGAAGAATTGCAATCTTAGAAGAAAAAAAAATTAGTTGACATAATTGCAAATGACTTTATAGAGTATAGTTTCGTTCTGAATATTTTTTCATAGTAACGAGTTCATACATTTCTTATAAACTGTTTCTTGTGTTTCCTCAGAAGATTATTCATTTATACTTTTAATTCTTTTTTCATCGATAGTTATTAAACTGAATCATTTAGGAAAAGACATTATGTTCGAATACTGGTGGTGTAGTTGTAATTTTTTTTTCCTGTTATTTTGTGTGTGTGTGTTGGAGGGGGCGGGGGTAAGGGGCGTTCTTTCCCATTTTATTATTTGTGTGTTTGTATGTTTGTGTTTGTAAGGGGCGTAATCAATATAAATAATGCTTATAGTAAGAGTGTTTGTTCATCATGTTCAAGGTGTCTTACCCCTCTAAATCTCTCTACTACTTTTTTCATAAAATGCCTATTTTCAGCTGTGGTCTTACAGTGTTTAAAGTACTCAGGTCTTGCTCTGAGATTTATCTTTGATTGCAAATTTATAAAGTTATGCTGTCATAGCCTCTAAAATTGAAATCTCAGTGGGCTTTTAATCTTTAAGTATAGCAACAAGGACATAGAGTACTTTGATAAAGCTCATTTTTTCCTGTGAGGAAGGTCAAAGGCATAATTATATTAATGCAATCTGTCAAGTAACAGAGACACAAACGCTCCCACCAACACTCATGGTGCAACTTGGAAAATCTTTACCATCAATCTAGCATGCTGCAGATAGAACTGTCTGCCGCTCCACTAATAATAAGAAAAGAGAGCTTTTTCATTATTATTGCAAAGTTCCATCTTATTTATAAATGGTTTTACACGCTCATATTTTCATAAAGGTGTAAATAAATAAGCAGTTATTGGTCCCTGCAAACAATGCATCTCTAGTCTCATTTTGTTTGCACCTGTTCAAGCTTTATAAATAGCGATAAGAAGAATCTTTATATAAACTGGGCAAGCACAGAATTAGTTGGGGTCTAAGTATTGGACCACAGTGCAATTATCTCGCGATTTGTGCAATCAGCAACATCGCCCTGTTTCTGAGTAATTAAGGCTGTTCTTTGAATCAAGTAAAAGTTTCGGAACTCTATTGCAGGTACAGATGGTAAGTTCAATCTTTTGAAAGCAAAGTGCATCAAATCTTAAAATGCAGGCCTTTACCGTTTGAAGTCTCCATGACATATCTGGCGTTAAATCAGTCCGAGAGTGGTCAGCCAAAGTTGCAGTACTCGGACCGAAGGTGGTGTTTCCCACCGTGCCAGAGAGCATGTCTGTGGGTCAAGTAGTTCCAAGAAAAGAATATTGCACTTACTCTTGTAATCATTGCATCAAAAATCATGAGTGAGAAAAGAAAAAAATAGCTGCAGGCCATAGTTTAGAATACCTACTATTATGCATGTTATTTCTTGAAAGTTTCCACTTTATTCCTTTTGTTAGACTTCTATTCGATTTTCATTCTACCTTTTAGTACAATCGTCTAATCCTCTAGACAGCCAGCAATTTTCTCTTCCTAGGTTTCGTTCATTCTTTGTCTGCGTTCGTGTTTTCAATAGAGTTTCAATATAGTTTTCATTTCTTCTCTTTTTCAACTTTGCTAACGTTCAAGTCTATAATTTTCCTTGTCCCCCCTGTTTTCCTTCTTTCATTTCTATTTTTTAATCGCTGCCAGTCTTTTTCTGTATTAGCTGATATTCCTTTTAACTTCTTTACTCTTTTTATAAAATTCCATTGAGGCCATTTGTGCCAGTTTTTTATTTTAAAATAAAAATAATATTACCACGGCTCTTAAAAATACTATAAATTTTACTTTTACAAACTCTAATACTTCTAGTAATATTAGTTAAAGATTCATTATTCTCCTTAGTGATTAGTCTTTCTTCTTCTTCTAGAACTACGACTACTACAAATACTATTACTGCTGCTGCTGCTACTAGTAGTAGTAGTAGTAGTAGTAGTAGTAGTAGTAGTAGTAGTAGTAGTAGTAGTAGTAGTAGTAGTAGTAGTAGTAGTAAAAGAACTACCTCTATTGTCAATATAAGTACTTTCGTTACTTCTATCACCCCTATAAGTATTATTCTTAATACTTTAGCTGCCTCCAAAAACAATAAGGCTGAATTCAGTTTAAACCTTAAGAAAATTATTTTGTGTGTTCATTTGACAATTCTTACTATGAGAAGACCATCTGATCTCTTTTAACCATATATACCATTTTCCTCTCCGGTTTTGGAAGGTTCACACATCCATGAAGAATCTCGCTGCAGAGCTAGAAGAGGAACCAAAAAGGAAGAGGAAGGCCCCTGGAAAACTGGCAGTCTGTTGGCAAGACAGATTAACAGCATTCAATAGGTCCAGAAAAAAAATCACCACTACTACTACTACTACTACTACTACTACTACTACTACTACTACTACTACTACTACTGCTGCTGCTGCTGCTGCTGCTGCTGCTGCTGTTGCTACTGCTGCTGCTGCTGCTACTACAACTACTTCTACTACTACTACTACTACTACTACTACTACTACTACTACTACTACTACTACTACTACTACTACTACTACTACTACTACTACTACTACTACTACTACTACTACTACTACTACTACTACTACTACTACTTTTAGAGGTATTGCTACTTTAACACTAATTCATACACTATTACTGAGACAAAAATATTTTGTAAATGATTCCAAGAAGGCTTTATGGTACTGTACAAAAAAAAAACTTTGAATTTCATCCCATACACTATTGCTTGTACTTCTAAACGAGTCTTGAATGGTTCAAAGATTGGCAATTTTTTCAAATCGTTGTTCAACAGTTTTGTGCTTTTCACAGTGAATTTTTTTTAGCACGTTAAGTTTTTCTACTGAGAACAGAAAATCATATTGGACAGATATTTATGTTTTTGACGCGCTCTGTTGGAATTGCCCTATCATCTAAACGGATCTGTATAGAAAATGGCCATGGTCTTGATTTCTCTAACTTACTGGTTCTAAACAATCTTTAATTGTTCGTGGCTTGCGAGAAATTTTGTCATAAGTTATAGAAAATACGCTATTAGCTTTGGACACTAGGCTTCTTCGCTTTCTAAGCAATGTATGATTAGAGTTAATCTTACTGCTTAATGCTATTTTCCAGCAAATCAGAGAAGACGTGGCCTCGATTCTTTCATCTAAAAATTGTTTAGACTTATTAATGACATCACAACTATTATTTTTAAATCATTATATAAAATTGGGTCAAATAAAGAGTTAACCAAGTATTCATGGTTTCGTTAAAGTCGAATTAAAAAGTCTCATTATTTACGTTTAATTTCGATTTTTTTTATTTTCCAACGAAATTGGTGTAACTTTTATAATCGATAATAGATATAATTTTCTTTTGCCTGTACGCAAGAAATAGTTATTTCTTTCATACGATTTTTTAGAAAATCTAATTTGAGAGACTTTGCACATGTTATGAGTTTACTTAAAGTTATAATTTTGTTTCTTCTACGCAATATCAAATACTATTAGTATTATAGGGTCAATGTACAGTTGCTTAATATGTCTTGTTTTCAGGTCTTTTCATTAGCAAGAGTTTAGGAGATATTCTCTGAAGATGATGTTGCGATGGAAATCTTAGGGTGAAGGAGAAAGAGAATGCTACTGTGATGATATTGCAGGCAAATCAAAGGCACTACGGTGTTTACATTGGTTTGGATGTTGCAGAGATGTTGCCTATCCTTTATTCGATAACACTTAACTATCACGGGTGACCTTTCTGCCCTCTTTTCTTTTTTCATCTCTAGATAAGTGTCAGCAAGCCGTAAGTTTACTCCTAGCCTGTCCTATTTATCGACCAAGACTTTGCCTACACCTTTTGCTAAATCATGAGAAGGCAACTGAATTCCATTACTGAATCCACGTTTCTTTATACATTATCTTAATGATGCGGACATTAATGATGGTAGTGCTTTGTAAAGGTGTTATATAACACAAAAAAGGCTGAAATCAAACCTGATTCCAAACGCAGTTTGTAGTATGGTACAGGTGCCTACCATACACAACGTTGTGCAGAAAAGCTGAGACCTAACTGGATGATCGTAAGGAGCACATGCCGAGTCCGCAACTACTTGGGATGTAGCCAGAGCCGAAGATAGGCACAGTAGAATATGCTGACAAAACAAATTGTCCAAAAAACATGATGTTAGTAGCACTTCATATACCGGTACTGCAATGTAAAATTTACCGGTAAAATTTCATTTGAACATGAAAAATTCAATGTTTTACTCAACCCTTATTTTCAAGTATTGCTATAATTCTGTTTTCCTTTGCTAGTCGTGGCATCAACAGCTACAGAGTCAACGGTTAAGATATTAATAACACATGAGGCGTCGACAGCAATAGTTATGCAGTAAAAGTAGACAAGAAATATATAAATTGTACTGGTAGAAGAAGAAGAAGAAGAAGAAGAAGAAGAAGAAGAAGAAGAAGAAGAAGAAGAAGAAGAAAAAGTAGTAGTAGAAGTAGTAGTAGTAGTAGTAGTAGTAGTAGTAGTAGTAGTAGTAGTAGTAGTAGTAGTAGTAGTAGTAGTAGTAGTAGTAGTAGTAGTAGTAGTAGTAGTAGTAGTAGTAGTAGTAGTAGTAGTAGTAGTAGTAGTAGTAGTAGTAGTGGTGGTGGTAGACGTTGTGGTAGTAGTAGTCGTAGTAGTAGTAGTAATAGTAGTAGTCGTCGTCGTCGTCGTCGTCGTCGTTGTCGTCGTAGTAGTAGTAGTAGTAGTAGTAGTAGTAGTAGTAGTAGTAGTAGTAGTAGTAGTAGTAGTAGTAGTAGTAGTAGTAGTAGTAATTGCTTATATTTATGCTGCTTTTGTTGTTGTCATTGCTACTGTTTGTAGATTATATACTTTTGTTTAGGCTGTTTTATGTTATTTATGTTTGTGACGTTTATGTAGTTTTCTTTGTTTGTGTCCCCATTTTGTTATTTGTTTTTGTAAGAGTGAGTTATATGATGTCACGTGTGGTCATTTCAGATGATTTAGCGAAGTGGCCTTAAGGTCTGAATGACGTACTTTTTTAAGTTACTGCTTGCAGAGAGTTTTATTGTTAAAGGGACAAACTTGGATCCTTCAGGATGCGAATGTAAGGGGCTCAGATTTATGCAGCGTCATATTTACATATGATTTAACTTGAACATGCTCATTTTTTAAAGGTGCAAAATGTGAGAAAAGGAATGTGAAATGACGAAATGTTTTGTTTATGTCTTGCTTGCATTCTTTCGATTTTGTCTTTCTTTCATTTCTTGAGATTTTACTTTTTTTTTTTTTTTTGGCCTTTTTCGATTTAGTAACATTTCAAATATCTTCTTGTCTTTTTCTCTTTTTTTTCTTTGTAGGGAGTTCTAGTTTCAACCATTTATAGAAAAAAAATTTAGTTATATAATGTTTGCATATTTTTTTTCACTCTTAGATTCTTTTTTTTAATAATTAAATTCACCTCTCATGCTGCAGATAGTGTTTTAGATCAGTGTCTTTGTAATCGAGTAATTTAAATCAAAATCTTATATTTTTATTTCAAACAAGTCTTTTTTTCCAATGCGTATCCTGAAGTATTCACTTCTGTGTTTACAATAGCCCAGTTAATACGCACAGTCGCACACATTATTTTATGCGCTTTACATAAGCATATGTATGTTTTATCAACATGAAGTTAATGATAAACATACTAAGTCTTCAGCCTGTAATACTTACTTTACAAATAGTCAATTTTAGTTCAAAATTATTGTTATTATAAATTTGAAAAATATGTCAAAAGTCCTAATAAATCCGGCTTACCTGAAGCGCTGCCATCAAGGTAATCAGAACCGGTGGATAGGATCGCAAACCATACTGAAGCTCCAAAGGTGAACTTTTGTCTTCGATTTTCACAGTCATACTCTTATGGAGAGCTACTTTCTCTACGAGCTCTATGTTGTCGTTCTTCCCCTGGAAACCCGTGTCTTTCTGCTCGATGAGATTGTCTTTTTGTCCACACCGTTCTTCGTCTGCCATTTCACCTGTTTCCGGCGTGTTATCTCTAGGGGAAAGTATATCTGACAGTGCCTTTGACATTAATGTTATCTTTATCAAATACCCGCTTGAAAATTTGAAAAGAATACCCATGTCACCGTTTATATGTCTTTGGTACAATGACTGCTTTAACAATACATTAGAAGTATAATAACTACACCCGTATTCATTTAACCCCTATAAGGACGCCACGTTTCTTTTATGTTTATTTGTTTAGTGTGTTGCCATTTGCAGTGAGTAAAATGCCAAGTTTTCTTAATGCTTATATATATATATATATATATATATATATATATATATAGAGAGAGAGAGAGAGAGAGAGAGAGAGAGAAGTGTATAAAATATTCAACTCAAATGTTTATTTCTTTTTTTACCTCTTCACAATCTCCTCATTAGGCCTACCTTCTTCTCTTCACGTCCTTGAGTTAAACACCTCTAATCTCTATTCTCTTCCATTTTCTTTGTGTTTTAACTTTATTTGAAGATTTCTGTTATCTGGTTCCTTTTTCTCCAATTTACCCTTTCGTCATGTTGCTTCTTTTCGCCTCATCCATTACTGCCTACCTTTCCCCCTCCTATTCTCTCAAATTTCACCTCCTAAAATTCATGTTCTCTTGTTTTGAAGTCGATCATTGTTTATAAATCGTTGCAAACATATTAAAGTCACATTACAATTTAGACAAAAAAAAAAAAAAAAAAAAGCATTGCCTTGTTAAACTGTTGTTAAGATTAAAATGTCATGAGCAAACATGACACATTTCATCTAGGTCTCTAGATCTGGGCATGATTTTAAGATTCACATAAGCACGCTTTAATCTTACTTGTGACTGGGAATTTTTATAAATATCGGCACGTCCGTTCTTACGTCAGATGCAGTGAGATTTAAGACTGTTGCAGAGCGGAGGATCTGTGGGAAGAATGTGCAAAATGTTTTGAACAATCTCTAAGATCTGTGAAAAAAAAAATTTGAAATGGCGTCGTCCATTGTATATATTAAAGCTTAACGAACTATTGACCGATCCGACCTCTTGACGTAACAGAAATATTTTTTGTCTCATTCTCTACAAACCTGCTGGTAACTTGGCGCTTCGCCATGATGACGGAGAAAGAGCCGTGTCATCCTAAAGCTCCTTGTGAAATAATACCATCCGCAATCAACTAAATAGTTCCCGTTCGCCGCGCCCCACTGAACCTTTTATCTTACTTTCAGCTACACATTACATTAAAAACAGTTATTTCGAAAAAAAATAATAAAAATTTAACAAAACATCACAAAACAACAGCAGTTTGATTTAACTTCATCTTAGTATAAATATTTTTGTTCTAAAACTTGAATCTAGCTTTAGATCAATATTTTAGGTCTATATTATAGTCTTTGTAAGACTTATCTATTTTGCTCAATCAGAATGTGTAAAGTGCTACGGAAATTTTTAATTATCTTTTTTCTTTTTTTTTTTTTTTAATCAAAGTACCCAAAATGTTTTTGTTATTGTTCAGCTTGAACTTATTTACTGAAGTCAGTCGGGCCATTGATTCTCTTGATTCAGAGTCAATATTAGTACCTACAAATGAATTATCTTATTTTGCTGCTTCGTATTTTCTCTAGAAATCTTACTGCACCGGCTTGATTTTCAAAACAGACTGTGATGATCAGTTCTACCCGGCATTGTAGACTGGGTGAGGCGAGGGACAGTAAGAAGAGAGAGTGGCACCAATAAGGCTTTCTGAATAAGAGTCCCCTTCATTTTGTCAAAACTAAAATGAGCAAGGCATCCCCCATACAGCATATTAAAAAAAAGAAAACCAAAGCTATTGCTCACAATATTGAATCTCTCAGCTAAGCTTACTTAAACTGCAAGTCCATTTAGTAATTTATTCTTATTATAGATGTTCGAGAACTTATTATATGCATTTAATAACTATGAGTAAAATTTACTCGGATATCCAATTTTATGATAAAAAAAACGTATTCTGATCTGTTTAGATTTTTTCATATTTGTATTGAAATTTTCTTTTGCAAAATTGAAAAAGAAAAAAGTGAATTATGTGCAGGTTCTCTAATATCCATACACTGTAGATACAAGAACTTGTGATATACACTTCAATGTTGATCCTAACAAAAATTCCAAGAGTATTCGTGTAACATTTTTCATTTGAGAAAGAATCAAATTTAAAAATCTTTTGTTAAAATTAATGCAAATGCGACTACAGCATCCTTTTCTTTCATCGTGAATGTCTAGTTCAAGCATACTCACATCACATTAGATCAGTGGATTATATTCGTTTCCTTCTCACTTTTTACTTTAAAAGATATTAAGTAGTGAACTAAATCCTACACTCTTCTTTCACAATGGCTTAGAATTTGAAAGGATGTTGATCTAACGGAGGGGCTTATAGAAAGCCATAATTATTTTATCAACATTAAGAAATCGTGACCGCTGAGAAGAAAACAGTGAGCTCAATGAATCAAAACGTGATAGTCACGACAAGCTGTTCTGTATCGTTACCGGTACGTCGAGTACACTTTCTCCACTGTTTCAGAAATGAAGCGCTCTCGTCATTAGGTACCCGGAATCTAACTTTACTGGTCGAAGCATTAGGGTGTCTTTACTTATTAACGATGATTCTGTTTAATATATTTAACAAGAATACCTTTACAAATGAAAAAAAAAATTATCTTATAAGTTAGTTCTTTAAAAGCTTGATTAATTATTCTAATCCGCGAAACAAAATTCATACTTTGTTTTTGTTAAATGACTGTGATTGTCACATAATCCTTACCTGTGATTGCCAGTTTTTAGAAAGAGGAATTGTCTCAATAAAATTCAACAATAGATATTTTATTAGAAGCAACGAGTTATGAACTGGCAATAAACACTCTAGCTTACCTTAGCTTTACCTTACTAGGCCTCAGTCGTTGGATATTTGGATGTCAGTTTAAAGCATAAATTACTCTAATAATGTTTCATAGGCGTATCGAAAGGTACCGTGACGTGTACTTAAAGGGTTGCCGGCATGACTAGAAACGTGCTCACCATATTAGGATTGCACATAATTAGTATTACCATACCAAGATCTTTTTATGTCATTTTTCTTAAAGATTGCACACACTGCATTTCTTGTTTTAAAAAAAAAAAAACGCAATAAAGCTTTTATTTCTGGCTAACTCTTCTTTCCTGTTTCATTTGAGTTTACGCTTATGATTTAGTGAGACTTTCAAATAAAAATTATATTGAGAATGTATAGACCAATAGCTTAATTTATTTGACCATTGAGATAATAAAATCTCCCAATTCCATTTGTTTTAAATAGACACACTGTGCTGTGTCTTTAGCGTTTATTGATAACTATACAATAAAAACCAGTTTGAAAGAATTTTTGCTCAATATTATTTATTTGTAATCTACAATTGGCCTGTCTCTCAGATCAAGCCACTTGCTTTTAAGAAAAATGCATTTTTTTAGTTATAATAAATTTGGTGTTATGAAATCCAGAACATTTTTCTCTGAACATCGTAAAGCAAGAATGAGTATGGATTTGATGGTATAAAACTGTAGTCAGCCCTACTTTTGTTTTTCCTCTTAAACTTTATGTTGTATGCATGGCTTAAAAATAAGCATTCAAACGCCAAAGGGACAGAGCACTTTTTTCCCTTTATGTAGGGTCTAAACAAATAGGCATTAAACTATCCGTAACCTTCATAATAGACATTTTGTGCACATTGGTGTCGGTTCTGCCCAATATTTCAAAACCTTTAGGCATTTCAAAAGAGATTTATGTATTGTGGCCCCTTGTAAATATTCGTTCCTGCAACAAGTATGCTACTTTGAATGTTCAAATCTATTGCTATCATTAGTTAACAATTCTGTAGCAATATTTTTTATCTTTACAAGTTCATAAGCTGTTAAATTCCACTGTTCAGTTAGAAAAAAATAAAATCTGTTCTTGGCAGCCTATGTTTATGCGAAGCCTGACTGCCCAATCAGACAGAAGTATGAGCCATTCTTGTTTGATAGATGTCGCAAACTTTCTATTTCTTCATGGTAGTGATATCGTTCATTATTTATGCCGTAAGAATAACTGCGTACTAAAGTTATGGCATTTCAGATGAGACAAATTTCAGTCTGCAATCCATCTAGTTCCTTTTATCTACATGACCCCATGACTCCGTGACTTTGCATGGTTAAGTTGACACTGATAACAAGTATCAGGTCTAGTTGACTTGTCTGCTGCAAGGCTAGTCCAGTGTGCTTAAAAAGGTTTGGTACCGATGGTGTTTTTTAATTTCATTCTTTTTTGGCTGAAAGATAAGAAAAAAGAGAGTGTAAAATATTGGTAATCAAGATGATGATGATGATGATGATAATATTAATGATGTATATGATAGGATGAAGATGATGATTGAAGATAATAACAACAATAATATTAGTTGTAGTTGTAGTGGTAGTGGTAGTAGTAGTAGTAGTAGTCGTAGTAGTAGTAGTAGTAGTAGTAGTAGTAGTAGTAGTAGTAGTAGTAGTAGTAGTAGTAGTAGTAGTAGTAGTAGTAGTAGTAGTAGTAGTAGTAGTTGTAGTAGTAGTAATAAATAATAGGAAGTAGAAAAAGAAGAAGAAGAAGAAGAAGAAGAAAAGAATAGTTATAACAATAATAATAATAATAATAATAATAATAATAATAATAATAATAATAATAATAATAATAATAATAATAATAATAATAATAATAATAAAGCAATAGCAATAACAATAACAGCAATTGTAATTCTTTCAAGCATACTAAAGCCACTTTGATTGCCTTAACATTTTTTTTTAAGCCCAGAAAAATATATTTTCTAAACAAATTAAAATTGAACTTTTTTTTAAATACAGTAACTGTGAAACAACCAGGTATCCTTTTTTACAATGCTATGTAGAAACAGACTTGATAGATTACACATGATGAGCACTTTATTTCATGTGGCATCTACAGTGATAGAATAATAAGAATAATGCGACTTTGATCGCATAATATGTCTAATAGGGCACATTTGAACAAACTAAATTTTCTTTTGTTATCGTCCAAAAAGTTTACTTTTTGCTACACCAAGCCTTTACATTCGATCATGAATGTTTGCAATCTCCAATTAAAAAAAAAATTTTCACTCTCAGATTAACACCGTTTTCTCATCATTTGAACGTACTGCCACCATTAATTCTTTTCAAACATGCACATAAGCTAAAAATAATTAGATGTTTATTGAATAAAATTCAAGTTGAAAACGGTCTTCTCTTTTACAGTAGAAAACATAAAACTAGCAGAGAGAATTTTTTTTCCTTTTAAGATCGATTAATGTAATGCCAAAAAAAACCTTGGTAGGTATTACCACGCTTACTGTAAAAAAAAAAAAAAAACTTGGTAGGTGTAGGCCTAACAACGGTTACTGTCAATAACGTAAGGATGGATTTAAAAAGACAAAATTCGATCTAACTTGGATGGAAAAATAGCCAATTAAAAATACGTAAAGAACATCTCTGTAAATATCAATCTGTCTATGATGATTTTCAACTTACAATCTTTTTGTTCTGAACTTTGATTACAATGCAAAAGTGTTGTAAGGGGGTACTTAATTCTTGATATTGTCTTTTGCGAATACTTTAGCGATAAAAAAACCCTTAAAAGGTTATAATTAACATCAGCCTTTTGAATAATGCTTAGCACTAGCTTGGCCCCATGAACATTTTATGAAAAATTAGTTAAGAAACAATATGATATCAATGTTGTTGAAAATTCACTTTCAATGGTGTAGATTTGTATCCCTGGTTCTCTCTGTATCTACAATACCGTCAACTTTGTCAAAGTGCTATGCTGCCCAGACAAAAGTCGTGAATTTTGTCTAACTGTCAGAAGTATTAAGAAGTATATTCTAGGTGTATTATATAGGCCGACAGTATCTCTTATTATTCAGACTAAGCAAGTAACGGTCATCGATCCATCAATTCTTATCAACCTGTATTTGTCTAAATGCTCCAGTCTTATTGTAGATCTCCCGTGCTAGTCCCACAGGCATATTTGCAGAATGATGTGAGAATGGTAAGAAAAATAATAATAAATAGTTACCAACTTAAACATCTGGACAAAACAACATGAATTACGCAGCAATGAGTGGCTTTCGAGACGTGAAAAAACGAAAATGTGAAGAACTAAAACTGGGGAGAATCGGGAATGTTTGATTTGAAAGGATACGGGACACATGTTTGACTGGAAAGATAAGCAGAGCGGTACACCTTTTCATAGTTTGACTTCTTTGCTTTGTTCATCCATATAGCACCGTTCACAACTCAATGATCTCAAGGTTTTTTTTTTCTCTTTTCGTAGTTAAAGCTCCAGTTGGGTAGGGCGCAGGTGAAAAGAGAGGCTCTGAACTCACACAAGGACGGTGAGGCTGGAATTCGCGAAGCAGGTTTCTGCTGATAATAGACTCGACGCTTAAGCCTGCAGTCTCTTCTTCTTTCTTTTATTTTATACGAAATTTGACTAGAGTGCAGATTAAAGCTTTTTGTATTTACATTATTTACTGTATTAAAAGCATGATTGCACAACAAAATATTTTAGTATATGTATAATAATAGCCATGAAATATTTCCAGTTCCAGTCAGTTCTAAGATGTAGTTTTTTTTTATTAGTAATTTGTACGTTATTCATCTCAACCTGTTCTTGTCTTTGGGAATCTCAATGACAGTCTGATCAAAAAAGTTGTTGATGATTGGTAATTAAGAGGTAATTGTTTCATCTGTTTTACTGTCTCCTTCTTCTCCTAGAGACTAGCACCGATTTGAAAAACAAGTGTCTTGCTCCAAATTATAACAATTCTAGGTATTGTGAGACGAATTGACAAAAATTAAGTCTACATGCAAATTTATCATAGTTGTGTAGAGCAGAGATTACACTCTGTTCGTCACAGTAAACATTGTAATAATGAATGAGTTGCGTCAGGTGGGTTAGTAAAGAATAAAGAATCTAACAAACAATTTTGAACCTAACCGAAAATATTTTCAAGGGTATGACGGGACATTGACCTTTCCCGGTGATTTCCTTAGTGATGGCAATACACTTTTTTTCTAATTTGTTGTAATTTAGGGTTGTTTTTTGTCATCAAGCTTTATCCAACCTTAGGCAATATGACAAATTAGTGTTGAAAGTTCAAAAACGGTTTGCTTTAAGAGACAGGCAAAAGAATTGCGTCTGTGTGTGAGAGAGAGAGAGAGAGAGAGAGAGAGAGAGAGAGAGAGAGAAGAGGGAGTGAGAGAGAGAGAGAGAGAGAAAAGAGAGAGGGAGGGAGAAAGAAACACAGAAAGAGACAGAGAGAGAAAGAGAGAGAGGGGGGGGAGGGAGGGAGAAAGAGAGAGAGGTAGGGAGAACAGACAGACAGGGAGACAGGAGCAGAGACACAGAGACGAGAGACAATGATAAAGAGAGAGAGAGAGAGAGAGAGAGAGAGAGAGAGAGAGAGAGAGAGAAGGAGAAGAAACCTCTTTGACATGTTCATCCAATTTTTTTTTTAATTTTATCCCTTACTTTCCTTCCCGATGAATAGGTCATAAAGTAGATTTTAAATAAACTTAACACTGAAGCTATTAGAATTTGGAAAGATATGTCTAATTATTACACCAAACCAATATCAGACTTATTTAAACTAATGATTCAACTAATTTTCTTCATGTTGATGTCTTGGAAGCGTTGGTTTCAATCATAAATTGGGAGTTGGGGCTTATGACAAGTTTTACTCATATCAAATCAGCGATGAGCTAAACTTTCATAAATCAAGGATTCATCAAAGTGCCATCTCTCTCTCTCTCTCTCTCTCTCTCTCTCTCTCTCTCTCTCTCTCTCTCTCTCTCTCTCTCTCTCTCTCTCTCTCTCTCTCTCTCTCTCTCTCTCTCTCTCTCTCTCTCTCTCTCTCAATTTTAATGTTACAAGAAGTTTTAGGAATATCACACAAAGAGACACTGAGGAAGTAAGTGCAGTTACGTTCGAACAAAGTCTAACAGGATGACAAAAGCTGGTTTGAAATCCTTGTTAACCGCAGATCCAAGATAGGCTTCAACTCATTGGCCTTAGAAGAGAGGGTACCGGTCCTCTCAGCCCTGTCTTCTTTGGTGGAGTAGAGCGGCAACACTTGGCAATTATTACAAACAATGGATTATTTTTCTGAAAATAAACTTTAATCGAGTCTTTTGCGGTTTGCACTGAGCAAATATAATTTTATTTTCTTCTTCATAACTTTCCCAACCAAATAATTTATGCTTATAAAAATGGAAAACATCTCTGCCTATCCTCATATTTTAGTAACTCCATTTTTTTTTTCACAGTGATCTCAGAAGGCCTAACTTCAAAAAAAAAATAATAATAATAAAAAATATATATATATATATATATACACACATTTATATTTATATATATATATATATATATATATATATATATATATATATATATATATATATATGTAAGACTCAGGTACGTGTACGGTCTCTAATCGTGTCCGATTGTCTAATTCGTGTCCAAGAGAGAGGCGGGTGACTCTGATTCATGACCGCGCTGACTTGCTGAGCGAAGAGAGAAGCGGGTGAGTCGCAATTCATGTGCGCGCTGGCTGGCTGAGCGAAGAGAGAGGCAGGCACTAGACCTCAGATTGAAGATTTATGCCTAGCAAGAAAGTATGTCGTGTGCGTGTGTCTATGTGTGTAAAAGGATGGGGGGAACTCTCTCTCTCTCTCTCTCTCTCTCTCTCTCTCTCTCTCTCTCTCTCTCTCTCTCTCTCTCTCTCTCTCTCTCTCTCTCTCTCTTCTAGACTGGATTAAAAACAAAACAACAAAACAATCTTTTTACTTTTTCTTTTTTGGAGGGACAAACGTTAAACCGGTATCTGGTACCGAAGGCTTTTGCTATTCCATAGACATACTTTTGATAGATCAGAATTAACAAATTTTAAGGACAATCCAAATCTTAGATACTAGAGCTGGCAATAACGGTGATATTTGTATACCGTAGATCTAATTAAGATTGTAAAGTTAAAGATAACCTACAAAATGAAATGATCTGTGGTTAATAGTGGACAATGAAACTAAAAAAAAAAATGTAGATTTAAGCTTATTTTTCAGTGGTTAGTACAAGAAATTTTGTCAACAAAGCAAATTAATTTTAGGCCTATTGGTAATTTCAAAAGTTGGCGACCTCTCTTCGTTTGGCGTTTGGCTAGGCCTAGATCTAATCAAAGATGATCATAACACTGTATTGGGTATTGGCCTGCCTCTTTTCGCTCGATTGCGCAAGCCAAGGTTTGGAGACACACGCAGTCACGCACCTCCAGCGCCAGCCTCTCATCGGACACGAATTAGAGACCGGCCACGGTTTAGAGTCTTACATATGTGTGTGTGTATATATATATATATATATATATATATATATATATATATATATATATATATGTGTGTGTGTATATATATATATGTATAAATCCAAAAATAGAAAATGGCGAGGCAACAAACGGTTGTATCTCTGGTTCATCTAAAACTAGGCCAAGTGTTCCTGCAAAGAACGTTGGACCTAATTATATTCGCTAGGCTGGTTTTTGTTCATTCTTGCATGATATTTTTGTGCTTCTTCTAATATACAAATTTATAACTTGTCATTACACCAAGAAAAACTTGCTTCGTTAAAACCAGTTTCAGCATTAGAAAAGAAAATACTCAGTATATTTAAGCCAATTTAAAATTATTACAAAAGTATATAAATATTCTCTCTCTCTCTCTCTCTCTCTCTCTCTCTCTCTCTCTCTCTCTCTCTCTCTCTCTCTCTCTCTCTCTCTCTCTCTCTCTCTCTCTCTCTCTCTCTCTCCCCCTCCCTCCCTCTCCCACCCACCCCCTCCTTTTTTCCCCATCCCTTCTCTGTGTAACTCGTTCCTGTCTATTTTGTCGGAGATCTTCAACCTCTTCTTCATTTTGAGAAGATCACCAGCCACAGACTAAACAACTTTAGGCAATGTGCTTTTGAGAGGGAATCCTTACCATCTACTGAGTTTTGAAGAGTGACGCAATTAGAATTAACGTGACGCATCAGCCTAGTTAAGGGATTTTGCCCTTGATGTGTAAGTTGATCTTCTTTTCTCAAGAATTTTAAACTAGTTTAAATTCATGTGATCATTGCTTTTAATGCGATAGCAATAAGATCACTTATAAAGGTAAAAATGATTTAGTATAGACATGTTGTTTGACTTGTACTTTTCAAACACAGCATTATACCAGGCTTCTGTCATAGTCTTTAGGGAGAGCAGTTGCTGCTCTAAAGAAAGATACTTAAATTTAACAAAGATGTTTGCATCAGCTGTTATATATGTTTGATGTGGGAAAAAAATTCTTTTGTAAGTTTGTCAAACTATTGTTTTATCACAATTACAATAGGAATAAGGCTGGTAGACTTCAGAAATCAATCCCCGTTCATGACTTGGCAGAGATATAGGCTTAAAGTGCTGAGATATTCTATTGGTTCAATTCAAGCAGCCTTGTGACATCCTTGCATTATTATCTTTTTTGTGTGTGTTTTTCTTCGTTTTCTCCAGTAGGACAGACAGGTTTTTCAATCTTTCATGTCATCTCTTTTCTTATCTTTCTGTGCTTAAAACAAACTTCAACTTTCACAAAAATCGTTTTTTGGGGATTTTCTCCAAAAATTAGGAGAGGGAAAAAATCATTTGATCTTGCTTTAAGTCTTTGCAGGTCAAGACAAATTTTGGGCTACATTTGTAGACCAATCAAAGTTAGTCAGCTTACACCTCATGTACAAGTGAGACTTACATGTTTACCATCTAATATTCATGTCTTTCTTTTCAAGCAAATTTCATGTCTGCAAAGTGTTGTCTGTGAATACATTCCTTTGATTTATGGTTTGTTTGTTTTTTTTCACTATGTATGCTTTGAGTCCTTTGTACTTTTCAGCTTTGAAAATGTTATAGATCTGGAGTTTGATGTTATATTTGCAATCTGTGCTGTATTTATGGCAGTGGTTGTCTATACATAATTTTATGTAGAGCAGCGCCCAATATATGCGGTATCCATCTACGTTGAAACAACATATTGCTTACAACTGCCTTTATTAGATATACCTTTTTTTGCCATAATTATGTGTTAACGATTTGACCCAACTTACCTCTGTTTTATAAATACAATGTAATAAAAATGATAAATCTTTTATAACTAGATTGTATTACTCAAGCTTATTCAAACAGTGTGTGGCTGTTATTGTTGGCAATGTAAATGTGTGAGATTAGGCATTTTATGTAAACTATGGTCAATTCTGGTGAAAATTAAGCTACAGGAGGCAGAAACTAATGTGCTTACAAATTATGGAGTAAAAAATAGACCATTCAAGGTGTTTTCTGAGACTGTGTGCTTGCTGGAGCACACGTTGCGCGACTGTAGGCTCATCCCATCTTAACGCGCGAGACGGGGCACAGACGAGGTGACAGCACGAAAGCTAGTTGTGTGCACCAGTGAATAAACTTATTGGTTTAGTTACACCACATTTGGCTCAAGGAAAGATAACTCTCAACATGGTATCAAAAGGGTGTCGGGCAAATAACAAGAGGCTAAGTTACAAGAGTGACTTGTCCTTCCTTATCCTTAATGTGCGAGAGCTAGTGGTGGCACTCCGAAATCTGTGTCTGTTTCTATAGTATTTTTGGCTAGGAGTTAACCTTCCTATTGAAGAGCCCCATTGTCTTTTACGTGGTATTCTTGATTTAGATCTTGCTAGATCTAGATTCTTTGCTAATTTTGAACAGCATCAATCGTTTGGAAGGGTCTGTCCATCAGCTGTGCTTTGGCCACAAATCGTACGGATTGAGACATCGATTAAGTGTGTGAATTGCCGTTCAATATGCCGTGCATAGTAGACTTCCGTTTGACTTTAAAAAGTTTGACTATAGCGTTCGTGGGCCGATAAAGGGTATTCAAATGAGGAAACAAAAAAATTGCAATAAAAAAAATTACAGAGACTTCACACTTCATTTTATAGATGTGCATCTTACCACTGTAGATTAGGTATCCTACAAAATTTGAAGTCATTTGGTTCAGTGGTTCAGAAGCCTTTTGCCTCAGAAATTTGAAAGTCCACAAATATATATATATAAATTTCAAATTTGTGACACATAAAGGCCGTTGTCAAAAAAAAGTATAGAAACTTTACAAGACACCATAAACGAAGCCAAAGGCGTTAGTCTACGATCGTCGGAAGGTTATCTCACATTTTTAATACGGTCTTGTGTTGTCGGAATTCTCTAAGATAGATCATAATTATTTTGCAATAACTTTCATGATCTAGGCTGTTTAATCCAATTTGGATTATTCCATCCTCTTCTGCATTTTTAGCATCTGTTTTAAATGTCTATTATGATGATGGCTACAATTATATGAGCAGCAATGGGTTGTTTTGTTTTTGTTTGTTTGTTTTTTGTCGTATCTAGCCTTACGTGTGCTTAGAAGGTTCTTTTAATGGGCTTAAAAAATACAGATTTAGTAAACTGTCTTCTCTTGGTAGCACATCAAGTAATAGTGTTTGCACTAAGGAATCTTATTTGTCTGAAAAGGACTGATTCTTATATCAATTTTTGAGATTCAAAAATGTCAAATCATAAAAAAAAACATTGTACCAGCATGCAATAACTTTTTTACGTTAAGACTATTGAGCAAAAGGACTCAGAGAAACAGAAATAATAATTATATACATAGGAATTTATTTAAGAGCAATTTTAACACCTTCGGGCTTAATCATAAAAAATCAGCAACATTTCTCAGTGAACATAACTATTGCAAACTTAAATATTGAGTACCACCACATGGACCACGCATACGCCCTTGAAACAGACAAATGCAATCTAACGTGAAAGTACGTAATTCGTTCGGGAAGGCTAAAAATAAAGGAAACTTTTCCCACCGTGCTTTGGATAGAATCAAAAGTCTCACGAGAGGAAAGAACTACATAAATCATGCATGTAGACTTTACATTAGAAATAACTGTGTTAGGGAGTTAGATAGATAATCGATAGACAGTTATATAGACGGATAGATAGTAAAAAGACCTATGTGAAAATAACTTTAAAGGATAAAAAGATTTCATGTACTTAGACCAATTTGCAGGAGGTTATTATCCTTGAGATCTGTGCACAAATACTTTGTTCATATTTTGAATCTGGACCACTTGTAAAATAGCAAGTGGGTCTTTTTAAAAGTTAAATATATTGGCAGTATCTGAGAACATTCCGACATTCCTAAATCCAATATAATTTTGTAAAGATAAAATTTATCTCTGGCAAGCCTTGAAATGGGTTTTTAACTCATGTTTTCAGAAACATAAAAATTGATTTTGCTTTAAGCTTGGTAATGTCCCTTGGCACCCTCGTCTAATACCACTATAATCTTCCCGGGTTGGCCATAATCTGTGATGCATTTATTTATGTTAAAATTAAACTTGTGTATTTATGTCCAAAACAAAATCTTGGTAGTTCTTTTGCAGAATAAATCTTAAATAAGACGTAACATTGATTTTAAAAATTGAGATGTAGGCTAAATAAGAGGGGGAAATCATCAAAATTAATAAAGAATACGCTATTTAATTAAATGAAAGTAAAATCAATATGGTACTTGGACATGCGATAATCTCTTTAGAAAGTTTTATAAACTTTTCAAGCTATACCACAAATATAATGAAATCAAAGTAAAGTTTTTAGCTTCCATAACTATGGTAGCTCTATGTTGCTGCAACATTAAGTTTAATCATGCTTCTAACCTTTTTTAATGATCAATTAAAGAAAAAGGAAAATTGACTCTTAATTAAATCAAAAGAAGTATATAATCTGCAAAACAAATATTTTCAGAAACAACTATTTTCTGGAGAAAGATGTTTTGCTTAGCTAAATTTCATATTTAAGAAAAGCGTTAAGATCTACGTAATGCTTAGAAGCAATGCCGCTAAATGGGAAGGCCATTCCACAAAGAGTTATGCTACCTATTTGGAAGTCATGAGCTCCACTCTAAGATGTTTTTAGCGTAACGTTATCAACCGAATGCGTCTGCAAGAATGCAAATTGATAAGGAAAATACAAAACGCCCACATGATAAAACATTTTACAATAAAAATTATCAAGTTCTGATGAGATCGTTGAAATGCCTCTGACTGTTAAACAAAAGTACGAGTTCCAACAAAGTGACATAAGTCTTTGCATAATCACATTCCCTATAAGCCTAAAAAAATAACGGTCTACAAAGAGTCATACAAAGTTGTCTAACAAAAGAATCATTGGTACAGTTCAGGAGTTAAACACTTTATACTTGCACATCTAAGACACAGCACCATCCTCCACAATATGGATCACTGTGTTCAAGGAAATATCCTGATTATATGTCAAGAGATCCTATCTACCCTTCCAGCCAGTCTCTCATGAACCTGTTCACCGTCTCGGGCTCCTCCATGGCCACAAAGTGATTCGCTCTCTGGATGAGTTTAATTTGGACGTCTGGAGCCAGTTGTGCCAGTCCATCCACACATTCTTCCCCCAAGTAATTGTCCTGGCACCCCCAGATTAATAGAACAGGCATGTTGCATCTGGCATCGTAAGTAAAGCTGCCACCCGATCCACGAACCAAAGCCCTATAGTAATCAATTGGTGGTGTTAAAGCTCCTGTAGGTAAAAGAATTGATGAATATTCATGACAATTACAAAACAAAATCTTTGATATTGAAGTAGAATGCAACCATTAACACATCTCCACAATCAATTACAGAGTTTATTTTATTATTTCAGAATTATTCCTAACCATTGCAATAAACCTTGTTGCGAAGGAAAGGAAAGAAACTTCTTAAAGATTTTTTTAATTATGAAAAATTTTTATTTCTTCAGTTGCGGAAAATACTTTGACCGTACTCCGCGTAATCTTAATCAAAATGAAACCATTGTTCTCATTTAATATATTTTTTTTTTGGTCGAAATTAGTTATTGGATAACACAGCTGTAAATCACGTCAGGAAATGTGCACAAAAATTAATGATTAGTTATGATTGAACCGCATGTGCTTTGAGTTTTACAGACTTGTCCAATTTAACCATTAAGCATAATGGCAAAGGCAAGATCTAGATAGATCTTCTGTAAAGTTGTACATTGATTCGACCAATCAAATGCATGTTTGCAATTATTTAATAGTGAACAGACAAGCTTTTTTAAAAAATAACTTTTAATTTCTTACTTTGAATTCAGTTAAGCCTACCTGGACGAGAAAAGGTATATACATAAGCATCAATGATTTCAGGGTCTGTTATGTTTGCAGCTGTAAAGATATTTCGCAGAGCAGCAAAGTTCATAATTTTCAGTCTCAGCTCTGGGATCCATGGGAGTTGAAAAAAAGTTACATACCTGGAGAGTTTAAGGCAGATAGTCTTTTTTTTTAAAGTACTTTTTGCTGAGTGACTCATCTTTGAAAATTGACTTATGTTTTAAGAAAGATTTTTCAGCATATGACATTTTGATCACGGTTTTATGGGAAGCTTTATTAAATCATCGAAAAAGAAAGGAAAACAAAACAAAAAAAGTTATCATGACACATCAAAAAAATGCGATGGTGTTATATAAGGCCATATTTCATTAATTTTTTTTTTATAATGGTATTTTCAAATGATCACACTAAGAATGGTTCATAAAATGATTTCAAGTACGAGTACTACAATTTCACTTTTGTCGTGATAGTATTCATTAGTTTTATATATATATATATATATATATATATATATATATATATATATATATATATATATATATGTGTGTGTGTGTGTGTGTGTGTGTGTGTGTATTACAGCAACTTTGGTTAAAATGAATTTAACGCCATGAGGACAGTAGCCAATGACCATATTATGTCTTTTACTACAGCTATTGGTTACTTTAACTTGCATGGATCCCCAAGTAAAAGATGGGGAAGTTAACGGACTATTTTTATCTTCATGAGTCGTAAGTAACAATAAGAGCTTCAATTTTGCTCTTTAGATAAATGCGGCTGTGCAATAGAATATAGACTTCGTGAAGCCATCAAAAATATTTAACCTGCTTTAAATTCTAATACAGTGGTCACTGTATGTGGTCACTCTTTATGGTGTGACATACCATGAACGTTCTTGCTGGGCCCTGCTCCGAGGAACTACAAATTCGAACACTGGTTTTGGCACTACATTCAGAATGATTAGCTTGTCCACATAGTCGGGGTAGAATTTCGCAAAAGGCCATGCAACGAGTCCTCCCCAGTCATGAGCAACGAGTGTACAGGTACTATAGCCTGGAAAAGATATATTGAAAATTTTTTCATTGCTGTGTTCACAGAGGATGATTCTGGAAAAAGGAATACTGTGTTAGAAATGGCAAAAGCAAATTCAGTCCATATTTCATGTTATGCAACACCAAAAAAGAATGCAGTTGGTAAGGAAAACATCTCTGCCTATCCTCATATAAATGTAACTCCGATTTTTTTTTTCATAGTGATCTTAGAAGGCCTAACTTCACAACGACAAAAATTATAAAATTCCAAAGTTGTAAAATTAAAGGCCGCTGTCAAAAAAAAAAGTATGGAAACTTTACAAGACATCATCTACACTATCTCCTTCAAAGCCTCTCAATATACAGGAATGGCGTTTACTGAACTTTGAACTGCCAATATAAGTCGAAGACGTGGACAGTAAAAAAAAAAAACGAAGGAAAATTTAGATTGGGAGAAAATTATGCTTTTAAATCCATTTCTCTTTGTTGTCATTAGGTTCATCGATTTTTTATTACAAAATTTGTTTGACAAATCAAGTAACCTTATAATCAATTTTCTCAGTTTGTTTTTTTTTTTTTTTTTTTTTTTTGTTTTTTTTTTTTTTTTTTTTTTGTTTTGTTGTTTTTTTTAATTTTTGGATGTATGTTTTGAAACAAATTATTTTTATTTTAAACTTAAAAATTCACAAAGCATTCTTTCTCGCATAAATGAGGTGGAAAAAAAACCTGAAGTATATAAAGATAAAAATGAAATTTGCCTCGGCTAAAAAATTGCATTATCTAATAAATGAAAAACTTTCAATGTCGCACTCTTCCTTATCACTGGCTCGCCACTATTACATTCAACGCGTATAGACCTCTGAAATTAATTTAACTTTCAGTTCTTCACTAATCGAGTTCTTTAAAGTAGATGAAGACTTAGATCTACACATTGGTTTTTGTAGATTTAAACTAAATTACTAATTTTTTACTTCGAAATATCCATCTTAAAATTAAAGTAAATAGTAGGTTTAAGGCAGGACCAGCTATTTAGATAGATGGCACTTGTTTAAGGTGTTAACCTAGACCTGTATCTAGGGACTTGCACGTGACTAGTCCGCTTAATTTTCTTTTCCAATAGTAACTCACAACGTTATTTACCCAATAGCTCTAGAATAAAACATTTCAAACTCAAACTGCTTGCGATTTCTACTCCATTTATAACAGAAAATAGCAGCTACATGAATGGCTTTGGACGAAATAAATCTGTTATTGTTGCCAAGTTTGAATTTCTTCAACAGGGATATTTTCCTCATCTGTTCATTTTAACGGAAAACGATGCTCGAATAATTTTATGAAAAAAATATTTAACACAGAAATATTGCATCTGTAATTAATTCGAATAAATAAAACCTCGGCAGAGTCTCTATGTACCTTTTTTCCCATAAAATTATGGAATCCACACTACAACATGCTTTCATTATTAATTTTGAGCACTTATTTTAGTGGTTTTAATGTCACCGTAGCTTATGATTTCAGAATAATATTTCCCCAAAACAATATGAGGACATCATTTCATCTTGATGATAGATGCTTGCAATTGGTTTCTAACTAGCACCAAAATAAATGAATTATATAAAAACAATTTTCTAACCTAAGGCTTCAATTATTTCCTTTACGTCAGAAATCAGGACTCTCATGGAGTAGGCGTCGATCCCTTTTGGTTTGTCCGAGTCACCATAACCTCTCATGTCCACGGCAACAACTCTGAGACGAAACAAAGGAAAAAAGGCATGAATCAGTTACGGCAATTGTGGTCAGACCACAAAAGGTTTCTTGCTTTCGTTTTATTCAAACAAAATCAAGACCTTTATTGAGCCAGTTATCATGCATATATTCAAGATAAAGTTGTTTTCTTTCAAGTAGTTGTAACGTAGCAAAGCACCTTGTAATACAATTACTTTAAAACTTTGACATACATGAACATTTAATTGGTTTATTCTACAACACATACATGACCAAAGTATGACCTTGACTAGTTTTTGAGGACTACAAATGACCTGTGGTATTCATGTAATCTCTGTATCATTACCTGTGGTCCTTGTTAAACTCCCGAAGTTGGTGTCTCCAAGAGAACCAAAATTCAGGGAAACCATGAAGAAACAACATCAATGGTCCTTTAATAGGTCCGCTAGCCACGTAATGAATACGCACATCCTGTGAACAAAGAGTATTGTTGACACAGCTATGCTCAAGTTTCTTTCCTTTTGTTAATTGTTAGTAAGCACATAAATATAACTCTAAAAATTCTTTGATTTCTTTCCGTCATACACTTTAGTCTTGATCGAAAATTGACAGTGTGATTTCAATCATTCAAAACATAAATCGTCAAATTTGACCGGAGGCAAAAATAAGGCATGGTATCATATTTTTTTTTTAATTAAAACCGAAGAAGAAACAGGTAAGAGGAAAAGAAATATCAACATGCAAATGTGCCATTGCCTTGCAATAATAAGATTAAATTCACAACAGTAAGCGATATAAACAAATTTACATGTGGGAGTACAATCTTTTATATTCAAAACTGAAAGACCAGAGTAAGCAACGACTTGAAAAAAATTTACAGCCCATAATGCTCTTGCTTTTACACTAATGGCATTTTTTAGAAATTCTTTTTAGATTTTCATGTAAACTTCAAAAGCTCACAAGATGAAGTTTTACATCCTCTTGAATGGAGTGGTATGTCTACTGTTGTTGCTGGAAGCCATGAAATTAATCCATCTTCTTTGCAGGTTTCTTTGTGGATTTTTAAATAATTATCATAACTATCGTTTGTATTACACCAGTAAATTACCGGTGCCATGAAAAACTTTAGGAAGATTGAGCAAACTTCGTTGATTTTGTTTGTTTTGTTTTTTGTTTTGTTTTGTTTTTTTGTTTTGTTTTTTTGTTGTTGTTTTCTTTGGTTGTTTGTTTGTTTATTTGTTTTTTGCTATTTTTTTAGTTCGTATTTTGTTTTTTTTTGTTGTATTTTTGTCAGTGAGAAAGGCACATTTAAATATCTTCTTTGTACACAGAATTGTTGCTTTTCCATCTTTCAAAACAGAAACAACTTTTGTAGACTTTCAACTCTTGAACATTAAATCTTTAATTAGATATGAAAAAAGCTGGATCCATTATGCATAGATAAAATGAATATTTTGAACATTTTTACCATCAGAATTAAAGTATTGATCTAGCTGCGAGGTTAGATACACTGGAGTCCCTTTATTTTATATGCTTTGAGTCTATATCTAAATTTCACTACCTAATGTAACTGTTTAAACAATGTCAAAATACATGTATTTGTAGCTATTTGCGTTTATACTTCGATATTGCCGCAAAACAATTAATCTTTGATATTCTGTATATTTTTATGTCTTATTTCGAAATGTTTATTTAACAGCTGCTGATACTTTTTATCATTACTTAAGTTTGTGTGTGTAAGTGTTTCAAATACCTCAGTCTGGATCTGTACTTAGAATTGGCCAACACAAGGACATTAATTTAAGTTCTGGTTTTTTTTTTTGTTGTTGTTGCTGTTGCTGTTTTTCAATTACTACTACTATCAGTATTATTATTATTATTATTATTATTATTATTATTATTATTATTATTATTATTATTATTATTATTATTATTATTAGTAGTAGTAGTAGTAGTAGTAGTAGTAGTAGTAGTAGTAGTAGTAGTAGTAGTAGTAGTAGTAGTAGTAGTAGTAGTAGTAGTAGTAGTAGTAGTAGTAGTAGTAGTAGTATTATTATTATTATTATTATTATTATTATTATTATTATTATTATTATCATCATCATCATCATCATCATCATCATCATTATTATTATTATTATTATTATTATTATTATTATTATTATTATTATTATTATTATTATTATCATCATCATCATCATCATTGTCGCGGTGTAGGTTAAAGGTGCTATCTGCTTGGTTTAGTGTACTTTCTTGTTAAAGACCTCTTGGGTCTAAGTTGTGATTTGGATCATATGACCTTCTCTCTGGGCATGTGTGAGTAGCTGATCTAGTCGTTTTTTTTTTATTTCTGCTACAGCCCTCGTAGCGTCAAGACGTGGAGAGCCAGTTCTGTCAAATAGTAACTTGTCGCAATGATGAGATTAGATTGTCTTGACAGATACTGAATAAATTGCATTGAAAGATATTGAATCTGCTGGACGCTATTTTACTTGTCTACACGACGAGATTTAGATGATCTTCAATAATATGCAGAATAGAGAATTCGCTTTTCAGAGAAGGTGAATATATTATCTATCTTTAATTAGTTGGTTTAAATTCTGGTATTTTGTCATCTAGACTCAGTTCTTCCTAGGGTATGACTTTAACAGAGAATTGCTTTATTTAGAACAGTCTGTGCTAGTTGTGAGGTTTGATTTGACTGATCTAGATTCTGTTTGAGATACCTATAGTGTAGTATCGCATTGTTTTTTTGTTTCCTTTCATGCTCAAGTTTTAAATGCTTTAGAATAGTTGTGGTAGTTTATTAAGGGCGCGTATAATTTCTTTTCTAGGACTGTCTGTACTACTGCTGGTGACTTGAACTTGTGAGATGTGTTGAGGCCTTATACCACAACGAGTCGACCCTAGATCTGGCTTGACTGTGTATGTGTGGCCGTCAGCAGTGCAGGATGAGGGCTACTTAACGCGCTTAAGCATTGGAGTGCAACGCGGCAATATAATCAGCGACACGGACGTATCAAATTAATTTATGTGTCGTTCCTCTTATATCAAATCTTGTATAAAAGAATTACAGCATTAAAAAGTATTGCTAATTTATGGACTTAATTTGTTAAGAGAAAAAACATTGTTTGAGAGCTTGTGTAAACTACCCAGATCAACATTTAAGTCCACAAGACTACAAAATTAAATAAAACCTGACATTATAAAGTAACTATTTCAGTTGAGTGTATATTACAGCCCTGTTAACTTAAAACTATTCAACTATCATATTATCAGTCACTTTAAAGCGAAACTTCCTCTCGATCACTTTGTTAGATTTTATTATTCATATGTATTTGTTCTATTGAAATATTAATATTTGTATTTGTATTAAAAGGACACTGAAATTTTATTTACAATTCTTCTGACCTTTTTATTTAGTCGTTTGCTTTAAATATGTTTGTTTGTTATATTCCTTTGATTTAGCTGTATGCGCTATGTGGAGGACCTTTCACAGCGTCAATCATCATCATCATCATCATCATCATCATCATCATCATCATCATCATTATCATCATCATCATCAGTGGTTACGATAAGGCTTTAAGTAAAAACGATCGACCATCGATTTATAGATGCATCGCCGTACATCCATTACACAATGTAAATGCGTAGCATTTTATCTGCTTCAGTTTAGACTTCCTTAAGATAAAGTGAGCATTTTCAGTTAACTTACATAAGGTTGCACTATCCTCTCTCTGAGTTGATAAGCTTTCTTGAAGAAGTTTATATGGGTGGTAGTTCCATGAAGAACATTAATGCGCATCTCTCAAGTCAGTGAACTCGCTACTTAAAATTCTTTCTGAATTTTTAAGTATGAAAGAGATATAGAGTCTTCGAAACCAAGCCAACTGTGGTATTAATAATACCCCCTTTGATAGGTACTTTTCTCCCACAACGCACCAAAGAACTGCATCGAAGACCCTATTGTATGTATGCAAGACCCGCAATCGCTCGTAGATCAAATTGGGGAATTGGTTTATGTATTTTCATTTGTCTCAGTCTTTAAATCTTTAAAAGGACCGGTATTTTAGAACACAGAAAATTACTAAAAATAAAATGTTATCTCGGATGTCGTTTGTTGTGTTGCCAAAGACCGCCTTAATCCTTTCAGAGTTTATCCATCAAATCGTACAAGACACAGACACACGTCGTATGAACAGGTATCATACTCAAGTGCAAGTAACTATGGGGATCTTAATCTTTGCTTCGAAATTTACAGTTGTTACGTTGGTTGTTGTTTTTTTTCTAAATATAATATTTTAAATAATGTTCACAAGCATACCAGGTACCTTTATTGTTAGATGTCCATGTTTGCCAAGAACAGGGTCTTCCAAACATTTTGGCCTCTCTGTCTGCTTCCATTGGAAAACTGAGGTGAAACCAAATTTGTATACATTTCTTAAAATATCCAATAGGATCAAGACACCATAGTAAATTACCATAACCGACCTCCTGAAATCCATGTCTTCAGGTTCAGTTTTTAGCTTTAACATGCAAGTAAATTTGTTTGATTATCTAAGAAACAGTCGTTAATCTTTAAAGTAAAAACAGTGAAGATGATATAATTGTATGAACAACTTAAGTCTAACTTGCTAAGGTCAGCTAAAACAACAATCACTGCTTGTTAAAGAAAAATCACCCAAGCAATGGAACAGCGTTTGTAAAGTGGAGTAATGTTTTCAACAACACTATTACAGAGCTGGCGCTACATTTCAGGCGTTCTTTTTATTTTCCACATGTCGCGTGGTATCTCAGTTGTATTGGTCCAAACAAACTTTCTTTGGTCCAGTGTCACCCCTCTTCGATTTATCATTTGTGTTTCCTACTTTATCATAGGAATCTTTATCTCAAAAAGAGGTTGTGTAACTGATAAGTAAAACGATTAAAAGATAACAGGATACTAAAGCTTCGCAGCGAATTCATCCTGAATCTCACGCTTTTAATCTCATTCCGGTGTCTATTCTATGCATATTTTAGGCTTGTTCCAGCACTGTTTTTATTCCTTTTCAAGTGCATTATAGCTGAATTTGTACCGCCCTGTAAACCAACCGAAGCAAGTAAGAAAGAAAAATGCCGACGAATGTCTTATGCTCATTGCTCAATGCACATGAGGCGTTTACCACAGCTAAAACACAACAACTGGTACTGTGTCGTTTTTGCTTTTAAATGAGTTGCGTCATGGAAAAGTACATACGGTACAGTGGCAATGTCTTTTTCTGCCGCAACAAAACCTTTCTTTTAGAAAGTCACAACTTTAACTTTTAGATCCCCTATTCGTAATCAGTGCCTTTGATTTAGCTAGAAGAGGTACCAAACACGCAATGATCAATGAGTATAAGTGAAAAAAACTAAGAATAGAAACTGTCGCAGACTGTAGCGACGAAAAGTAAAGCCTACTCTCTCTGACACTACATCTTGCTTTATATCTTGATCTTCTACAATTCATGTGGTAACTTTGATGGTTTTACTGTCTCCCATAGTAATCACCTATACATACAAAAGATGGTCTATAAGATCTTTTTTTTTTGTCTTAAATTTGAAATTAAGATGTCTCTACAAGTTCTGTCCAACTCTTCTCCTTGATTACCATTACTACTTAAGATGTCTCTACAAGTTCTGTCCAACTCTTCTCCTTGATTACCATTACTACTACTACTGCTGCTACTACTACTACTACTACTACTACTACTACTACTACTACTACTACTACTACTACTACTACTACTACTACTACTACTACTACTACTACTACTACTACTACTACTACTACTACTACTACTACTACTACTACTACTACTACTACTACTGCTGCTGCTGCTGCTGCTGCTGCTACTACGACTACTACTACTGCTCTTGCTGCTGCTGTTACTACTACTGCTGCTACGAGGGCATATTGATAAGTTTTGCCTCCAAGTCCATAACTTTGGAAATAATGAAGACAAACAAATGATACTTACACCAAATGAAAGGTCATTTTATTTAGCACCAGATGACATATCATTTTTCAACATAATCACCGTCCCGTTCGATACAGAGCCGCCACCGACGGACGACCTGTTGGATGCCGTCAGCGAAGAAGTCAGCAGTCTTGTCTCTGCACCAAGAAAGAACAGCATTCTTCACATCTTCGTCTGTCTCGTAACGGTTGCCCTTGAGGTAATCCTTGAGTTTTGGAAAAAGGAAGAAATCGCTCGGAGCAAGATCTGGGCTATAAGGCAGGTGCGGTAATGTCCGGAGGCCTAAACGATCTAAAGCCGTGCGAGTTTCCAAACTTGTGTGAGGGCGAGCGTTGTCGTGATGGATGATGGAAACTTTCTCACTCCTTACCCGTCGCAA
>JAWDGP010005301.1:1070000-1125000 GCA_033675545.1 Elysia crispata | reverse complement strand
TCCTACCAAATTATTATCAGCCCTGAGTGATCTCTCTAACCATGCCTGAGCCCGCTGATTATAAAAAAGGAGGAGGTGGGCGGGTGACGATGGGAAAGTAGCTTCTAAGCCCTTGGAGGCTGGAGCCCTGCAACTTTAAACTTCCCTCTCCAAGCTGATGAAACATAAATACATGTATTCACTTTTACAATGATGCTAGAAATAGCAGGTGCAGTGAATTTTGTATTTTCTCCCCTCGATCAAAATGTTTTAATTTCTTGCTTCATTTGTTTCTAAATGACAAATGTCCAGCTAGACCAGTTCATCAAGAATTTTTTAAAGCTCATTGGTAAATTGTCAGCAGCCTTTCTGCATCATTACAAAGTGATTTTAACTGGTTTTGTAAGGCCTTACATCATTTCGTAATTCTTTATTTTAAAACGTAAAGGCTGCAATACAAACTAATGTTTTAAAACGCTTTATATCAAAGACTTTTGCTTTGAATTGTGGATACAATTTCCCCATCCCCCCCCCCCTCCTTTTTTTTTTCTTCCCCACTAAAACAAAAAAGAAGAAAGAAATGAGAATTGGGATGATAGAATAACATTTTTTTTAATCAAACATGCTATTCCAAGCGTGTTGTAAAGTTGTGGACGGGCCCGAAAGTTTGAACCTTTACTTTTTGCTATCTACGTGCGTTGCTACGTCGTCACCATGACAACAGGGTAAACAAACTTGATAGCAGGGTTGTTGGGCGACAGTTTATCTCCCTATTGTAGCTTAAGCGCGCTGAAAGTCGCAACTTTGTGGTTTTCATTTAAGTAAAGTCATTTTTATTAGTCAGTATTTCTTTTACTTGGTTATATAGGTCCCACAGCAAAAGTCAGTTTTGTTTTTTGTTTTTTTTTTTTGGAGAGATGGGGGGTGGCTGTAGTTTAACGTTTGGACGCGCTTGGCTAGCGAGAGCTATTTACATATTGTACATAATAGAGCAGTGATTTAACCCGCTGACGATATTGATCAAAATCGATCATTAATGTGTGCAGAAGCCAAGGATTCATCGTTAACAATTTCAATTTGATCGGGATGCTGCCCATAGAAGCCGTTCTGTACGTGCTTTTGCAGTTATATTTTAAACACTCGGCTGTATGAGCAGGTTTTTATAAATGTGAGCGAGTGGGACGAAGACAATCTACATTGTATACTTTAGCGTACGAACGTCTATTGAACTTCTAAATCGTCAAACGTGTTACATTACGTTATGTTATTTGATTTTCTAACGTTTCAAACACATGCGATAAAGGAATCGACCCGATTTGTTCTTATTTAGGTAAACGACGGTTTTTGTACTACTTATTATTTGTTATTATTGTTAAGCTGTCATCATGATTTAACCGATGTCGCCATGGAAAGGAGTGCGATTATTGCCTCTAGCCAAAACTACGAATTCATGATGAGATAGGGGTCATATCTTATCGATTGTGCTGTGCTTGGCTACGAGGTAGAAAAGTATTACGTCAACTTGCAATGGAATTTGATTAATATGCTGTAGTATAAATATATATTCTTGTGTTTCGTTGCTCGCTGAACTGAGCGAGATGAGCTGGATCAAGAGCAGACCATTTGGACTATCTTGTGGGGAGAATTATATCCACCATCGCGTCCCACCTCTACTTACTATCTGTATTAGGCAGCTTCAGATGGCATAGTACTGAATAAAAAAAGACAGACACCCAATAGTCGTACGTGAATTTAAATACCCATGTATCTTGAATCATGGCCAATAACTCACTTTGTGAAAGCGATTTATGTAACAGCCTATTTCGATTGCGAAACATGTCATTGGTCCTTGGTTATTAATTTAAGCTCATTATAATTATCAACATGCTTCTATTTATAAGTTCTACACATGTATAATGAATTGATGTAACCAATCCCAGTTGATAGGCTTTTCAAAACATATTGCTTGTGACTTTTCATGGGTCACTTGCACTGATTCTTTAAATTCACTTCCTTCTTTTTATTTTTTTTCTGTGTGTGGATACAAAATGCTGAACAAATCGGTGAAAAAGTCATTAATTTGTCTAACCGTGCCTTGCATGTTTCTCAGATATTCGCCTGCATCTGTCATTCGTTAAGCGCTTAATTACACGAATCATATCAAGTTCATCCCCTTCTTAGCGTTACAACGTGGTCTTCAATCATATCTTATGAAAATATCTGAGGCGAAATTTATTTTTTAGATTTGGACTTTTTGAGTGGAAATAAGCACTTGATGTTTTCGATTCGTTCCTAAAATATTTTAATTACAATTGGCAAGATAGATCATTGTGAGCTCACGTCTCGCACCATAAGTATACAGTACCTCAATTGTGCCTTTTCTGAAAATGTTATTATCCGGTTGATTAAAGATTTATAACTTTATCCTTCTCTGCGTTCCTACATGATAAGCATTTACTTCTAAGAAAATTATCAATGTCGAAACTTATGTACACACATGTAATAGCCATGGGATCTTTTAGTGGAGATGAGCCTACAGTGGTGCTTTCGATCCCATTAAATGTATGCATCTCAGAGTTGATAAAAGCTATTTTATGTCACTTTCATTAATTTCGTCTTTGCATTTCTTACTCTCGTCAAGAAATGATTCTTAAGTTTTTGTACAGACTAGTGATTTAAATATTGGCAAGTTATCTTCCCTCAACTCCTCCACGAATACTTCATCTTGTTTGCTTTGATCAATGTTGCAAAATGAGATCTAATTCTTTGTGCCTTTTTAACTTCCTGGGCAATAATCTAGCCCGCATCTACGGCAGAGCAAGGATTGCTCTCTTTTTACCCTTCAGGAGAAACAAAAGTTTAGCTTCCTTGTACGAAAAAGAATGCCACAAATATTGAAACAACTTTCTTTAGTTTATTTGGCCTTTTCCGTTCCAAGGCCGTAGCAGCGTTAAGTGTTGTTAGATTGTTGTTATCCATTCCGTGCCAGAATATTGCTGCATCTTTATGTGTTTATGTAAGCAGAAACACCCAAGCGAAACTTGAATCTTGGAGCCAAAGGGGGCCATGATTTGAATTATCCAAGTTAATTGTAGGCGAGTTTACACTCACATGCTTTTTTTAAGTATCACTTTGATTTGTGGAGTCTGATCTGTAACACATATCCCCGCGAGCATGTGTAATCTCTTAGCTGCGAGTCCTCGTTGAGAGGATTAAATCATGGCTTTGAACCCAATCAAGTGCACCACCATAACTCCGGCGACTAGCTGTGTGACGATCCATGATCAGTACATGTAAGTAGTAATTTTTTCTAGTTCCGACCATATAGACGTGGAAGCTGTTGGCAAACCAAGATTATCTCATTGTGACTCTAAAGAATATCGCTCAAACAAAAATGTTATTCTTTGTTAGAGGCTGCCGACACTGGAAATGTATCCCGCGAAATCTGTAAGATTTAAGGAATGAAACAAATATTATGCGTGCGATTTTGTGAGACTACCTATGTTTATTACCCCCCCCCCCCCCTTTTTTTTTTTTACTGAACATTTTCTAGTCCGTCATACATTATCCGGTTGATTAAAGAGTTACAACTTTATCCTTCTTGGAGCTACTACATGATACGCTCTCTCTCTCTCTCTCTCTCTCTCTCTCTCTCTCTCTCTCTCTCTCTCTCTCTCTCTCTCTCTCTCTCTCTCTCTCTCTCTCTCTCTCTCTCTCTCTCTATCTCTCTCTATCTATCTATCTCTCTCTCTCTCAGTGAAAGATTATTAACCCCTCTCCCCCCCTTTCTCTCTCTGTCTATCTGTCTGTGTGTGTGTGTCTCTCTCTCTCTCTCTCTCTCTCTCTCTCTCTCTCTCTCTCTCTCTCTCTCTCTCTCTCTCTCTCTTTCTCTGCGCCCATCCCTTCCTCCCTCTTTCCAGTGACTGAAATAATCGAAATTTTTTGTATCAAATCTGCATTTTCTGCTGTTCAATTCCGCTGGACTTTGGTCTGTATTATAGTTGAATGGTGTGGTTGTAAAATTATATTGGGTAAATTCCTGTTGTCGACTCATCTATTGATTAGTGTGGTGCTTCATATGCTCCTAGTACAATATACATTTTTCTTTCTACACTCATTCACTCATTACAGTTTGGTTCTTGTTTTGATAATGGGCGTTAATATTTGTAGTTAATATTTAGAGAAAATTCAGTTTCAATACTGTAAGTCCCATGTAAGTTTATTTATATGTATGTAACAGCTTTTTCTTTTTACAAAATGTTTTATATTTTGCAGTTTGATTTTGTAATTTTGTTTTCAATTTTATTTTCATTTCTACCACTTTTTGCATATTAACAATTTTATGGATTTGCAAAGATCATATCTTTATTCAATTTCACATTGAGATACTTTTGCTGAAAAGATGTTTCTAAATGCTTCACAAATGGGTTTAACAGTAATTAAGGACAAACTCTTTGCTTCAGGCTTCATATAGAATTTATTTTATCTTTTCACAGAATGAAATTAAGACAATTCGGTGGCAAAGTTTAACATTGCATGAAATGAAAATCTATGCTGCTGATTCTGCTACAACCCTTCGCTTTGAGTGGAGTGTCATCGAGAGCACTAGCAGTGTCCTTGCCTTATCTGACCATAATGCTCATGGCTTAACCTCATGTTCAAGTTATAACCTGGAGCCACAAAATAATTATAATGGAGGGGTAAAACCAAGCAAACGGCAGGCTGAGCAACCTCCACGCAACAGGTACTATCATGCAGCTTGCCTCGTGGGAAATTATGTCTATATATATGGTGGAATAGATCGCTACTCACCACTCAAAGATCTGTGGCGGCTGAATGTGGGTAAGTAACCTGTGAGTGTAACATTATTGGTATGTGACAGGAGTTTCTATTCCTTATGACATTTTTTGAGACCCTAAGTGATGACTTTTAATTAATTTTCTTAAAACATTGTTTGTTATATCAAACTTGAAGCAATAAGATAAAATTGTTTTTATTAGTGCTGTGTAAACTTTTTTTGCTTGAATTAAATTTGCATTGAAATCAGTTTTTTTTTTTTTTTTACAGAAAGGTTAAACCAAAGATAATGTCCAAAGTAAAAGAAACAGAAGATAATCACCTCTAGGTTAGATTGTTGCATTTCATAAAATATTGTTAGTCACATTTATTTTAAGTTGTGTTTTTTAAAGAATCTGCATATTCATACTCTACTTTTTTTAATGATAGAAATTGTTTCATGCTTTGAGAGTTAGTACAAATTTGTAAAGTTTTCATGAATAAAGCAGTCTGTTAATCAAAATCAATTCAGCTTATGTAGATGTAATGATTTATCTTTCTTCTTTTACAGCTACATGTCAATGGGAGTCTTTGTTATCATGGAAAGTAGATCTTCCTCACCTACAGGGTCATACCATGACAGCATATCAGGTATGTCTCTCAGGTTGATTCTGCTTTTTGGGGGTCAGTCTTCATGACAGGTGTTACTCAATCAATCTAAATAAATGATCATCTCTAATTACCATTGACCACTCCTGAAGTTTAGAAGAAATAACCTGTCATATCTTTGTATCCTCCTTTTAGATGCATTATTGGATGATTGTTCTTGACACTACATTTTTCTATAAAGCAGGGTTAACCAATACCTATTCAACAATCAAGAATTTTCATTCAAAACCAAATAGTTGAAGGAAGAGAATTAACATTTTTTAAGCTAGACTTACAAGAAGACTTGATTATGAACTGAGCCAATATGAGATAATATAGCAATTGAAATCATTGTTTTTTAATGCTTTTTTCTTTTTCTTTTTTTGGTAAGGTTTCAAAGCACATCATACGTTTAAGCTTAAGTAAATAACATAGGTCATACTTTTTATTATTTTTCTATTCTTTGGAGAGAACTGGACTTTTCTATTTTATCATTTGGCTGTTCAATCAGTCCCAGATCCTTATCTTTGGTGGGTCATTCAGTGAGTCTGTGACTGGAGAGACACCATTATGGATATTAAGCACAGGTAAGCATTGGCACTATGAAAGCACAAGCTTAAACAGCTCAGTTTGCAAAGTCTGTGTACACCTCAATCAAAGACTCTAATTCCTCTTGAAGGCTACAGTATTTGTCTCTAAATTTAAATAAAAGTAATAAGTATTAATATATCAACCAGTTTGATAAGTTTCTTAGGGGAAGTGGGGAGGGGGAGGAAAAGTTGCACCAAATTTTCAGTGGGGTGTTGCCCAGCTTTAGTAAGAAATTACATTAGCAGCATGTGTCATGGCCAGTAATTCTTACATGACTGGGGTTTAGCTAGCTAAGTGGCAATCTGTGGCGGCTTTGGATTCTCATATGATCCACAGAGCTTACCTGTGAGAATTGTAAATTGACTGCTATATCTCAATCTACTTTAGGGCATCAAACATTTAGCAGGAAAAGGCAAAGCATAAACGTAAAGTGAGTGAGCACCATAATTGTTTATCATTGGCTCCTCTAAAAGGTTAAAAAATATGCTCATTATCAAAATTTTCAGCTGGATAGCTGAAGTTTAGACTCACATTTACTCTGTGAAGAGAGTGCTGAACCTCTTTAAGTTGTATAATTTTCTAGTATGACTTGTAATATGAACTACTTTAAAGAAAACAGTATGTTTGGAACATTGGACAGAAAACAACCGAGTGCCTTTGTTCCAGGAGCCTCAGTTCATCAGAGCAGACAAACCTTGTGTTGTGCTACCTCTTTTATAGCCCAACAATTTAAGGCATTTCCAAAACGTCCAAGGTATCGTTCCCTTGTAAGATGCCGTTTTAACCCATTTAAGCTTTTCATGTTATCTGACTCAGGCTTGATTTTGTGCAACATGAATAGTACCAGTAGCTTTTAAATGGATTATGTTTCTCAGTGTAAAATTTTTAGTAAAAACTTACAGCTAAGCCTAACTTAAGTCTTTGCCATTGACATGAGAATGAAAGTATGTAACTCTAGGTTCAAACATATCTCCAGATCCATTTATTTCTCAAACAGCCACACATTGTTTTTAGAGAGACAAACCTCGACCTATGATTTATAGGTCTAGATCGAACATAGAGTCTAAAAATTACCATTTAGCAAGACGAAAAGGATGAAACAAACCAAAAAAAAAAAAAAAAAGAATCTAAGTATATTGTAAAATATTATATTTCCCAAAGTGTTTTGACAGCAAAGATTATATATGATGTTTTCTATAAAAAAGTTTCATTTTCATGGTTTTATGATCACTGAGAACAGTAAAACCAAAACTGGGAGTTACAAAATACTTATAGAAATAGGTATCTAAAGCAGAAAGAATGTTGCAGAGGCTACTCTTGTTGAAAATACTCATACTCTAATTTGCAGACTTTTCAGTACATTAGCCATGTTATTATTTAAAACAGAGCTTCAGTGTTTGCGCCGATACCACCCTGATCCTCCAAGCTGTCCTCACCCAACAGGCAGACGTGAGCATTCATGTGTGATTCACAGGAATAGCATGTACATCTATGGAGGATTTTTAGATAGCAGTGGATCTACAGATGAGTTTTGGACCTTTAACATTGGTGAGTGAATCTGCAACTTTGATTGTCAAGTCGTCTTTAATTTTACAATTATTTTAAACAGTAAAAGCTTCAAGGGTGGAAAGGAAGTCTGAGTATGAATACTCAAAGAGATTAATCAGGCTTTTAAAGAAATTTTATTGAGGTTTCTATGGAGTTACAGAGTTTCATTTAGCTGTAAAAAATGGGTTGCTCCAGAAACACAGGATGATTGGAATGTGAAAGGGTACATATGCTCCTAATTTCATTTCAAGATCACAGCTTTTTGGATTCTTGCCAGAAGCTGAGAAAGGGCACAATTTTTTGGGTTTTTTTGTTTGGGAAGTTTAATAAATTATAGACCAACTTCTATAGAAGTGTAGCCAAAGTTAGATTCATCTCGAAAAAAGAATCATTATCTGTAGTGTCATCCATTTCTTTTCTGTTCTGGTCTGTTTGATATCATTGAACAATATGAAGTATTTTAGTCATTTGTGCATCTACAATTGCAGGAATCAATTCAAATGCCCTTTCAATTTTCAGGCTAAACTTCAAGTTTCAGGAGAAAAAAAAGTATGTCCAAGGCTTTGATTGATACTGTTCATCTACAGATATGACCACCAGAAACTAGGTGTAGATCTAGATAAAAATCTCTAAGTTAGCAAATTTTAGCTCAGACTTGAAAGAATAGTCTTTTTTTACAAAACTTTTGTTCTTATTCAAGCAATTTACAGGAATCCGATTTTTTGTGAAAAAAAAATACATTGCTGCAAATCAACAAATAGAGAGGCATTCATTATAGGTTTTATGTACAGCTTATGTTAAAAAACTGATATCAATCAGTATAACTGTGGAAAAAATCCTTAAATATTCAAAAAGTCATAAGTATATGCCCTCCCTTTATGTTTGAGCTAAAGTTTATCAGGTGCACGGGTATTTTAATTCAATTTGGTTTGCGCATTTTTAGTCAAAATCATATGTGCAATCTTTCATTAACAGCTTTTTATACACTTCAAATATTTAAATTAAAGGTTAACTTTTTGCTAGTTTGCTGATTTTTTTTTGCACACAGTATTTCATTTCAATACATATGTGAAACTAATATTTGTCAATTTTCAATTTTTTTTTTATAATCATCAAACTCCTAGTCAGCAATAATAATCCTATATAGAATTATGAATGCGATGAATTGACATCTAATCAACAGTCTATACTCCTAGGCCATCAATTGCTCTTTAATCAAAGTTTCTCAAGCAAGGCCTACCTGGGAATGGTGGTTCAGGTGTCCACAAAAATGATGCAAAAGAAAGCAAAGCCATTCATCTTAAGGCAAAACAATATGTGACAATACATCTACGCATGTCATGTTTCTATGTACAAGCACAATTATTTTGTTTATCCCGTACCACAAGTTGTATTTATGTGGGTGCCTCTTTAGATAAATGAATTTCTTAAAAATGAAGTGTGATTATATCTGTCACTGTCAGACTTTTTCATGAAATCTGCCCAAGCAAAGGTAAATATTTTTTTTTATTTCCTTCATATGATTATGCATTTCCATCTTCATATTTTCCAATGCTCACTTTAGAGGAGGAAGTATGGAGATTAATACGTCAGCGCAAACCAGGCAAACGACATGGACATGTGGCTGTGGTAATGGGAGGTGACATGTGGCTGCATGGTGGCATGAAGGGACTGAAACACCTTTCAGATTTGTGGACATATAATTTTTGTAAGTAAAAAATATTTTTTTTCTTTTCTAATTCATTAAGATGGAAAAGCCATTGTATACAAAAAAAAAAATTAGTTCATGTGTCTAATATTAGCCTTGTTTTTGAACAATAGTCAATGCATTGGGATAAAAATTTAGGAATAGATCTTAACTATTCTTAAGATAACTTTTAGATTTACTATTTAAAAGCACATATCAAAGAAAAGTCATCCTTTCTGTAGACAAAAAAGAAATCCTGCAACACTTTTTTTTTTTAAATTGACAAGAAAAACTATGAATCAGGATTTTGAGGACAAGGGAAAAGAGGCAAAAAGAAAAAAAAATTAGAGGAGAGATTTGCAAACAGAAAATAAGAATCTTATATTTTTTAGTTATTTAACATCATGAAAATGCCTTCCCATTGTATAGAGTAGACTTTATTTCATCAAGGTAGTGGCAAGAAATGAACCTTTTTTTTTTCTTTTTAAACGCTTTGCTAAACATCATAAAATGCCTTCCCATTGTATAGAGTAGACCTCATTTCAGACACTCATAAAGCATGATTTATGTTTGATTGTCATTAAAGATTTTATCTGAATAGACTCATGTTTGATGTAATAAAAACTTTCAAAAAATATTTTGTACTTTCCTTAATTGACTCAAGTTGTTGATTTTTACTATACAACGATATTTAAAAGGAAAAAAAACTGATTTATGATTACAAATTCGTATGTAATAGAAACAGGTGCAACAATGAAAAGGGTGTTCAGAGATTATCTGATCATTAATCATATAGTGCCTCTTAAGATCTTGGTTTTGAAAAAAAAGAAGACCAATTTTTTTTCTCTCCTCATGGTTGTAAACAGATTGTTTATATTGCACAATTTGATTTTGCACTTAAAGGCCTTCAAAATTTTCTTTGCGTTATCTTTCAGCAATGTGTTCATGGAATTTGGTAAAGAGTTTAGGAGTTTCACCAGCACTTTCAAATCACTCTGCTCATTTGGTATGTGCTTAAAAATTGAAGATTTTACTTTTTGTTTTGTGTTTGTTTGTTTGTTTTTGTAGTTTCATTTCAATAAAATATGCTGTTGTACTTGTTTCCTTTCAATTTCTTTTTTCTTTTCAAACTGAAAAGTCAGAACTATCAATAGAAAGGAAAATCTTTTCAAGGCCTATGAAAGCCATTTGTCAAATTATCTTTGCAATTTTTTTTTTCAGGTAAAAAATTATCTATTACTCTTTGGAGGCACTTGTCAGAGCAAGCCAATGAACAGTATATGGCTTTTTCAGTTTGGTAAGTTCATAATACAGTGGTTGATGTTTTTGTTGTCAAATAGTGTCTATAATTTTATCCCTGGACTTGCACAAAGGATTTTGCATGTCATCTTGACATTTTTTTAGACTTTTGGAGTGAGTGAGAAAAATGTTACTTTACTGCTATATCACCATTCACATCCTAGTGCTCCTTGGATGTTCGCTGATAGTCTCCTCCACTGTGTTCTATCTTCTGCTGTTGACCTCAAATGGTTTAGAATAATGTTAACATAAGCAAATTAAGACATAATCATTTGTTGCAAGTTACATATGTATGATGTCGTAGGTCCCAATTAGATGGACATCAGCAACAAAAATTGTTTGAATATATATTAGTGCGATGTGATATTCTCTCAACTAAAATACCTTTAAGTGTTAACCTATTTGTTGTCCTCCGAAAGGTGCATCCCCAAACTGAAGATTTACTATTTTTAAAATTACAACTACCAGTTATTCCTCTTATCTTATTTGCAGTATGAATAGAAGGCATGATATCATATTAAGTTTAGAATATTCAATACAATAACATATTAAACAGTGTAGAAATTTTTTTTTTTTCATCAAGTTTGGTTATGTGTAAATTTTCTTTTATAATTAAAGCAATTTTTAATTGATACACATATCTAAAATAAAAAAAAAGGAAAAGAATTCTCTTCTTGGCAGCCTCATAGCTGGTCAAATTTTGGATGTGTCTTTTCAATTATTCAGGATTCATTATGGAGTTCATTGATTTGTGATGGGCTTTTGTACAAATTATCTTGATTACTATTTTTTCAGGTCTTAAATTAAAACATTTTTTTTATCTCCAGATACTCTGTCATGGAGGCAGGTATCACTCAGTCATAATGACTGTTGCCCTCCAATCTCTTTACACTGTTGTGTTGCACTGGGTAGTGCAGTACAGGAAGCAGGCACCTTTGTTGTTGATCGCACCCGTTCAGCACCACAGCTTAGGAAACAAGACAATGTCAGAGAAGCAGGACAATTGGCAGCCAGACCTTGGACTAGCCCAAGCCAAGATTCAAGTTTGACTTCCAAGGGATGGCCATTGGTCAATGCCAGGAAAACAACAAATGTGTTACAGTTGGAGAACCTTCAAAATTCACAAGCTGTATTGATTGACTCAAACAACAATCCTAGTAAAGAAGACTTAACTTGTGAAGAAGAAACTTCCTTCTTTGCTCCTGTGGATGTACCTCAGCTACAAGATAAACATTCATTATCAAGACTTCTGGGCAAGGCAAGTGAAGGATTTAGCACTGCAATGAATAGCTCTGATCCTTATAGTTTATGTACAGGAAAAATTAGACCAGCTTCTCAAGAGCTGTGCTGTGATAGTTTTCCTTTGCTCAAATCATTTCAGTCAGTGAGCTCTGATGTAACCTTCGGGGACACTAATTTAACCTTGACTTTATCAGATGAGCAAGTTTACCAAAACATTTCTGTGTCTGAGAAGTATATGGTCAGCAGTCAAATGCAGCAGGCTGTAGACATTGGCTTACCAGTTCAGTTTGTGTCTGATGATCCCCAAAAGAACAGTAGAAAGCAAAATTCTTCTCATGCAAAAACCTCAAGCAACCAGTCATCTACATTGGCAAACAGGGTATATGACCGCAGTATATGTGATTTCATAAATCCTGTTTACACAGCTACTACCGCTTCAGACAGTGATGACTCATGTAGTGTTATATGCAGTCCAACAAGTAAACAAGGTGTATTCTATCCTTCCAAACTCTCTAAACGTTCAGCTTCATTATCAGACATTTATGGAAGAGAAAACATTCCTCCAAAATATGACGACATGATTTTAGAAGATTTAGAAGGATGTGACATTACCAATCTGTTTTATAACATAGATATTGCATCTCCGTCCATGTTATCAGCTTCTTTAAATCATCTTGACCGCCATAATAAGAACAAACCTAGCTCATCTGGAATCTTAAAGCCAGCACAAAACATATCATGCAGCAATCATAGAGATTCTTTTTCACAGCCATCAAGTGGAAGAAAATCTAAGAGAAGTTCTTCTTTACATAATGTGTGTAGTGAGGATGTGGCATTTGAAAATGACAAAGAGGTAAGTACATTTTCTAAAGATGCTGAGCCTGGCAGGTATACAAAGAATGTTACTTCATCACATAAAGGCAAGCTGTCAGCCACTGCTAAATATCGTTCCAAGTATTTTTCCTCCTCAAAACTAGATAGTCTTGTGGCTACCAACAGTATTGCTACACAGACAACAGAATCACAGTTCAATCTGTATAATAACAGTTCAAGCGTGGCAAATACAAATTTTCATTCCGTCCAGAAAGATCAAATGCAACAGATGCTCAGCGAAACCTCATTTGATGCCAACATAGAAGCAAGTCATGTAAGGTCAAGATCAACAAACTCTTCTGTAATGTCCAGCTCTCTAAATAAAACAGACTGTCATTTGTGTCTTCTGGTTATTGGTGGTCAAACTGACTCGCCCAGTTTTATTTCAGAGCCACTCAAGTTATGGCGATGTTTGTTATTATGAGGATTCATCTGTGATATGACAGATGTCACAGTAAGGGACTGGATAACAGCCATTTGTTCTTTTTGGTACATGAAGTGGAGGCATATTTCCAGATGATATTTAATTTAATAGCACAGGTTTTAATTGTTAACTAATCAGGACTTAAATTTATCCAATCATCAGGGCTCACTTTGTTCCTGTGGCCAATCTTTTAACCCAGAAACTCTGTCCACACAATGTATGAGTTGCTCATAGTTGAATTCATTTCTGCCATTCTATAAAGACCTCTTCCCAGCTGTTTTTGAATGCCTTTGTGGTTGTTTATAACAAAAATGGCATTGCATTCTGTTTCTTATGTGCATGCAAAAAAATAATGATTAGATCAGAATTAGGAATAACGTGAAATAATCCAAAGTGGTACCATTTTCTAGCACTTTGTCTGTGAGGGTCAAAGATGTGTTTCTAGATAAATAATACTTGAAACATCTGTGTTTGTGGACATCTTATCTTTCTGAGGCCACAGTTCTAACCTGTTTATCCCCCTTGAATGGTTGTAAAAACTGCACTGACTGCTTAAGGTGATAAATGTTGATATAAAAGAAAAGATCAAAACAAGTTGGAGGTAAACAAGACATTTTAAGTTCAAAAGTAAAATTTTTTTTAGACCTAAAGGTAATATTTTCAACCATTTTTAATGCAGTATCTAAAATGTCTATACAGCATGATTTTTATTTCCATAGAATGCACTACATTTAACACAAAGTCTTGTGATAGTTTCAAGCTTTTGTTTGCGTTGTAGTAATAGTTTAAAAATTTCAGTACCAAGGTCATGTTCTTCTCTGAAAGAATTGCCAACACCATCATCTGCATGTTACTATTTCCTAGTTTAATAGGAGTGAAAAGATGTAAGCTACAGAACACAATTGTCATATTAGCAGGCGTCAAGCAATATTTTTACCCAAAACATTTCTCTTGACAACAAAATAAACTTCAACATTTTGAGACATATGAATGATCTTTAAAATCTTTTGAAATTATTTTGTTTAAGCTCTTGATATGCCTAGGGAAGTTTGGAGTTTAGAGCTGTAAACGTTTTCACTCTTTTTATATCCTGAAGTATTTTTCATGGAAAAAAACATTTTACTTGTTGATTTATCATTTTTGTTATGTTACTTTTTTCTAATATAATTATTGTGATAAAATGAATAAGTTATGTGTGAAACCAAACTTTCATTGTTTTAGTCGCTAATTTTTTTTTTTCAAATTAAATTATGATCTTGACCCATATAATTAAAGCATGAAGCAGGTTTAACAATTTGAGTGACACATGCTTCAAGTTTTGTCAACTTATTCTGAGGTAAAGGCAACTGGAATTATTCGCATATTATATACTGTAACCTTATTTATTCATATATAAATTGTGTGATATCTACATTTCATTTTTTCTTATTTATTATTTCCTTACTCCTTACACTTTATAAATGTGCATGCAGTTTCAAAAATTAATTGTTCAGATAATTAAGTATTTTGACCATTGAAAGACTATGTTGCTATCACCTTATATATTTTAACAGTTTTCAACAATCTTTTTTGTTTGCTAAATTATTATGAACACTATTATGGGTGCTGACTGATAATTTATAACCCTAGAGGTTGCCAAAATATGTCTTTTCTAGTTCATTCCAAATTTTTTTTATTTATTTTCAAAACCTTTTTATTTTTACTGAACAAATAAATTTTTATAACACGGTAGAAAAAATCTTTTTTTTTTTTCCAGTTCGCCTGAAACATTGAACTTGATATATTTTATTTATTATTTTCAATTTCCTTTTTATTTTTTCATTACAGATCAATTTTCATGTGTCACAAATAGAATGACATGAAACTTGAATACTAAGTTTTTATTTTAACCTTGTGTTCAAAAAAAGGATATCAGAATAGATGGCTTAATCTTTTTAAGCCCCTATTTTGTAATTCTTTTTTACACAGTCAAGAAGCTTGCCTATGAGATAATTCTTTTTTGCTTCTGATTTAACCTATTTTCCGTCTGATTATACTCCATGTCTAGACTAAGAAGAAGAACAAATTAGAATATCCTGACCAAGGAAAAATTGTTTTTTCACTTTTTTTATTGTTTTTGAATTGATACAGTAATGAACAAAAACAAGATTTCAACATATTTTAAATACTTTTTTTTATTTTGGTTATTTACATTGAAATGGGAATCGTTAACAATATTCAAAGTCAGGTGTGAGTGTGTTTTATTGTGAGGAAAAATAATCATATTATTATATTTGACCCAATTATGAAAATTATATTGATTTGGACCAGTAAAAGAAGGGACTATTGTTCCACATTCCTTACATATTTTTAGATCCTTTTAAAATTACCTAAAAGAACAATCTTGACAAAGATTATAATACAACTTCCACTTATCTATCAGAAATGTTTGCAGGAGGCTCCACATTCCAGTGCTACTTGTAGCTATTTTCTTTTAGATTTTCCCATCTGGTCTAAAAACTAAGTAATTGAATAGTACAGATAGCAGTATTAATGGTGTATTTTGTTGGTAACTTTTAAAATTTTTTTTATATTTAAAAAAAAAAAAGAAAAGAAAAGAAAAGAAAAACTTTCACTGTACAAAAAAAAATCAAAAGTGTTATTGTTTGTATTAAAAGAAAAAAGGAACCATCTGGCATCAAAATTAACTCTCTAAACAGCCCATTTGCCTTTTCTGTCTGATTTACTGCCCACAAAGCATGAATTAGGGAATACAGCATTGTATTTTCTCAATTTATGATGCTTTGTTATAGGAAAAAGATGAATCTGAGGTTTTTTTTCAATCATCCTGCTTTGGAGCTTTCTGACAAAAGGCATAATTATGTCATAACCCTCAGAACTAAATGCTGGACATAAAACACACTCAGACTGTCAGCTGAATGGATCAAATTACTTACAAATAGAGAAGAAAGTAAAGGTGACTTGTATCTACCCTTGCATAAGCCTGAAAAAGCCAATTTTCTGAAAAATGATGAGAGTAATTATTGTCCAAATTATGACAATCAATACAATATTGACCCACTTAAAGTTGAGGCTCTCTATTTTGAAAGAAATCAATCTTGTTTTTGCTGAGTAATTTGTTCCATAATCACAAAACTTATGTTCACAAGGCCAAGATAAGGATGGATTTTTTGTCCTGATTATATATAGTAAAACATTTACCTGATCTGGTTGCCTGAGAGGTCATTCCTTCCAAAACTTTAAAGAGATACCAGCAATGACAAAGATCTAGATGAAAAGAAGATAAAGAACTGAACCCTAAAAAAAACTTTCACGATTTGCATAAATTGATTGTGACCTCGCCTTTGATAATTACAGAAAATTAAAAAAAGCATCAATTTCCAAAGAACATGATATGAATGTACCAAAGTTCATACCCTTATTTTAATAGTTTTGGATTTTTTTAATAAAAGAAACTTATATTTCAAATGGACTTTGTTAGTTTATTTTTGTTATCCTATGTTCTATTGTTAATTTTTAGGAAGTAAAATTTAATAGAGGAATACTGATGACTTTTTTTTTCTGTAAAATATTAATGGCATGCATACTTATAACACAAGTCCTTCTTATCAGCTTACCATCAAGGGGTTAAGAGGTTTATAGTACCTCACTTTGCTTCTCTTCACTTTTGAGAATATGACAAATCCCCATATTTTAGAGATATAATCAAAGCAGGTATTTTAAAAATTTGAATAAACACTATCATTCTTAAAATGACATCACTTCATGTCCTGCATATTGAAATAAGTAAATATTTTATTTTCGGAATTTTGTTTAGTTGACATCATGCTCGTTTTTTTCATAATCACATGTGGCTTTTTTTCTGGTGCATAAACATTATTTTTCCTGGGTATAAACTTTGTGTTTTTCTCATAGCATAATTTTTTTCATTTTATTGTCCTCACATGTTATGTGTTTGATTTTTATAAATTATGTCCAAGATTTCAAAAGGAAGATCAATGAGTTTTTAGTTGTTTTTTTTTTTTAATAACACAATGATGACATGAAGAATTTTTATTTATGTTTATCATTATTTTTCTTAATTTTTTCATGGGACACAAAGTTTTGACATTGGCAAGTTTCATAAGTTCACAAAACTTATCTTTCATAAGAATTATTTTATAGCTAAAGGTCTGAAATTAGTACCATTGCTGTTATGTTTTCTGTAATTTGTAAATATTTCATTAGTCTGTTATTATGAAAACTTTGTGTTCAAATGTACCTAGAAAAAGCAGCAGTTTATTTATATATAAGTACAGGTTTATAGAAAGATAGATAGATATTTATTACTTACATTTTTCTTTCTTGCTTAAAATCTTTCAAATATTACCCATGTTTTATTTAACATATATCTATTATTAGCATCCCCTAAATCTCTCTAAGAGTTTTATACATACATTTTTTTTTTTACCGGTTAAATATATCAAATGAAAAGGCTTTTACTGTTTTAGTTTGTTCTTATTCCAATACTCAGAAACTCATTTAGCAAAAAAGCATTGTTTTTACTTTCCTTATGGTATTGAATCAATTTAGGAACTAATGAAATGTTTTCTTGCACCGGTATCAGTTTACTTCTCTTTAAGTCACTTGCTGCTACCTGATCACAAGTTGTTTAGTTAGGGATTTATCTGTTTTTTGCCACTGTTGCATATCTTTTTGTTTTGCCACTATTCAAGTAATGTATAGTTGAAAAGGTTTTTTTTTCTCTCAGGTTGTTTACCAGCTTTTGTTTCAAACTTGTTTCTTGCACACTTTTCATTTTATTAATTTTATTGCATTCCATAATTTTTTGGGCGAGTTTTTTTTTTTTCCATTAACTGGAATGGTCTGCACTTTTACTTAGGTAACTATCAAGGTAAACTTTATTTACATCTGTGTATCATCACTGCAGCATCAAAGTAAATTCCAAGATAAATGGATATTGTGAGGTAAGCATTATGAAAAAGAAGTCATCTGAAAGTATACTATATATATATATATATACATATACATACATACATATTTATAATTAATTCAATATATGTATAAGATGCATAATTTCAACCAGATTAATTAGGTGAAACTTTCTTTAATCTTAAAGTCAAAGATTTTGCTATTAGAAATTAGAATTTGAGCTTTTTGAGAGCAAATCATAATTTTATCCTGCCAAATCAGATTCATTAATCAATGCTTACAGTGAAATCCTTTGAAGTCTAGAGCGCAGTTTTTGACATAGTCTCATTCCTAGTTTTGTAAACGTCTTCTAGTCATTATGTGTATTAATGTTGTTTCTGTTATTATCATTGTCATTTCATAATTATTCTTTCTAAGTTATACTGTAATTATAATCATTGTTGTTGTTGTTGTTGTTGATGATGTTAATACTTTTCCATATTAAAAATGTTATGAAGATTGTAATTTTTTGTTTTTATTTTTATTTTTCAAGATTATTTAAGTATTTTTGATTTTTTTTTAAATTTTTTTGATTATCAATAATCATTTCTGCTCATGTCAATAGATTGCCCCGACAGGCAGCCTTGTTATCTGTCCTTCTTTTGCATTACTGTCCTTGTCCATTTCTCTTCCTACTCAATGATTTCTTTCTTGTGCACCAATGCTGTTCTTCTCTCACAAATTGCGCTTTAAGTTAAGTGTTTTTAAGCTGTTTGATTTGGGCTAGGCATTGTTCTTTTTGTGTTAATTGTGTCTAGGAGCTCAAGACTCTTTTTTTTTAATCTATTCTAGGTCTAAACTTGGTGCTGTTATACATATCTATGTATAACAAATGCTGTTATAAACTTCCATTTTATCACCTACTATTTTTTTATATCAAAACACCAATGTAAAGCAAATTTTGTTTCCATAAATTTATAATCATATTTTTCTTCGCAAAATGTATAGCCATTATAATCTCGCTTTAAAAGCAGCAAGATTGTAGTGCTGAACTCTATATAACATGTTTCAATTAAAATAATACATTGTACTTACTGTATTTATTTGGAACATATGGAACATAGCTCGGAGCATTTTTTGACCTCAACAGCAGAACAAAGCTAAAACTCCTGATGTAAATTAATTCATAGTTTTGTTTGGCTAAATAAATAAGAAGACTCTGATGTAAGCATGCTTGTTGTTTACTCATTGCCAAAAGAATTGTCAAATGCATTAAACAGGATTGGATTAAATTCAGAGAAAAAGCTTATACCTAAGCCACATCATGGATCATCCACTGCTAATGTTGCGTGCACATTTTACCTCACGGGCTGGATTTACTCCTCGTGTCCCCGACTGGGATAGATCCATTCAGTTTTTAATGCTATAGGTTGAGTGAATTAATGTATGAAAATGACATTTATTTAGTGTACCTTTTAAAGATTAGCTTTTCATAGAAGTAAGTAACATCGATAAGTAAAAACTTGTAACTATTCTTCATAACCAAAGAAAAAGCATTTGATTTAAATGTCACTGTATAATATCTACCTAAAACTTCAACATAATTATGTCATTTTTTATATGCATAAAAAAGTTACATTTTGGGATTTCATGCCAATTTACAGTATGTCATAAACTTTTTATAATGATATTGATTTCATTTATTCAAGTTTTAATAAAGCATGGTTATTTTGCCTGACGCAAAAGTGTTGGTTTTGTAAACATTTTTATCTCTCTTTTTTCTTATAAGTGAAAGATCTTGGATCTCAGGTGATCAAAACTCATTACATAAGGTATGACAATGAAAGATGTTCTCTTTTAAAACTTATTGCCTGACATCACTGGATTTTGCAGAAACAAGTTCCTGAAATGTGTTCGGTTGAAGGTATTTTTATAAACGTGGGTTTCATTACAGACAATCAGTTTATGAGCAATTAGAGGATTGGGGTTTTAAGCTGCAGGTTTATCCATCACTTCTTTAGTGAAACCATCAATCAATGTTTTTTGTACTTCTTTGTCAACTTTAGTGTGAAATGACCTCTTCGGGTGGTAGTGCCTGCACAAAATACTGTGGCCAAATAAGAATACTCATTTTATTCCACCTCTGAGGGACTGTTTTTGAACTATGCACCATTCCTAAGGGATGGCTTTTTGGACTGAGTGCCAACTCCAAGAGATGGCTTTTTGAACTGTGTCAATTCAGAGGGATGGCTTTTTATACTGTGTGAAAATACCAAGGCTTTTTGAACTGTGTACAAACTTAAAGCAATGTTTTTTAAATTGTGTGCCAACTCAGAGAGATAGCTTTGTGGGGTCAACATTTTTCATGCAACAGGATATGGCCCTCTTTTCATAGTAAGTTTCATGAGCTGATTTCAGTTCTGTATTTATGTGTACTAGACTCATGAGCATCACGAGAAGCAGACAAGATATCATCATTAAGACCTCTACAGAAGGTGCTGGAATTGATGCTTGTTAAATCCCCTCCCTCTCTCTCTTTCTAACATGTTACATAAAAGAGAGCAGGTTTAACTTTATTTTCACACATTATAAAATCAAGAAAAGATACAATTGGTTTTAAAAATCCTGCACACTCTATTTGAAATAAATAATCTGAAAATCAATTAGAACTTGACAAGAAATTTTCTTCACTTACACAGTGAGAGTGATGGGGAAAAAAACGATGTAAAGGATAAACTCAAATATTTTGAAAAGTGCCAATGAGTTGTACAAAACAATAGGTACAGTTTTTAACACGTCTCAGGATGTATGGATTGTCCGAACTACAAGGAAATCTATTAACACAGCTCCAGATTCCAAGAAACCAATGTGACATGATTAAATGATCTACAGTTTCTTACACTCATATCTTCTTTTGTGCAGCGTTGCAGCCAAGATACTTTAGTTGGGCTGACGATTGTTACCTGAGCCCCCATGACCTTGCTTGACCTCGGTTGATGACCGGGTCAAAGCAGAGCTAAGAGTCTTGCTCTCTCAACTCTCAATTGGTTAAAATTAATATTTTATTTATTTATTATCTACTATGCCAACTTAATTTGTACCTAAATGAAATGTTTGTATATGAAAGAAGAGAAGCAGCTGTGTTGCACTTGCAGCAACAAAAAACTAGAGAGCTGAGAGGTATAGTTTCATCATAGATTACTTGTAAACAGGGCACTTTCTCTACAGTCTTTATGACGAAATGGATAATTAAATCTCACAACAATAGTAAAACATGCCAATGAAAGTTTTAGAAATTTATACGTATAATAGATACTATATTCAACATTAAACTGACCAAAAATGAGGCTGTTGGCTCAAAAAGTTTTTGAATTATACTAACAGTAAATAGTAAACAGTACTTGGGGTGTAATAATACTCCATTATTTGGCACACTCAGATTTGGAGAATGTTTGAGTTGAGAGTTTACTGGTCATTATTTTCTTATGTTATGCATTATGTTCAGGGTGGTGAGAAAATAAAAAGTAATGAATTATCAAAGTTGCGATTGTTTAGTAAATAAATAAAATAAATCAGGTGTGAGGGTTTAATAAATAAATAAATAAATCAGGTACGATGGATTCATAAATAAATAAAAATACCGGTTGAAAATACACAAATATCAGTCAGTTGTCTTTGCATTGAAGAGCGGGAGCAACTTGCAATGAAAGGGGTACAAAATGTGTTTTAATCTCTCCAATTCGTAGGGAATGTCAAAGGCCCATTCTCTCTCTAATTTTTAAATTGCTTGATGGCTCAGTTCTGTTTCTTGCTCTCCCAGGAGCCCCAACTCGAATGTATGTTATGTAATGTATGGGATGCTGAGTATCTCTAATAAATGCTGTTTTTGGATTATTTTGGGGGAAAATGTTTTACTGTAGATGGACATGTAGCACATTGATTTACTACACAGATCATTTATATCGTTTACATTGTTTATATAAGTTTCTCTTGAATGTTCCATGGTTGATAAAAGCCTTTGTATTTAAAAAAATAAAATTTAGCTTATAAGACATGCTGTCAACACAAACAAAATTACATCACCATAAAGCTATTATTTTGCACTTTCCTATGTGGGAGAAACAAAGTTTATTCATCGTGTGGAACTTTTACAATTATCATTGCAACTTGCTTGATCACACTTTCATTATCCAATTCAAATAAAAATATACACTCACACGAATTAATTTAGAATTATCAGACTTTCACAAATTAATGAACAAAAAAAGGGGAATTGTAGAGAAAGAACAAATATAATCCAGTCTTGAGCGGTTGCAGAGCAAGAACTGATTAAAAAGCTGGAAAAATGACAGTTTACTTTTTACTCCGTGAGACATGAAGCACTGAGCTATAACAGTGGGGCACCTGACCCTACGTGACCTGTTAAGACCGCACTGATTTATGGCAGCGGGGCCATCTCTCACGCTCGACTAAATTAGAGCAAAGAAATAGAATTTGCTACACCGTGTTTGACACTTAAATTTTTTAAAATATGTTTTTTACTGCGTTTTTAAGCTCTTGTATGTAAATATTTACTTTCATAAATCCTTTTTGGTTCACATAAAGATGTGACAAAGGAGTCTATGATGTCCTTTTACATGCCCTTGAAAACAGTATTGAAAAAGTAAGGACCTATGCGCAAATCATACTCTTTGATTTCTCTATCAAGTCCAATGTATGCGACAAGCTGATAAATCACATCCATCTCTTCTTTGATTCTCTGGAGGCTGATCTATCTTGCAGGATTAATAACAGGTGAGGCTAGGTTCCAACCTTCACTTGTGATCCCCAAGGGATTATCCTATTAACTTAAATGTTCTCTTTGTACACATCTTCTGTCAACCTAATTACACAAACTGCATTATCGATAATCTCACAGGCCTTATAACATATAACCTATATAAGTTATGACAATAACAAAGATTATATCTCAAAGATGCAGGTCAATAGTCACTGACTCAGTATTATTTAACTAAACTAAAGAAATGAGAGATTTGAGGAAAAAACAAGACCAACCCAAGTTAGACCTTGGTTGATAAAAACCGATTGGAAATTAGAGTGGAATTTTTCAAGTACCTGGGAATCACCACTTACTTGAAAACATTTTAAAATAAATTTAAACTGAAAATTCACATAACTAGTCTTGTAATGTTAACAAAGAATCAAAGAACAAGCATTATCACTTTTGTGATATGTCAGGCTAGTGAGGAAAAAGTAAACTAGACAGGAAAAATTGGAACTATATGATTAGGGAATCTTGTACCCTTGAAGGACAGAAAAGGGATGACTTTGGCATTGTACTGAGACAAGAAGACATGACAAAAACCTATCAAAATGTTTAAAGCAACTCACATCCTATCTTTGATGAACGTGTAAACAATATTTCATATTGTATATATTTTATTATTCGATATGATAACTAACAAAATTAGGCAAAGCATATCAAAGGCAAAGACAAAAAAAATATCTCATACAGAGACTCCTTTTCTAGCCCAATCAGTTTGTGTTTTGATAACCCTCTCTTGCACCTTGTAAATTTTCAAAGTTAGACGTATATTTTTACTCATCCTATAATTATTAATACTTTTATAGTGCTGTGCATTAAGTTAATAAAGTTTACAACATACAACCATATTACGAGTACATGATGCTTGTAAATATCCTGAAACTACAATTAATGTTATATATTTTCTATGCTCTAGACTTCACACACACACAGATGCCCTTGCAACACACATATTTGGATCACATATCCATGAACTTTTCCCAGCAATACACACAATTTTCCCATGGGAATCAGTAAAAATGTTCTATTTTTTCTGCAATTAACTAATTTTAGTTTTTCTTGTAGAGCTGACAAAAATCTTTGAAATGGTGTTAGGACTGTGTTAGAAAGTTGGAATTTGACAAATAATGAAAATGAAATGGAAAGTTAGCATTTCCAAACATTTAATGTTGTGCAAGGCAAACCCTCTGATGTTTAGATACAGATCTTTTAAACGTGACCCAGCGTGTCAGATACAATTACCTCTAAGCTTTTAACCAGCCACACATTCAATCTTAATTTTTCCTGAACAAGAAGTTTTCTGCCAGCTGTTCTAAGCTACATTCCTGCCCTGAGCGCTATATTTCTATCAATGATTTATGCTTCTGAAGTTTCTCAGCAAGGAAGAGAAAAAAATATGTAAACGATAAAAATATTATTGTAACATATATCCTGAGTACTTCAGTAGATTTTGTCTCACCTTTGTTGACAGTGATAATTTACTTTTGTTCAATACCTACATAAAAATTGCAGAGCGAGTGAACAGAAAATACCCTTAATGACATGACAGAATATAAATGAGGCTGTAAGACTCACTCACACTCTTGATCCTACTAAATGTGGCAAGCAAACCTTAAACCTGGAGTTTTAAAACGTGAATTACATAGATATCCAAACACACACAATCTTGTTCTAGCACTATAGCAGTTTTAATTTTACAACTTGAAAACAAAAATTGCAAAGATATATGACAAAAATTATTTCCCAATAAATACATCATTTGCTTTGTATTTTTTTTTTTATTTAGTCTCATGTAAGAAACATTTCAAAATCATAATTTTCGGACATTTTTTTTTAACAAATAAAAATTTTGACCCCTCAGCTGGGTGAATCAAATAAGTCTGACTGATCTCTGGCCTGCACTTTTTTTCTTTATGGAGTTGCAGATGGGACAATGGGTCTGTGGCAGAAATCAAAAATTCTCTTTTTAAATTCTGAAGAGCTCTAAATCAACATGTGTAGATTCCGATAACAAACCTCATATTTTGCATTGAGATACCCCTTTGCAAGCTCTTTTTTATGCTATTATGCCACAATATGGACGATGCTGAAACTAGCATATTATTAGCATACCTAATGAAGGAAGAGTTATGTTACTTGTAATATCTTTTGCTTTTAACTTACTTGTGTGTCTAAATGTATGAGCAGAGAAATGACCCAGATGAATGTATGTACTATGTAGTGAAATCTAAGCATAGTAACCATCTTTTACAATGCAGCAGAACCATATCTATTAGAATGAAATGAAATGCTATCATAACTTAACTTTCAAGGTTTTTTTTAAATACTTACAACGTAGGCAGGTAGACAATCCTCATGAAAGGCATGGCGGCAATGAAAGACAGTGACATTACTGGCATAACGTAAATCTGTTTGAAACAAAAATGATTTGGCGCAATATTATTTGCAAACAATCTAGCTAATGTTTGCTACCATTTTTCTTTGACTCTAAATCGATGACAGCTAAATAATTTAGAGTGTTTCAAACTGCAATATGGTAACTCCTTTAAATTATTATGGAAACATCATATAGTTTCAGATGGGACAATTTTTCTGAAATTCCATATCATTACACAGACATTGCAGTCATTTAAAATTTCTTTTATATTAATTTTCTTTTTTAATGACTATGAGACAATATAGGCTTGCTTCAATGCCCTCTACAGAGAACAAAACAAATTTTAAACAGTAAACTTACTGAATTTTCACAAAAAATTTAGAATATTTTAAAGGAATCATAAAGGAAAAACAAGCTGACACTTACGGTCATTGACATTTTTTGGGGGCACTTACCATTTACTGTTAACCTCTGATTGCAAATTGGACACAACTGACTACCTGCAAAAATGTCAAATTACATAAAATTATGCAGTTGTTAGATAGACTTTAAAAGTTTAAAAACTGAATACTAGAGGACATTTAAATTTAAGCAAATGTGTGGGCGACTGGGAAAACCTGTGACAAGTCGCACGGCTCATTTATGCGCTACAGCGGTTTGAAGTGAAATAACATTAAAAAAAAATTTTGGTATCGAATTTGAGATTGTATCTGATTTGTATTCATCATTCATTTCTCTTTCATTTCCACTAAGCTTCATTGGTGAACTCGGGATTAAAGTATTTTAATTTTAATTAAATCGGAGGTCACTTTGACTCAGTTTTGCGTGCCGAGATCGAACTACGAGCACAACGGACTGTGCATTTTCTCCTGATGATGGTCAACAATCAATCGCATTCCGACGCTTGCGTTGTAATCGCTATGGTATCACATAATGTATCAGAGGAAAGGTCTTTCTTTCTAGATAATCGTGAATGATACTGTGTGTAAATACATTTCTTGCGAAAGGAGTGCGGAACCTGTTTGTACACTTGACCTGTGTCAGACCACTGACCGAAAAAAGTCAACTTTTAGCCCCTTTTTTCGGCCTAAATTGACATTAAAAGCAACACTTTGTTTATTTATCGTAAAGAATATTTATTTTTACACATTAAAATTAGTAGTTATGCTTTAGACGTTGCAAAAAAAAAGTTTTAATATTGGACATTTCTAGCGTGCAGGAATTTCGTTTTCGGTTCCACAAGAAGCCAAGATGGCGAGCCGAAGTGATGCTGATGTTGCTCGATTGTTGAATCTAAACGCAGCGGATTCTGATGCTTTCTTTGAAATTGTAAATGGATATTTTGGACCAAGAAATGATCTTGATGTTGATGAATTCAGTGATGCTGATGAAAGTGACGAAGGTGAGATATTTTTTGTTCATTGAACAGTTTTTAAGCCTCACTGCCTTCTTCTTTTTCCCTTCCAAATCTGCATCTCCCTCGATGTAAACACAGGTCTAGATCTAGATTTAGATCTAGATCTATACTGTTTCCTTATTCTTTAGATTAACCCTAGATCTAGAGCTGAATCTTGATATGCCTAATATTAATTAAATAACTAGTCAGTTACAACATCTACGTCTAAATCTACTTTATTAGGGCCGCAAAGGCTTACACTACTACTACAACTAGATCTAGAGACAGTCATTTGTTGTGCTACGAGCGACTGATACACTGATGTTATTCTAGTCTGTTGACTTGTGTCATTGTTTAATTGTTGATTGGTAAAATGAATTATATCTAGATTTAGAATTAAGGCTCTCATGTTCAGAAAACTGTATCTTAGACTATGAAACTTGATGAAATCTGTTAAACGATCGCTAAATTTTGTTGTTTCAGATCTGGACAACTTTGATGGAAAGGTTCCTTCTTTGGATACCGACGAGCAGAACTCAAATGAGTTGTTAATGAGCCTGTAACAACTGACCTCGCCGAGGCAATCGTCCCCCAACTTCAACGTCCAGACAAACCAACTTAAACTGCCACAACTAAACCTGATCCTCCTCCAGCATCTTTCTGTATCTGCACTGACAATCCTTGTCACCTGAAATTTTCCCCTGAGGACATTGAACAGTGTCGACTTCAGTATTTGGCACTGACCACAGAGCAACATGATATTGCTTTGCTGGCTAAAATTGAAGTCGGCATTCACATGGAAAGCCAGACGCGAAAGTCAAAAAAAAGTCAACAGAGTATTCGCCAGGCTTCCAGGACAGATTATCAGCACCGGGGCATCAATGTCTGTCGGAAGTTTTTCCGTTATCTGCACTGTGTAGGCGACGACAAGATCACAGACATGATCAAGCATTATAAGGAAAATGATGTGGAGCGCCGAGTGCATGGCAATACCAAGAAGCTCCCCAAGAATGCCCTGGAGTATAAGGACACGAAAGCAGTAGTCGATTTCATCCTGAATTTTGCAACCCTTCATGCAATTCAACTGCCTGGCAGAACCCTAAAACACTGGGTGTCTGATGCCCAGCTTCTGCCGACTGACATGAACAAAGCCACTGTCTACGCCCAATACAAAGCCTCAATGGATGCTGAACCTGCAGGCAAAACTGTCTCTCTTCGGACCTTCCAGCGCCTCTGGAAAAGTTTGGTGCCCTTCGTATGTACCATGCCTCCTGCCAGCGACCTATGTTGGACATGCCAACAGCTCACTTACAAGATCAGAAGTGACTACAACAAGGAGGAGGACAGGATGATCACTTCACAGGAGCTGCAGGAACACCTGCGCATTGTCAAACTGGAACGGGCATACTATCAGGTGATATGTGCAACCGTCAAGCAGCAGTTACCTGCTGACCGCCCGCTTGGAAGCTATCCCGCCTGCTCATTCCCCGTACTTCAGCACGTCTCATTTGATTTTGTACAGCAGGTCCATTATCCCTCAGATCCCCAGCAACCAGGCCCCATCTTTTTTAAAACGCCCCGAAAGTTGGTCTCTTCGGAGTCAATAGTGAAGGCTGTGGTGTTCAGGTGAACTATCTGATCGACGAGGCTCACAGCACTGGAAAAGGCGGCAATGTTGTCATCTCACTGATGCATGGCTATCTGGAAGAACCACAGCCTGGGAGAAACCGACCTGCATCTCCATGCTGATAACTGTGCAGGCCAGAACAAGAACAACCAAATGCTCTAGTATCTGATGTGGAGATGCCTCACGCAGAGAAATCAGTCCATCCGCCTGAGTTTCCTTGTTGCTGGCCACACCAAATTCAGTCCTGACGGTGGGTTTGGCCTCATCAAGTGAAAATACAGACTTACGAAAGTTGACTGTCTACAGGATATTGTGGACGTAGTTAACTCGTCTTCTGCCATGAATGTCAGAAAACTCGTTGGATCAGAGAACGGCCCAACCCAGGTCCCCACCTATGACTGGACGAAATATCTTTCCCAGTACTTCAGCAGTATCAAAGGTATCAAGTCCAGTCATCATTTCCACTTTGATGGCACTGGTGTGATCCGTATCAAAGAGAACATTGAGGCTGAGGAAGTGAGACTCAATGTTACAAAGCTGTTTCCACCTCAGAACACAATGCCGGATATCGTCCAGGCTCCTGGCCTCAGTGTACAAAGACAGGACTACCTTTACAAGGAAATCCGACCATTTGTGGCAGAAGACAAACGGGATATTGTCACCACTCTGCCCAGTGAGCCAGTACCAGAGGAGATAGATAGTGATGGTGAAAATGAGGAGACAGTACCTGTTCCACCTAAACGAGCCAAAAAAAATCCCAGAGCACAAAATCAAGGGCGTGGACGCGGACGAGGTATTGCCAATACCGCACCTCAACAATGACGCCAACTAGATAGTGAGCAATGAAATGCATGTTCTGTAAAAAACAACAACATTGTTTTCTGCTTCAACAACAGTATTTGTCTATTCTGCATGCATTTCCATGTGTTGCATGAGTTATTTGTTACTTATTGTCTGTCTGCTCCCTAAAAACACGCATTTTATAGCTTCGTGAAACTTTAAAGCCCGTTCCCTCAAAACTGACTTTTCGCTACCCCGTCTCACAAAAATCTGCATAACTTTTTTTCTAATTGAGATAGACTTAAAATAAAAAGCCAAATGCTCAGAATTGCTTCTAGTATCTAGAAACATTAAAACCTCACTTTTGATTTTGGGACCATTGTCAGGGGTTTTCCCAGTCGCCCACACAAATATCTGATGAACTTAAATTATTAATAGAGGGTTAGAACATCTTTCAATCTTAAGCTGAATAGTACCAGGTACAAAAGCTATCTGGCTTTCCATATGTCTTAATTTAAAAAAAAAAAAGAGAGAGAAAATTTTGTTAAAACCTAAAAGAAACTGAAGGAAAGATTTTAAAAAATCACAACAATCATTGGATTTCCAGTCTCACATCAAAATTAGTGCAAAAAGCCTTCACATTCATCTCTGATCAAGCTCACTTTTGTTCAGAAAAGATCTAATGTACTATAAGAATAGTTACAGCACACTGAGTAAATACCTCTTTTGCTTTCATCTGAAAATGTACCAGCATTGATAATGCATTAAGGATAGCGCAACAGAATAATTTTGCAGAGAGTAAAAATCAGTACTAACAATTAAATATATTTCTACCTACACAAGAATAGTCCTGCAGTGCTTACACCCACCCATGATGTATGAATGTGAGGCCTGGACAATTTCAAAACAACTACTAGAAAATTGGAGCCAACAGAAATGTTGTTCCTACAGAAAATATCATGGTCTGTTAAGGAATTAAACGAAATAGTGTTCGGAGAAGGTGACACAACAAAATCACTCCGAAATAGAATATGTAAATGCCAGGCAAACTTTTTTGGCCATGTGACAAGAACAGAGAAACTACATCATCATGTGAAAACTTTAATGATTAAAATGCAGTAGGGGAAAGGATATTGGATGGACTAAATACGTGGCTAAATGTAGCAATAGATGCACTAAAAGCGACGAGGGATCGAGATATGTAGAAGTTCATGATCACATGCACTAATGAGCAGGGCACCTGATCAATTGATTGATGAGTAGAATTTTACGAGGTTCTGAAATTAGCATTCTATCAATATTATTCTTCACTTCCAAATAATTGTAATTGTACAAACAAAACGATTTGATTAGAAATTTGGATTTCAAACGTGACAGAAAATTCTGACAATGTCTGTTAAGTACATAGGTGCCATGACCCAATATGGAGTAAGTTGCCTAAATTTAAAAATAATCTAGATATCTGCTTCTGTTTAAGGTATTTCTGCAATGAGAGTTCTGAACTAGATAAAGAGATAAAGTGATGAGGCTTAGATTTAGAAATATTGTTTTGAATCAAAGTCATAAAAAACTAAAGAAAACATAAATAGTAAGATGCCATTTGTAGTTCATGATCTAGGCACTTGAATTTCTTTTTCTTTAAGCCTGAGATCTATTCAATTCATGCATGAAAGAAAAAAATTATCCTTCAGTTAGACATGTTTGTGCCAAAATAACGGGCTCATGCTGTCACATTTCAGATAGACCTTGGATGACAAAAAACAAAGCTGGGCTTGCATTAACATGGTGAGATTATGATTGCATTGTTTGGCCTGGATCTATATAACTTCCAAGGACTTCTTCTTTGACTTAACTTATTTATTAAAATTTTTTTTCTCTATGCAGGCCTTTTAAATTACAAAAAGAAAAAAATTAAATGAAGATTTTTTCAGAACTGGCAATTTTTTTCCATGTGCAGATTTCCACTGATCTTAGAAAACTGTGACACCCATAAATGATATAGGCACACAAATTTTCTTAACTCAATCCAGCAAGTTTGCAGCCATTGCGGACATACCATCAACAAACACTCCCCTCTTCTGTGTTCTCACTAGTCTGTCCATCAAATTAAAGCTGTCAGAGACCAAAATTTTGCGACAGCCATCTCGAAGTGACAACTGGAAAACAAAGTATTACTATTTGAATAAATTTTTTCATTCGTACTTAATTCTAAAAGCGCAATGCCATAAATTTTTTTTTTATTAAAAGCTTCACTGGTAAAGAAGAAACCTTGCAACTGGTGTTTATCACAAAATATTTTCAAAATTCAATTTTAACCCAATTATCTGAATTTTACTGGTATATCAGTAGCTCGTTAAACATGATCAACTTTTATCTTGACCATAAATTACTGCAGAGTCAAAAAATTATGTCAAAAATTTTATGCTTGATAAATTGAAATATTTCATGTTAAGTTAGGAATTATTCGTAAATCTCTGTGAATGATACTTTAAATAAATACATTTTGCTTCTTTTTTTACCTGTAGATTGTAATCTTGAAGTATTTTTACAAGAGAGTCACGCAATCCTGGTATTTCCATGCCTTTTTGAATGCGGCTGATAACTATGATAGGATCAATATGGGCTCCTACATTTCTAAGTAGGGCTGTGATAAAATCTACGAAAGACCAATACAAATGTAAAGAAAATATTGCATGAACAACATAAAAAATAATCGCTTTTTTTTTTTTTTTTTTTCCATAATTCTGCCTTTTGAGTAGTTTGAGTTGTGCATAAAATAAGTGAATATTTGAAAAACCAACTCACATGAATTTTTTTTCATATTTAATTACTCTTAAATGGAAAAGCATTGTTATTGAGTTTTTCTTAGAAAGCAACAACTCTAGTTATTTAGATATCTCAATTTTTAATGAGATATACTCACTTCAAGTTATCAAATTAGCACAATGAAAAGGAATTTTTTTCTTGGTCTATAATCTGCACCTCTAGTTAGCCCTTTTAAACACATGCCTGGTTTTGGTAAGGCACTACTAATTGGAGGAAAAAAATTGTGGGAGCAAAATTTACCCACTAGAAAAAAACAACTTAATGGCAAAATGAAGCACAATGGATGGGAAAGGGGAGTTGAACAAAATAAAAAAAATATAAATAGCAATGCCAAAGAAGCATTCACTATGAAATTGATTCTTAATTTCAGCGTGCTCTAAATTCCCAAACATTTTATGATCTAGCTAAAGATGATATTTGCCTGCATGTAAGAAGGGTTGAAAGTAACCAAGAGGAAATTTCTTTTTAAAGGTAATCTCAAACTCTGAAAATGTGTCTTTAAAAAAAAAAAAAACATTCAATCATGTGCAAAAGCTACCAACAGCAAAAGGTCTGTTTATCAAATCCTATAGGTGGCATAGGTTTAGAAGCACACATATACTTTAGCAAGAATATGTATTAGAAATATAGGACAAAAGAATAGAATATACTAGGTTTGTCCATGGCATAGTCTACAAGATTGCCCCAAAGCTCCTGATCAGCCTGCTCCATACAGAACTGGATGGCATGCTCCACATCTTGCAGACGTTCCATGATCAATTTCAAAGCCTGAGTGAGATTGCCCATGCGACCTGAATTGTGAGTCAAGAATGAATTTACGGATTTTATTAATTCCTCTGCCAATTTGCTTAACATTACAACAAAATAGTCACATTAAAATGTTTCAGAATACAGAGAGTTGTAACAAGAGACAGCTTAATACCTAGAAGAAAGACTTGCTCCTTGACATAATCTCGCACTTGGCACTCCTCCCAGGCTGTTTGGAGAGGATAGAATTCACTACGACGCAGAAAAGGAAGCAATTTTGGCCTGTCAAACTCAGCATAGAGCTTTACTAGCTGACCATGATACTCCTGGGTACCTTGGAGATCTCTCTGAACTAGGCAGTCCAAATACTGAAAAAAATCAGGAACAGATAGTGAGTAAGGAGCAGAAGTTGACAGAGGATAAAGAGAAAAAATGCAAAAGAATAAAACAATTCTGAAATTTCCATCTTTTCCTAAAACCTGAGAGATATTATTTCTATTAGGCTTTTAAAATACTTGCTATGGCATAAAGCTAGACATCTACAAAGATTGAAACCATTTAGATTTAGTTATATACATATATTATTAGATACAAATTGTTGAACATGACAATATGTAAGGTCTAATGATGAAATAAAGATTGAAAGGAAAGATAAAAATCACTCTCAATGAAGGTGAACAAGACTATCATTAGCTTACAAAATGCACACTGACGTATACTATAGATTAATTAAAATATGAAAAAGTAACATTCCTTTCGAAACAATGAGCAAAGTGTGCCCAAAAGCTTACCACATATAGGTATCTTTGAGATTTGTTCAACTGCTGCACAACTTTGCTGATCTGTATTATCATGGTGCCACGAAGGCAGGGTAAGATAAGCAAAAAAGTGTGTCAGAATGTTATAAGTAGGGCACAAAACATGTCCTTTTGATCTAAATTTCATTTAAAAATATAGTGATAGGTCGCAATATTTTTCCAAATTTCAATTTCATTTTTCATTTAAGAAAAACTAAAATTTGCCTGTGATTACTTCATTGATATCTGAGTTGCAAAGGGAAATAGTAAAGAAAACGCGCACACACACACACACACATATATATATATATATATGACCCATTGCCAAAGACAGGTAACTTAGATCTATCATGATTTTACGCCATATGGCATGCCTTTATCTTGAAAGTTATAGACATTTCTATATAACTCAAAGAAGCAAAGTTGTAGTATAGACCTTTGTTGAAGATATCTTATACTTTTTTATATAAGTACTTCAGTATTGACATAGTTATTGCCCTTGATTGATTACGCAATATTTAAACGGAGTTATTGATATTTTACTCTAAAAATAATCATATTTTAGATACACTTAAAGCGAAAAAACGTTGCAATAATCTTTTAATTTAGGATAAAAGCTTACATAAGATGTTTATTCTTCATTGTAGCCAGAAATTACCCTTGTTACGTAAAATAACACGAAAAAAACATCTTTTTCAAGCGCTCATAGTCAAAACATTCTTAATTGAACAAATATTTTTTTTAAGGATTATATGTTGTAAGAGTATATTATGAAAAATATCAGACCCCGTACTACTTGGAAGTACTCCACAGACTCATAAATTTATCATTAAGTACTACATGTAATGTTTCTTTAGAATAAAATTGCCTATCCATCAGGGTTATTGTTTGGGAACGTGTTCAAATTTATTTATATCCTTCTATTCATTATATTGTACCATTATAAAAAGCTAAATAAACACAAAAATATATGTAGAAAAACAAACAAAATGTAAAGAAGTCACGCCACTCTCTGCTAATAAGTTCAACTACTCAAGAATGAGAGTTGTGAATGAATTAAAACAAAATTAATGTAAGAGGTTCTATTTTCTTGTCAATATCTTTGTTAAGTTTTAATTTTCATGAAAAATTGTCAGGTCAAAAACGAACAAAGGAAAGAACTGATGAACAAACAATGAAATGCAACTCTTTAACAAATTCCATAGCACTGATCATGTCAAAGATTTAAAAAATAAAGAACTATGCAAAGAAAGTTTATTGAAATTATGTTGCATCATGAAAATCAAAGTAAATTATTCGTATACTTTATTGTAGACAGTATTGCTCTTTTATCTAAAAACAAGCATTTTGCACACATTAGTACTTTCCAAGCAGTGGACATATAATTCATATGATTCAAAGAAGAGGAGATGTATGTCATACAGAAATAAAAAGCTAGAAATCATAATGATAATCACTTCATCCAATTTGATAGTTCCCCTTCATTTAAAAAAGTTGCAAAGAATGGGCCTTTTTGTAAACATATACATTTGCTAGGATTATAGCATGAAAATTTACAACTCTTATTTAAAATATGATTATATGACGTACACATTTATTTAAATCAAATGAGATTGAACTATGCATACACCAAACTGGTCACTTAAGTATTTTTTCATACAATCCACCAAGAATAAAATTTCATTCATGACATAAAGCATCAGATGCATTTCAACTGACCTTTCATCATTCTAATTTGCATTGAGAAATATTCTTGATAAGTTGTGCTTAACTTGGGCTTTTCATTGACACCTAAACATGTAATATGTCTTGCATCCCAGATGAAATGAGAAGCCTTGTAGCAACTACTATTTGATGATAAGTCAATTTTAAAAACTTCAAATCATATGCTTTAAAAGTCAAAAGTGTTAACAGAACTGAAAAAGAATTTTTCTCCAGGTATCAGGGAACCACCTTAAATCAGAATCATATTCTATGTATTTCTGTAAACAATATCAACAAACATATTTTGTACATTCAACTAAAGAAAAATCGACCAAATAAAATTAAAATTTCAGCTTGACAACTACAATGTAAATGATTTGTAATATTCAAGCTGAATATTTTCAGTTTCAGGCACACTTTAGTAGAGTCATTGACTTTTTCAATTTGTATCTCATACTGCTTTTTTTATATTTTGTTCCTCCTCGTGCCCCTGCTTTAAGTTGCCCCAACAATTCTTTACCAGTAATTTCCGCTTCAAGCAATAGGCTGCCCATTTTCAGCATCTGTCTTTAACCTGGCTCGGTATTCTGCCTCATGCTTGGCTTTTGGAAGTTTTCTTTGGACGAACAAGCTTCTTTTTCTTTGGCCATAAATTCAGGAAAAACTGTTCACTGAAAAAGAAAAAAAAAAGAGACTATTGAAAGGTATCATTCTAAATGGCTTAAATTGTATTCTGAAGACAAATCTAAAATCATGCAATAGCAATTCTAGAGACGAAAATCAGGATTAGATTATTTTTAGCCTCTTGACTAATTTGAGTAGAAACTGAAACAACAACAAAAAAAGAGGAGTCAAGTCTACATAATTTCTCCTCCAAATGATGTTTTTTTTTCTTTGTTTTTGTTTTTTTGTTTTTTTTTTATAGAAAAATAGAAATGGAAAATTGTGTGCATGAAGGGATTTTATAGGAATTAAATTGACCTTTTAATTTTCTGTGGTGCTCTTACTATAGGTGGAGTAGAGCTGTTTTGATTGTGAAACTTCTAAAATGGATAACTATCATACATGATTCTAACAAATACCAGTAATAACTGCCACACTTAACAAGAATAGATGGACGTGAAAAAATCTTTGACCTCTTGATTACTTGTGCTAAAAACAAAAAACTTTGTTTGTCAAAAGGGTAAATGTAATAGTCTTCATAATATATAGACAAAAAATAATGCTGAATGATTATTCAAGAGGAAAATTTGAATAAAATTCTTACCAGCACTGGTAACCGCTTTAAAGGGTTTGTATTATTGTCTGCTGCATGGTTGATGTCATGTGCCAACTGGATAATAAAAAATTTTTTTTTAAATTGTTCAAATTCTCCTTGCACTTTGGTAAAAGTTGTCCTGAGTGATAAACTGTTATTATTAAACATATTATCCAATTAAGAGGTAGCTGCATAGATTTCATCTTGTGAAACAGTGTGAGTGGTTTAATGTTAACAACAAACAGTATCCGGTGAGTGGATTTTTATTAAATTTATAAAAAGCATTTCATTCTATCCATAGAAATCAAAACTAGACTGTGAAATAAGCATTACAACTGGACCACTACTCCAAAGGTTTTCCAAAAACTTAAGGAAATATCTCCCAATAGTGGTACTTAAAACATTTCAAATCTCTCACTGTTTAATTCCAACAACTAATATAATAAACTTTAAGAAATAATATTTGAAAATAATAACTTAATTTCCAGATATAGGAACTTGCACTACTTTAAGGAATGGTGGCTATCTGACATGATGAAAAACAGTGCTCTATAGATTAAATCCTTTGAAAGTTTGCACCTAGAACTAGAGCTAGATTGTTGAAAACCTTCTTTAAGTTATCAATATTTAAACATTAAAATTAAGATGCTGTTTTGGCACACTTTATAGAAATGAAGCAGGAGAGAAAATATAATGATTTATTTACTATTCTTGGAATTGGTTCACTTACACAAAAAGACAAGCAAATTTTCCTGCCCCTTATATTTTTTGCACAATCTTACCTTTGAATGAGTTAAAAACAAATTCTTTCCTGTCATAAACTGATACAATTTTCTCATATATGGATTTTGCATTATGATCTAGATCTAGATATTTATAATTTTCATTTTGCTTAATTAGCCAAATCAGTTTCAAAGAAAACAATGTCCTGTAGCAATTCTGGGAAAGTTTGTCAGCATATTCTCTTTAAACCTTTGACTACTGTAACATATGTAGATGTAAAAGCCACATAGTATCATTCATAGAACTTTTCAAAAGAAAAGAAAATAGAAAATGCAGGTTTCCTGCAGTTCTCCAAAAACTAGATCTAGATCTAGATCTATCAAACTTACACAACAAATTGACAAAGAAGTTATTCCTGTTCAATTTTGTGAAAGTTATCTCACAGCTTTAATAAATGCACAAACATGTGTGCTCTAAAACTAAATATAAATTTCAAAAGATTAGAAGAACTGTTCTAGCTTTATTGTCTACACTTCTTAAAAAAGCCATGACTTTTCTTTAAATCTGAACCTTTTCATAACTTTTCTGAACAAATATGGTTTGACATGAAAACAATCTTTTCAAATCGTGTTAAGTGAGAGAAGATCCTAATATTTGTGAGAACAATAAGAAAAACCGAAAATTTATATTAATCCTTTCCAAGTTACAAAGAATATGACTATGCAGAACTTGATGGATGCCTTTTCTTGAGATGAATTACCTAGATCTACATTTTCCAAGTAACTTACACAAAAATTACGAGTGAGACACCATGACAGAATAGTCAATTCCTTGACTCTTTAGTAAGTTACCCAAAAACAAGTTAATGTTATGAAAAGAGAAAAGAAGTCATAGCCAAATAAAAAACTATCGTTAAACAGAACTCACCTGTGAAGATAGATTTGAAAGACTTTGGATGCGATGTTATGCAGGGTAGATCTACTGGTCGTAGTAACTCTCAAGAGCCGTTCTTAGTTTGACGCGAAAAATGCGAAAGTTCATCGTGTCTCGCGAGATCTTTTTTTGAAAGTAATACCCGACAAGGCGAACGGACGTTCAAAACAATTTTTCTCTTTTTTAAATAACTTTGAAATCTTAAAATTAGGAAATATCCAGAGAATTTATAATTTAAAAAATGTGGTTGTTAATATTTTGTCTGCTTTGTTTTTTTCGCGTAACTTTCGTCATGGTTTTTGACACGAAAATGCACTTTGGCGATAACAAGACTAGACTCAACCCCCGACCACTTATTTTTTGGGGCTTTAAGATCATTTTTCAATCCAACTGAATTTCTCGCCATGGTTCAAAAAAAAAAGAGCTAGTTTCTTAGACATGTATTAGATTTTGGTACATTCAAACACCTAGGTGTATTTGACGGGAAAACCGTATGTTAAGTAATGAATTTTTATAACACCCATAAGACATAATCAACAATTTTTTTTTGTAAAAGAGGATTGGAACCCATGGCTACACTTCTTCCAATGTCTCAGGAGAGAAAAGTAACCTTTGAAGCCTTCTTAAAATGATTTTGGAGTGCAGTTTCCTGTAAGGTTTGTTTCATGATAGATTTTCACGATCGATTTTAGTATCGATTTCATAGTTTGGAAGTCTGTAAAATAAAAACCAATTGATCAATCAAAATAAAATTTTGCATGGCTCTTGATTATTTACATTTTAATAAATGTGCCAAATTATAGATAGACCCATAGTTTAGACATAACGTTATGGCTCAAGTACTGCAGTGACGTATACAGATATGCCTTATTTGGCAATGGGTTATATATATATATATATATATATATATATAGTTGGCAAGTCCAAAGAAAATTGTACATATATTTCTCACAGCCAGTGCAAATGAGTCATATATTGGAAATTTAAATGATGAATAAAATACACTAAAAATAAATGCATTCTTCCTTTCATGTATTTAAAAAATTCAGGAAGCCTAATATCTTTCCAAAGAAATATGACAATTTTATGTAATTTTCACTGTTAGCAAACTAAAAAAAATGCATTGTTCCAAATATTCAGAAATGTATGAATACAAAGAGAATTGATATGCGACTTGTGTCTTTTATTACACCCAGAGAGGCATATGTTATTGTCTAAGAGCTTCCAATCTAAAACAAACAAAAAAAAAACATTTAAAAAAAATTAAATTATATATTCAGGGGATACATCATAATTTTGATTTAAAGTGTGTTCAGTAAAAAAATTCATATTTCCATTTATCATAAACACAATACATGTAACTTTCAAGGTTCTGCATAAAATGGGATAAAATTTAACTATGATGGAATTATGCAGAGGGTTAGAAAGCTATCAATGACATAACTTACAGGCACTGTGTCATTGTTGTCCAGCAACATCTTTACAGTACGTTCCTGGTCCAGGTCCATCAATTGAATAATCTTGTCACTAATTTTGTCATATAAAAGGTGGGTGTGAATCAACTGGAACACATCCTCATGTTTTAATCTGATGAGGCAGGATAAATAGAGTTGATGCTTCAGAAAAAATGGCACACATGAACGGAACTTCATACTTTAAATACAAAAGTTGAGTAGAAGCTTGGCATACTTTTCCTATATGAAAAATTAGGCATATATTACCAAGTTATTTATACTTTTCTTAAAACATTTCAGAATCACATAAATAGTGTGTAAATTTCTATTACTTTTGCATTTGAAAATGTTCATATTCAGTTTTAACTGAAGCAAATGCCTTTTCCTTACACACTTATATAATCTGGTCTCATTTTCTGGTGGTAATTTTTTGCATGAGTGATTTTCGCTTTTTAGTTTTTTTTGTGTGTTTTTGGGTCAACTTATAACTTCCTGTAAGTGAGGCCAGCTCCTGTTTGAGCATCGCTCACCTGCCCAACTCAAAACTTAACACTTCATTATCAAACTAATTCACAGTGTGACAAAAAATAATCACACAATGTGAAAGATTTAAAGTGCTGTCCACTGAGTCAAACCTTATGCAAAAATGTGGATTTTCTTAGCAAGACCCCCCCCCCCCCACATTTTCTCAAAGAAAAAAAAAAACTTCTATCGGTTTTAAGGTTAAAAATAGTTAAAGAAATAGCTAATGAAGATGACTGCAAATTTTCCTATTCAACTAAATTATTGACCTTTATATAAAAGTTTTATGCTATTTATTTGCTGAGATACAATTGAAACTTTTCATAATGAAACTTTTTTTTAAAACAATTCTTTAGTTACCTCAGGTAAATATCCAGAGCCTTGTCATAAGCCTTTTGGTGTGCATATCTAATGAAAACAAAATAATAAAATTATATTAGAAGCACAAGTAAAATATCAGTATTTGTGTCAGAGAATTCCCTAGTTACAGAGAAAAAAAATCCACTACATTTATGCAGTTTGAAATTATGGATAAAAACAAGAAAAATTAGTGGTATGGTACATTCAGCATTACAACTACATTATGATATTGAATGGACAGAAATGAAAATATACACTATAAACTTGGTTCTCTGAGAAGTCAACGAAGAAGAAAAGATAGTAAGTAATTGAAACTATACTTCAAGCATTTTATTTTCTACTTTTCAGTGCAGCTTATCTTAGTCTTTGTATGGTAAAAAGATATAAACGATGACAAGAAAAAAAAGCATTCAAGGAGTCCTTCTTCAGCCATAAATATATATATCAAACACGATACAATTTCTTCTTCATTTCTTTTCAAGTTATGCTTTTGGAGCGTGAAAATATCGGTCATTGGTCTATTCTCAATTTCAATTGTTGATGGAATTGAAGTTAATATTTTGATAAATGTGAAAAAAAATATATGCCTATATATATTCAAAATAATTCAGAATCAATACTCTCCTAAAGAGGGAATTTAAATTGTTAAAAATTTACCATTGAGGAAAAATTAGATGCTTTGGAAAGTAAGAGTCAGACTTTTTTATCATGTACATCTTTACTCACAACTGTCCTAGACTTTGTAAAAGCAGTTCCGGTTTCTTTTCCCTGTCTAAACGACCAAGAATGGCGTTTATTATAGATTCATTGTCGTAAAGATCTGATGGCCACTCTTTTACTAGCTGATAAAATCTCTGAACAAGCAGATATAGGAAAGAATTGAGGAAAGCTTTCAAATTAATTTATAGTTATAAAAATTTAGAAAATTTATATATGTTAAAAAATGGGGATAACTTTACATAATGTATATACTTAAAAATAATTTCATGCCTAAGCCAAACCAAGGAAGAGAAATCTTTAAAAACAGGAAATCAATCAATTCTCTATTTCCACAATAATGTTTTCACTTGTGAAATGATTTGCTTAGGGCAACTTGGATTTGTACATCACATTTTTAAGATAAAAGTTTTAAGGCTGATCAAAATGGTACTGGGATGAGGTAAGCAATATTGTTTGAAATGAATGGTGGAAAGCAAAGTATGCATCAAGAGGAGAATATTACTTCTGAAATACATCTGTTAGTGCTATGAAGTCTTGGATTTGCCTTTAAATATAGTAATGTATCTGTCAAAATGGATTTGACTCATGTAAAGAAGCTGAAAGAAAAGATTGGTAATTTTTAAACATTTTTTTTAGTATTTAGCAATCATTTTTATATGTCAGATACTAAAGACAGACTTAATTTTGCAAAAACAGAGAAAAGTATTATTACTTCACAATCTGTAATCAAGAACTCATTAAGGACCATCTCATAAATTGCTCGCTCCAACCTTGGTTCTGATCTAGGGATGTAAGGAGCTATAGCCTGTTGAAAAAACATCCATTGAAAGATATTTGAGACCAACGATATTTTATGATAATAAATTGAAAACATGTCTAGAGAGTCTTAAAGGATGCAAGTCACAAAGACAGTTTTTAATAGGAAAGCCATTTCAGTTGAACTTTTTGTAACAAGCAGAAAATGGAGCTCTTAGTCTTTTTTCCAAATGCAAATAAAAAAGTAAAAAGTCGTCAGTTAAAACATAAGTATGTCCTTTAGTGTGATTTCACACTCTTCCTAATTAATTTAGATGATTATATTAAGCTCTATAAAAATACAGAATTTGAATGAATTTTTTTTTATGATCTATAAAATGTGAATGAAGAATATTATATATATTTTTGTACGAGAGCAGAGCTGTCATTACAAACATTGAAATGAGGCAACAAATAAGAATGAAAAAAAGAATTAATCCATACTACATGTTTTCATTCCATTGAATGATTGAGACCTCACGCTCATCCATTAACAAAAGATATGGCTGAGAGCAACAAAGAATCTTGAAGATCTATGCTTTAAGTTCAGTTGCAGTCTCTTCGATCTAATAGCAGACACCCATTTAAAAACTCATAAAAGATATGGAACTGTCTCAAAAATGAAATACATCCCTATAAAATCGTTCTAAAAAGTACACATATATATCATAGCAAAGTTATGGCAGTCAGGTAATTTCCATTTCTATATATCAAAAATAAAAAAAAAAATTCCCTTACCTTAAGTTGGTGAATTTTGGCAAACTTGTATATCTCCTCTTCCCAGGAATCCTTTTTCTTACCAAGAATTTTGACACACAAATGCCCAGCATCATCATAGTACCCTCCCTCCAATAGGTAGTTCAAGTATGCTTTACCAATAGCCTGAGATTAGAATGTTACAAAATATGTGCATCCAGAAAAACTCTGAAAGTTTCAAACATTCAACATACGAGAGAAAATTTCAATCTGCATCTGATTTTTATTTTTTAAATACAGTTATTCCACCTGGCAGTTTCAGAAATTAAAGTTTAATAGATGGAGCGGTCATAAATATGTGTTCTTTGAGATCAATTTTTGAAAAGTAATAGGGCCATATAAGGGTTAGAACAACTTTCCAAGTCACTTTACAGCTAAAAAATCTAGCTTTTCATATTTCCAAAGAATTGAAAGACAAAATTATCAAGTTCTTTTTATTTGTTTGTCAAAGAAAAATAAGTTATTCACAAAGAATGAAAAACTCACCAAATAGGTGTGAGTTTTCAATTCTTTGCTGTGCTCTGAAGCAGCTGCCATGGCTTCCTAATGGGAATACAGAAAGAAAAGTAAAGAATAAGAAGGTGATCGATTTGAAAAACAATGAAACACAAAATATGGGTTGAAACATTTTGCATTATAGCTGTATTATAATTTCTGATAGAAATCTATTCATCAGATTTTTTTTTTTTTTTTTTGGTGATTTCTGTAGGCTAAGCCACTGGAAGAGGAGAGAGAGAGAACAATCATGGACAAATCTGAGTGACTTGATAAATGCAAAAACAGGATATTGTATATGAAGAAGAGGACATGAAAAATAATTAAGTTATAACATTAAAGGATGAAAACATATTTGCCTCATAGCGATCATGCTCCATCAGCCAGGTTATATGATCGTCTTGGTCCCTCAGACGAGCAACCACCACATCTTTAGGGCTTACAATAAAGAACAGGTTTTCTTCTGGAATGCACTCTGAGAGAAAATATGACATACAAAGAAAAAAAAAATAATTATGATGACAGGTAGCATCAGGAATATAATTCCAATTGTTCATGCTTTTATATGGATTTCCAAGCTAAAAGATGCATAAATGGAGAACAAAACTTACAGAAACAACGCATGGGCAAAGAAATACAAATATACAGAAAAAAAAACACAGCATCTTTGTCTGCAAGAAGATTGTGTAAGCATTGTGTATCATTTCTCCGGAATTTCGATCTAATCACATTAACCAAGGACCACATAGAAGTTTTTATGACTACATTTTCATAGACTTCTCTTTACCTTGTAATTCGTTTTCATTTATTATTTTAGTAATGTAACCAATGGTAAAGGATATATTTATTCTCACTATGTTAAACTCAAGCTCAAAAGTTTTCCTCAGCTATGTTTTCCATATCAGAGTCAATTTAGCTTCAATTTATTGCTCTTTCAATGTATTAACATTTCTTTTAAAAAGATATACAGAAATGGATGTTCATAAGTAATGATGCAAAATAAAAAGCATAAATGCTCTATCTTGAATGTTAAAAAATAAATAAATAAATGAAATTATTTTTGTCAAGTTAACAAAATAAAACAATTGTTCAAAAAAATATCCATACCAAGATGGTAATCATTGCATCTGTATTCTTCAAAGCCTCTGATAGACAAAGCATCATTGGATATTTCTTCAAAATGTTTCATATGGGGTTCTAAGATTTGAAGGTGTGGTCTGTTAGCAGATAGGCGACCTTTCTGTATAAGAGAAAAAAAAAATTAGAAAATTATAAAGTTTTGAAAAGAATATTTTTTCTCAAAAGAAAAAGACATATTGAGTGTAAAATAGTACAATTAAATTTTATGAATATCCTAGCCTTTGCATGTAAATTAGGCAAAAATATTTTTTTTTCATGTCTTCATAAATCAGAGAGCTGAAATCATCCTGTACATATTTTCCCAAATTTTTAAAGGTAAAACTTACTTCTTGTTTTTCATCAGGCTTATCATAAGAAAGAACCACAAGATTGGTTGCTAGTGGAGCGATTCCACAAACATAAAAGTCTGTGGTGAACATGGCAGCTGTGAAATAATAAAATTTCTTAATTTAAAGCTAAAGACAGGAAATGAAAAACATAAGTAAAAACATATACATTTGGTTACATTATATTGGTTCAATATATTTCACTCTAATGCCCTGAATATCTAAATTTATTTACCATTTCCCAACATTACAAGCATGTAATTTAAAAAAATTGAAAGAGAAAATCAAAGGATATTTATCACATTTATATATCACTAAAGGAATATTTGTAGAAATAAAATATTTCAATACCATTATTGCTTCCCCCCAACCCCTCACATACACATACATATTTTCCAGAGAATATCATCTCTTTACTATGCATACAACTGTATCTTACTTATTTCAACATATCTTGTTGGCATTCTGTCTTTTAATTCAGACCTATTTTGTTCTTTAACAACACATATCTGAAAAAAAAAAGTATTGATGAGTAAATATATAACAGATTCATATACAGCTTCTTGAATCTTTTGAATATTAAATAAAAAGCTGAAACAACAGTCTCATGGAAATTACTTTTAATTTAAATTGAGCAAATGAAGAACATGTGAGTCTGACTCACTCAGATTTTTATTCAATCCTAAAAATCAGGTCAACATGAACATGTAGATACACTTAGGTGCAAATAGGTCTGACTAGCAAGTAACTCAAAGATACAGATATGAAAAAAAAAAGTAAAAAAAAGTCTTTTTAAAAAAATCAAAACAGTTTTAAGGGAAAATAGTTAGGTTAATTCTTATGTTCTCATTTGGTAACTTCATCTACAAGTAAGTTTAGGCACCCAAAGATTACTGCATGCTAATAATACTTTAATTTTTTTTCTTTTTTTTTTTTTTTGAAAAAAAAAGAAAAGGACAGTTACTTGATGAAGTATCTACTTAATGGCAGGTGTGCAGTGAATGAGACAGAAAAATATCTTTGGATGGAGTTAAGAGGTTGGTTAAGCTGTTTGAAAAGAAGAAGAAAATGGACTCAATTCAATTAAATGGTGTTCAACATTTTCTCTCATTTGGTATTCGAAATAATTGGAAAGTCCCTTTGCTTTGGATCCCCAGTTGTATAACATTGTTTTATTTAAAAAAAAAAAAGAAATACTGTACATCTAAAATATATGGACAAAAGAAAAATGTTCTAGAGGCAGAGTAAGAGTTCTACCTTCACTCTATCACCCCATCCAATCAAAAGTGTTTTGTCATCCCTCCAAACTAACTGACAAACACAAAGCTCAGGTCGGAGACTGTAAACACAAGAAAAAAAAAATTATATAAATATATAATATATATAACAAAATTTCCCTACAAATACATATATATAAATATATATATATATATATATATATATATATATATATATATATATATATATATTATGATTTAAACAGTCTCATTACAAAGTGATAAAATGATTATGATGCTAACTAAACCTTGGAATTTTTTTTTATTTCTTGTTGCAAATGAGATAAAAATATATGTTTTTATTTCTTTTTTCTTACATTTATATTATGTTTTCTACAGAAACTCATAGAAATCAAAACTGTATATATAAAACAATTTCTTTACTAATTCAACAAAATTAGATTTTACATCAAGTCATACTTTGTTGAATCAGACCAGGAGATCAACGATGTTCAAAATTCATATTCACCAGATCATGTCAAATGTATTGCCAATTTAAGTTATCTTTGAAGAAAAAAAAAAAGGAAAGGATGTCCATAAACAATCCTTTTTCTGTTTGTTGGGTTACTAATCATGCACTAGAGAGATTCAACAATCTCAAATCATGTATTGTGTGTAAGATGAAGAATATGTTCCTGGAGCAAAATAAACTCGCTGGTAAGAAGAGAATAGCAAAAATTGTGTTTGTTGTTAAATCCTAATCTAACTTTAAATCAGTAGAACACACTAGAGATGAGAGATAACCAGCAACACAGCTGAAACATGGCTGACATGTTCTACATTGCAAAAAGGGATAAATAATTTTTTTTAGAATTGTACTACGAATGTGCAGTCAGTCACACTATGGTTTTATGATGAAAAGGACAACAGTAAATGCCTTGAAAAGATCATTCCATTAGGGAAATGATAACTTACTCATGATCCTTGTCAATTTTGGTTATTTTAGATTTGGTGCTCATGTCATATACTTTTACACCCTGAAAAAATAAAATTAAAAAGAATCAACAATTACAACTCTCCAATTTAATGTTATTTTGCTCTTAAAAAGTACTCTTGTGATTTCAGATTTGGATAAAAAAAAGTTGAAAGAAAGTGCAAAAAATGTGATTCATACATATCTGCCAAGTGAGTTGTTAAGAACTTCAACTGTTTAAGGGCATAATTGCTGTCGTGCATGAAACTGTATTGACAGAAATTTCACAAGAGATAAAATGATTATTTTAAATCTAAAACTACGACCACATTCTACAACCCTATAAATGTAAATAATTCCTGAGCTGATGAAAGATTTTTATAGCAAACAATCAATAAGATTTTTTCCTCTATAATTTTTACTTACTATAAACTGATATGTATAAGAAGGCAATGTAAAAAGAAGATCTTACATTGTTGTTTGCCCATGCAATAAACTTCCCACCCCATTTGATGTTGCGAATGGGGCCTTCACCTTGATGGAGAACTGTCATCTTGTGACGCCCAAGAAAACCACTCCTTTCATTTAGAATAAGCTGGATGAAAAAAGCACAAAGTTTTGGGTTGTTTTAGATGTTTCTGTACAAGATTCAATATGACATCTCTTTCAAAAAGCTATTACCTTTATTAGACCCTCTAGTTAGGATACTCCGATATATAAATTAATAAGCAGCTGCCAAGACAAAATTATATTTTTCTGATACAAATCTGACTCTTATATTGATTTCAACCTGTCTTCACAAAAGTTGAAATTTTCCTCTTTTTAGCATGTAAAAAGTTTCTGTTTGTGAATGAGCTGTTACTTTCTTTCACTCATCTACTGTTGCCTTGGAAGAAACCAACATTGTTTGTAGGGCTTCTTCAAAGAGCTGAAATGATAATTCCAGCTAGCAAGAATATCTATATGAATGCAATGAGAGTGAGAAAAACTATGAAGATTGAACTACATGTTTTCTTTTTTTTTTTTTTTCAACGCTCCCTCCAATGATTTGAAATACATCCAATTAATAATGGGTGTGGATGAAAAAGAGGAGGGTTAGAGAAAGGTGACAAGGAGACACTTAGAAATGTTTAGACCAAAAAAGCAGGTAAAAAAATTATAAAGTGTCATTGACAGAAACTTCTAAAACACATTCTGTTGTTTTGCATAATTATAGTTAAAAGTTGGAATTTTTGATTTAAAAAAAATGGAACATGATAGTAGATAAATTCATACAGAGTGTGAATAATTTCATTCAATTCTCACCATTCAGATGATTGAATTCTGCTTAGATTATAAGATAATTAAAATAGAAAAGAACAAAGATTGACAACTTATAAATTCAAAAGATGAGCACTCAGATAAACAAAAAGTTTTACAAAGAACGAGCATTTTCTTTGACACAAAAGGATATATTCTGTGAAAGATTCCAAACCTCAATTATTTTAAAATATTTAAAAGAATAGTCAGAAACTTTGATCTGTACTTCTAGTTCTCAAATATGTAAACTATCTTACAAATGGATGAAAAATAGGACTGCCATGGATTTTTTTTTTCCTTCAATCAATTCACCATCAATGTCAGCCAGTTATGCAGACATTGCCATAGCAATATATGAAATTCTCGTATAAAAAACCTTTGGAATTTTATTTGTCTTACTTAGATAAAGAAAACTCATCAAAAAAAAAAAAAAGAATTAAACTTTTACTTTTTTGCTGTTCAAAATTTTCCTAGCATAGTAAAATGGTTCTTTAATATAATGCATGCTATTCATTAAGAAATATTTTAAAAAGAACTTCAGTATGAACTAATTTTGACTAACCTTGTCATCTCCTGTCACATACTGTCGACCGCTGTTTGACATGTAGTATAGAGGGTCAAGAGATATTGCTTTCACAGGCCTATCAAATGTGACAACTTGATTGTTTTCTGTTGCATATAAACCTGTAATAATAACCTGAGTAAGCAGAAATAAAAAAGAAGGAAAAAGAAAATAATCATGGGTATCAATGATTTTTATAAATATAATAGGCAAATTTGGCATCTCTTTTAAGGCTACCATCTAGTGTCAAATACAAATAAAAAGGAAATAGCAAATGAAAATCTCCTCATGCATGTAAGTGGGGATCATCAAAGTTTAATGAAAAGTCGAAAATTCAAACAATAAGATTTGTCAAGACATTAAAAAATAAATTTTAAGCAAGAAGGTTAGATTTTGCAATGTGGCATCAATGTCATAATGGCCTTTCCATTTTTTTAACGACATAGCAATTTTTTTTATATTGTCTAAGAGCAAAAATGTAAAAGAAGCAAATATTGAGCACAAAAGAAAATCAAATATTTTTATACTTTTAGCATCACCTTTTACTCTTAGCTCTGGCAGGTTGCTTTGTTACTTTTTTTTTTTTTTTGGAAAGAGGTTGCCGAGATTCTTTAATTTTACAAATATCTTACCCTTCCATCATCTGAACAACTGGCCATGTAGTCTCCATTTTGATCAATACTGATTTGATTCACAGTAGTTGTGTGCTAGAAGGAGGAGATAAACAACAATATTATTAATATGCAAAACTAGGCTGAAGATATCTTTCTTTATGATATAAGTAAGAGAGAGATTTTGCAGCTAACATTTTAGAATCTGATTTATTATAGTCTCTAATATATAAGAATGATAATCAAATGTAAATGTCAATTGAATTTGTGCCACTTTTTTCTTTAAGGAGTAGTAATAAGAATTCAGAAACAAACCTACATATTAGATGATTGCAAGTCTAAATAATAGGGGTTGTGGGTTGCGATAATGAAAACGAAAAATTATTTTATCCTACATGGAAATAAAACTTACTGCCATAATTTCTTTGTCCCTGATGTTGTTGCCAATATGGTCCAATATATGAATCATACCCCAATGAGTTCCAAGTGCCAAAAACTTGCAAAAGAAATTTTCAGAATCAATAATTTTTTTAAAAACATTATAACAGTAGATGCCATTTAAAAGAAAATCAAATAAAAATTAAAAACCCATGAGTCAGAATAATAAATGAATCATATTATTGTTTATTTTTCCTAGCCTTATATATCAATAAAATCCAGGTGCAAGTCCCTTGGAGGAAATATATCTTTTTGAGAAATTTTAGCTTAAGTTCATGAATGAGGCCACGTTCCTCAACAGATATGTCTATTGTGTTATCGTCCATGAAGAACATGGAGAAATTTCATAATATCTGCTTGAAGGAAAATGAGTTGTAGAGTAAAAGCTGGGGAGTTTGCACACCTGTTGTGCACTGGTCTGTTGCCTTTTTTTATTTTAATCTGATGGCTCTTAGATTGGCCTGATGAGCAGTTAACTTTTAGTTCAGCTTTACATGTAATGAGCTAGAGCCATTGTTGCTTAAAACAGAGATAGGGTCTTTTTTTTACATTTTCCCTAACTTGACAGTGCCCAAAAGTAAAAAAGCACAAAAATTATTTATGGTCTATAAAAGAATTTGTGACGACGTGTGTGGAGAATAACGTCCCCTTTAGCAATTTTGTATTATTTCTGTGCATTATTGATGCACTGCTTTTAAAAGATTTTTGATTTTTTAGTGATTTACACAATAGCTAGAAGCTTCCATTCCTACCAAGAGGGCTCTTAACATAGCACATCAGTTTAAACGTAGCATGAATATATGTGTTTAGCTATCATTTCAGAAAGCTTTAATTCATTGGCTCATTAAAGGCACAAAACTTTGGGTTACTGTTTCATTTTTTTTTCCTTTTATCAAAATACATATTAATGCCTTACATAAGAATAAAAATCTCTACTTCTTAAATAATTTACTTTCTTCAAATGTCAATGGTATTTGAAAATAAGGACTTCGCCTATTAGTTATTTTTGGTATATTGTATTTGCTTCAATTATTTGTGACTCATCATTTCAACTGAGCATTTCTGGATTTTACTAGTTTTGTTCTGTTGTCGTAACAACTTTTGACCTTCTATATATATCGCTAATAATATTTAGTTTTGATATCTTTAGGTGGGTGTTTATCCTGTGAGAAGGTAGATTCTTTCGAAGCATAGCACATCAAGTTTTCCTGAAGAAATAGTTATACTCAAGTAATTTTCTTTTTACTTTAGAGTGTACAATTTAGTTCACTTTTCTCTTTGTTCTTCAGCCTTTTCTTTGCCTAATGTTTGAGGAAAAGCTAATTAGGAGTCCTAATATGGTTTGCATGGACCTATCAAAGTAAACAGCTGAGTGATGCAAATATTTCAAAATGGTAATGAATGTTATTATAGCTTGATATGGCTTTTCCATCCTGAGGCATGGATTATTGGTCTGTAAAGATCTTGGGTATTCTGCACCTCATTTCATTGAGATTCTTTAAGCATAAAAAGAATATAACACTATTGGGATTTTACATCCATTCATCAGACTGTTGCACCAATGGTGACAGGGTACAGCTTGAGTGTTTTGTGAAGAAAAGGAAGATCCACAAATCAACAAAAATTAAGCACTGGACAAAATTACCATGATACAATGTTTAAAGCACCATGCTGTATCATATGAATTAAGATTTCAGAAAAAGCCTTTGCAGAAACTTAGGAAAGATAGTTGAGTGAAAACCAACTTTTTTTTTATTCTACATTGTAAATATTTTCTTTCTGTATACCAATGATAACCTAAAAAAAACGGCACAAAACAAAATACATAAATCCATTATAAAAATATCTGTTGTGTACTAATACAGCGAGTAAAAAAAAGATAAAATTAGTACATAACTAGGTCTAATTGTAATTCTTACCTTTGGGTGAACAGCGATACAACTTGCAGCATCTTTGCTCAAAATAGAACTCAAATCATTTGCCAAGCGTTCATATTTTAGCTTTGGTTCAATCTCCTGTAAAGACAGTTTGTTTTTGTTTTTTTAAAGTCATTGAACATTTCTTATTTTAACAATTTTTGAAATTTATTGCAAAATAATACTAATATGAATGTATGAAAAGACAATATTCATTCAAATTTTATGTAATGCTCCTAAATAATAAATTATTTGTAATATGTACCTATAATATGTCAATATAGTTCTATCTTAAAATATTTTAAAATAGTAGAATGAAAGTTTTACCATTTCACCCAATCAATGGATTCAAAAAACAAATGCAGTCAAACTTGCCTCTTCAGAATCTTCTGATTCATCATCATCATCATCATCCTCGTCATCTGAATTGTCATGCAATCCTTCCATCTCAAGCTGAAATAATTACCACAAAAAAATTAGGTTCTTCATCTAAAGTTTTTAACTTGCACTATGCACAATAACATTGCACTTTCCTTTACAAATTGACAACCTGTAAAATTCACTTATCATTTCTCAATCCTTAGATTACTGAGTGAGTTGTAATTTTACATAGTCAAGTTTTAAAGAAGAGATTTTTTTTTAAGATGTGAGGGTTGTACACAGAAAAGAGATTAAAGTGAAAGCAGTTGTATAATTATAAACAAAATACAATTTAAGTGCCCTGGGTTGACTTTTGAAAATTATAAAACCTCTTGAAAAAGGAATAGTTATAAAAAATAATAGCAAAAATTTCTGAAGGCTCCCTTTACCTAAATTATACATATTACATATCTGAGAAATAACTTTAAAACTTAACTACCCACTTTGTCTTTTTCAGTTTTTGTACTCACAAATAGCAAGTGATAAGGCTTTGATTGCTTACAATTGGTCCTGTTATAACTTGAGCTCAGGATATAATCATAGCTGCTAACTTTTGAAAAGGCAAATACAGCTATATATTTAAATTGCACCGCATAGTATTTATGTTTTTCTTATCCTGATCTAAATAAGCCTTTAATGTTTAAGTTTCATATATAATTCCATATTACTCATTTGTATTAGTAAAATAGGTAACTATCTCCTCTCCCCCCCCCTCCCCCAACTTTTCAACTGACACCGCAGGTGATTAAATTCATAAAATTGGGGCTGAAAAATTAAACTCAAATAAAATGCTGCTTCCATTCCCTCTGAATATCATTAAAACTGTTAATAATTTGGTAGTTGCAAATAATGATGGCCAAGCATGGTCACAGAGAAAACAATAGGTCTGTTTGCACATGAGGACCTTGTTTGAAATCTACAATAATTTTACACTAACAAATAAATAGCTCTGTCAGTCACAGAAAAAGTGAAGTGATTTTATATTCCTGTCTAGAACTATATGATTTTATCAAAAATTGTTCTGTGAGAGCGAACACAATCAGTTCCAAAGATGACAGCATCACTTAAAAGGCATTGATGTGCTAGTAATAGTAAAAAAAAGTATAAAAAAAACTTATTGTAAGAAACACATGACACAAGGACAGATAAGCAGCCTTTTTTATCACTACATTATGTACCATTTGTTCAGTCCTCTTGTTCCTCAACTCACCTCATGTTGACAATGTTAGGACAACACTTTGCCTATGCAGCTGCTTGCAAGCATGAAGTATATGGGATAGGTGGAAGGGGGAAGAAGAGAGAGATGCTGACCAGCAATGTATTATTATTAATTCCCATCAAGTCCAAGGATTAGTCTACACACTAGCTAGTACTAGATCTAGATCTAGATCCTAGTAGCTTCCACTTCTTACCAAGAGAGTTCTTAACACAACACCTCAGAAAAGGATCATGTTTTTCACGAACAACGTATGGGACTGATAGTAAATAAATACCGCTACTAGTTCTCCGTCTCCTCATTCCATTTTAGCCAGAAAGAAAAGATCGAGATTTTGATCTAGGGACCTATACTTACTTTATTATCTCTCTCCCAGCCCTCGGCTTTCGCCATGTTTACAGTTTGATCATGTCACATGATCAATCTATTTTGAGTAACAGTCCAAGTCTTGCTTGAATATATCCAGATTTAGCAAATTTGATTCAAGTTGAAAACTTTTCACAGAAAAAGAAATAAAATAGCTTCGTGTTAATTTTTCGGTGGAATGAAATATATATGAGTGTTGTGCTGAAATCTTGGAGATGTTCTCCTTGAAAATGTTTTATGAGACCATTGTTTTCAGACAAAATGCTATTTTACAATCGTGACAAGTCACCAAAAACAAAAATTCCGCTCTGATTTACTTCAAAAGATACCGCTCTCAAAATTTGAAAAGTTTGTCAGATATTATTCGACTATAAATGTTTAATATTATTGTCATTTTTCAGAGCAGTCGGGGTTTTAATAACAGAGCGTGCTTTCAAATTAATTAATTGATAGAACAAAGCTTCTGTCATTGACCTACATAAAATCTGGAACTTTCTTGTGTTGTTCACTGGGCTCTTGAGACTCAGCAGAGGGACAATCTAACATTCATTTATGACGAATTTATAATTAACATAATTTATTATTTTCTAGTTATAGTGCATCGGGAATGCCCATTTTTTTCGTAGTACTTTTGTAAACATGTCGGCTTGATCATCTCTTTAATCTCAGCAAGATAGACCGGTGAGCTAGAGTGGCTAAAGCATCAGAGTCCAAGCAGATAAGCCTAGGTCTGTGGAATTTCTCAAAAATTCGTTTCCGGCCGGTGAGTACATTCGAGGGCTTCAAACCCCTCTTGTTAAGAAAGCTGGTTCATCATCATAATTTATCGAACCGTTTTGATACTCAGGCGACAGTTTTGCATACGTGAATAATTTTGTAAACATTTGTCTTTCACTGTCAGCTTTCGGGCCAGTTAGGGTTGAATCATAGGTTATATCTTGATTACCTGGACAACAAAAGGATCTGGGATATGTTATTGTAAGTGATTTATGAATCGCCGAGTAAGGCAGCCTTCAGATTGGTGAGTGGTGATTGCTGATCAGCAGGATTGAAGTGGAATGTGGAAAGGGGGCGCAAAGTAGGCCAAAAAAGTAATGTAAACAAACTTAGATTGCAATTTTCAGGAGATTTGAACAACGTGGTGTAGGTCTAGACTCTAGATCTAGATCTAACACTTCGTTGTAAAAGTTTCTTTGGAAAAAGATTTTTTTTTTTTTTAATCATCTTCTGATGCAGCAAAGCTAAACTAAGAAAAACATGAAGTTCTCGTAATCAACGCAGCAGATGGCAAATAATAATAAAATCGCACACAATAGCACCCATGATGAGCACTTTTTATTCAGAATAAGACTGCAAATTTGTTTCTAGAGATTTAATGAGTACACATTTATATTTAGATCTAGATCTACGTAGTAAAAAAAAAAAGTGTCAGCTTCTGCCTCA